>CM019705.1:38749060-39279284 GCA_009760885.1 Achatina immaculata | reverse complement strand
GACCACGTGCAGAATGTACTTATTTCCTGCCAGTTCATTCGGGTAGAAACCTGAAAAGTTGAGAGAAAACTTCTGGAAGGGAAACCAGGGTATGCCAGTGTCTTGAAGATAAGTTCTGTTCTTATCTTATATCTTATATCCTTCCCGTGCCGTTAGACGTCACATAGGGCTCGCAAAGTAGTTCGCCAATTTTTCCTGTCTTCGGCGAGTCTTTCAACCTCATCAAAGGATGTTATGCCTGTTAACTTGGCCTCTCTTAATAATGTCCTCTTTAGAGTTTCACGCGGTCTGTTAGGAGGAACATTCTTATCTTACACAGAACACAGTCACTCGCATATCTCATTCAATCGGTAAACAACTCGGGCCAGAAGTGGTGTGCACATAACATTCTCTAAATATGTTGCGGGACTTGTAAAGACTAACCAAGCAAGGGTCCCTGGGGATCACTCATTTCGTTTTGTGGATCCATGAGAATGAATGAATGAATGATCTTTATTTTAAAAGAGTGAAGAATTGGGTGCGCAGGCCCGTCTTACATTCTTCCCTTTATCACGCCATCTTTCATGCTTCCCACACACTAGATTTAATAGATGAGAGCAGAGATGCTGGTCAGAAAATATAGCAACAGAAACCCAGTAAAACAACTTAACATTACGAAGTGTACTTCTGAGGGTGTCAGCGGTAATAGAGATGTTCTTGTGGCAAATAGGTAGATTTAAATAACACACACTTTAAGAGCAGAGAGGTATATGATGCATACAGGAGACACACCTAACCAAAGATGTAGCATTTAAAATCAGAGGCTACCAGTGTTTCAGATGTGACGATAGGACAGAAGCAAAGAAGGAGTACTCACACTTGTTAAGAATAACGTCAATGTTTGTCAAATGGAAGTGTGCAAGGAAGGAGCTGAATACCAGATGATCCACCAGAAACAGGTAATACCAAAGATGTAACTCTACCTTCCTTTAGCCGCCATTCCCAGAACCGGGCTATGACCGCATAGATAAAAGAGGAGAACTTGAGAGCTTGAGGGATGATAATTGACTTCTCAACTGGCCACTGAATCCCCCAACATTTTACTAAAGAATCTGGCATATGACCTCAGTACCAGATCTGTCACTCCAGTTACCAGACCGGAAGTGGAACACTACGCGCAGACTCGGGAAACAGCGTGGAGGCAGCGACCATCGACCAATCCTTCAGACCACAGAAAGTGAGCTCTAACACCAGTAGCCCTAAGATCTATCTGTCAAGTGGCGCTACTACTAGCGTTGATGGTCATAATTCTCCACAACTCTACGTCTTGTTCTACCTCTGTGAGTTGTTCTGGTGTCCTCTTTCAAGTCATCACGCCATTCCATCCAGGAATTTCTCTCTTGGTCTACCTCGGTCTCTCTTCCCTTTTAACTTCCCTGTTGTCACCGAAATAGTTTTTCTCTATTTTATCTATCAACATGTACGAAATCTATGTGATGGATCTATCATAGAGATTCTATTTTACTGTATGTTAATCACACTAATGTAATAGCTGAAAAGTATTATGCTTGTGGAAATGCTTACACTCAAGATTATACTCTTTTTTCTTACTTCGTCTGTTTAGATTATAATACACTTTTTCTTCGTCTGTTTAGATATAATACACTTTTTCTTCGTCTGTTTAGATTATAATACACTTTTTCTTCGTCTGTTTAGATTATAATACACTTTTTCTTCGTCTGTTTAGATTATAATACACTTTTTCTTCGTCTGTTTAGATTATAATACACTTTTTCTTCGTCTGTTTAGATTATAATACACTTTTTCTTCGTCTGTTTTACTATCCGCTCCACAGACTTACATCACAGGAACGTTCATTCTCTCACTGGCAACGCAACAACTTCTGTGTAGATTTATGTTAAAAGACTTTGTTGATGCACAGAGTAACGATGACGATGTTGGCATGATTGACAGTGCATACAAATTCAAAAACTCAGGACCGGACATAATTGATCTACTGGTCATGTGACGTCATTTCCCTAGCAACGGCGGCGGCGTCATATTGATTATATTTTCCTCTATACGCTATAGCCGACATCTTGTTTGGGGTGGCACCCCAAATTCGATGGATACACGCCCTAATATACTACTTATATATATATCCACCGAAACCGACTACCAATCACGTGGACGATGACGCTTCTGTCAGGGCCGTACACCCCTCCATCTATGCGTGCCTAGTTCACAGGTTACATCAGAACATAGAGATGGAAAAAAAAACAAACAAACAAACAGAAAGATAGGAGGAAGTCAAAGAAGCCAACCCATGATCCCTCTGATTTACATCAAAAGAAAAAAAAACATAATAAATGTGTACAACTGAATGGAAAAAGAAACAAAAAATGAAGACGTATCGTAAAAAAACAGCGTATAACACACTTCCACAATTACATACACCACTATAACAATTTACATTACAACACAATCTGAACTACGTGAGAACCAAAATTTCTCTCTTTGACTGTGATATAAATTAGCTTACTCATAAATGTCAAACACTCACGATAAAGACTTAGTCAAGTGTGATTTTTTTGTTCTGATCATTTCCCTTTTTCTTCATTGTATTCTGAACGTCGCGCGACTGGTGAAGCAATATGATCCGAAAGATGTTTCTTTGTGAGTCGCTTATATAACCCAGCTAATGCAATAGGATCTTTTCGAGAGCAAGACGACCTTTCATTGCTCACATCTTCTGAGGAACATTTTCACCAACTATATCCAGTTCTAGAGTTTACGAACGACCATGTGTATAAACAGAATGTTCAGACGTCCTTATCTCAATCGAAGAGTTCGGTCTAACAAAACGAGTCCTTACATAAGCGTTTGTCACAAGAAGAATATCATCTTTCCAATCGACCTTTTACTAGTCACTATCACTGAATTTCCGAGTTTTTCAGATCAGCCTGGTTTTCCACCATGAACGTGGCTGGCGTTGACTACCGTGTAACTGTGTAAAATGGGGCCAACTTTGATATCTAATTTGGAGGCATGCATGTTTCTTGTGCATGAGGCTGTTACCTGCTTTCAGCGATGGGAGACTCATCTCTCAGCTGCCGTTTCCATGTTGTCTCAGCCTTGTTCATTCTGAGATGCTTATACACCTTCAAGTTAATCTCTCTCTCTCTCTCTCTGAACCTTAAGTGCCCAGGGCACATGGGGCTTCCGCAAGGGTTTTCCACAAATGCCTGTCCTTCGCCTTTTTTTCTGCTCTTGCCCAGGTGAGCCCTCTATTCCTCAACATTCTTTCTGTTGTTCTTCTCCATGTCTCTTTTGGTCTACCAAGTTAATACTGTTGTAATAACCAAGGCTCTCTCACAATAGTATGTCTTAGGAGTCTGAAGGATTGTCTACAGGCAGTCAAGGACGACGCCACTACAAGAAAAAAAGGCGACATGCCTGAGCTTCATTCACATGAGCCCTGACTTCCCCGGGGGTGATATGAAGAAAGCCATCCCGCAGTTGTGGCAGGTCATGGACGTGTTTAGACAGGATATCTAATACAGTACGACGCAATACAGTACCAGCGTTAACTCTACAAATGACAGTCGACTATTCTCACGTGATGTATGTG
Organism: Achatina immaculata; assembly: GCA_009760885.1. Taxonomy (NCBI): domain Eukaryota; kingdom Metazoa; phylum Mollusca; class Gastropoda; order Stylommatophora; family Achatinidae; genus Lissachatina; species Lissachatina immaculata. The sequence continues at coordinate 39,275,674 of CM019705.1, read as the reverse complement.
AAGACGTTGAAAGGAGTGCTTTAGGGTCATATCTACAAACTCCTACCCGCTTTCTATTACTCCCACCGACAATGTAGAGCAAAAGGCAAAATCATCCTTTCAATGTCATTAAGGTGTATTGGGAATACGGTGTTAGGACCGTATTTCCTAGACCATCGACACATGAAAGTGTGATGTGGTCAGTATCACTCCTGGCCGGATTTAATTTTTCTGATTTCTCTGTTATCCATTATTTTTAGAGGTTGAATGGCCGTCGGTGCCTTTGTTTTTTTTTGGTGTGCACCAGAAAAAAAAATCCCATTGTTGGGACTTGAACCAGACGCCACTGGATTAATAAACCGAGCACCAAACACTCAGGTAACCGGGCAGAGTGACGTAGAATAATTTATTGCAACAAAACTGCCGCCATTTTATGCGCCCATTTGTACATGGTAGGAAAACACTCTGGTCAAAGTGTGAGCCGGTCGACCACGTGCAGAATGTACTTATTTCCTGCCAGTTCATTCGGGTAGAAACCTGAAAAGTTGAGAGAAAACTTCTGGAAGGGAAACCAGGGTATGCCAGTGTCTTGAAGATAAGTTCTGTTCTTATCTTATATCTTATATCCTTCCCGTGCCGTTAGACGTCACATAGGGCTCGCAAAGTAGTTCGCCAATTTTTCCTGTCTTCGGCGAGTCTTTCAACCTCATCAAAGGATGTTATGCCTGTTAACTTGGCCTCTCTTAATAATGTCCTCTTTAGAGTTTCACGCGGTCTGTTAGGAGGAACATTCTTATCTTACACAGAACACAGTCACTCGCATATCTCATTCAATCGGTAAACAACTCGGGCCAGAAGTGGTGTGCACATAACATTCTCTAAATATGTTGCGGGACTTGTAAAGACTAACCAAGCAAGGGTCCCTGGGGATCACTCATTTCGTTTTGTGGATCCATGAGAATGAATGAATGAATGATCTTTATTTTAAAAGAGTGAAGAATTGGGTGCGCAGGCCCGTCTTACATTCTTCCCTTTATCACGCCATCTTTCATGCTTCCCACACACTAGATTTAATAGATGAGAGCAGAGATGCTGGTCAGAAAATATAGCAACAGAAACCCAGTAAAACAACTTAACATTACGAAGTGTACTTCTGAGGGTGTCAGCGGTAATAGAGATGTTCTTGTGGCAAATAGGTAGATTTAAATAACACACACTTTAAGAGCAGAGAGGTATATGATGCATACAGGAGACACACCTAACCAAAGATGTAGCATTTAAAATCAGAGGCTACCAGTGTTTCAGATGTGACGATAGGACAGAAGCAAAGAAGGAGTACTCACACTTGTTAAGAATAACGTCAATGTTTGTCAAATGGAAGTGTGCAAGGAAGGAGCTGAATACCAGATGATCCACCAGAAACAGGTAATACCAAAGATGTAACTCTACCTTCCTTTAGCCGCCATTCCCAGAACCGGGCTATGACCGCATAGATAAAAGAGGAGAACTTGAGAGCTTGAGGGATGATAATTGACTTCTCAACTGGCCACTGAATCCCCCAACATTTTACTAAAGAATCTGGCATATGACCTCAGTACCAGATCTGTCACTCCAGTTACCAGACCGGAAGTGGAACACTACGCGCAGACTCGGGAAACAGCGTGGAGGCAGCGACCATCGACCAATCCTTCAGACCACAGAAAGTGAGCTCTAACACCAGTAGCCCTAAGATCTATCTGTCAAGTGGCGCTACTACTAGCGTTGATGGTCATAATTCTCCACAACTCTACGTCTTGTTCTACCTCTGTGAGTTGTTCTGGTGTCCTCTTTCAAGTCATCACGCCATTCCATCCAGGAATTTCTCTCTTGGTCTACCTCGGTCTCTCTTCCCTTTTAACTTCCCTGTTGTCACCGAAATAGTTTTTCTCTATTTTATCTATCAACATGTACGAAATCTATGTGATGGATCTATCATAGAGATTCTATTTTACTGTATGTTAATCACACTAATGTAATAGCTGAAAAGTATTATGCTTGTGGAAATGCTTACACTCAAGATTATACTCTTTTTTCTTACTTCGTCTGTTTAGATTATAATACACTTTTTCTTCGTCTGTTTAGATTATAATACACTTTTTCTTCGTCTGTTTAGATTATAATACACTTTTTCTTCGTCTGTTTAGATTATAATACACTTTTTCTTCGTCTGTTTAGATTATAATACACTTTTTCTTCGTCTGTTTAGATTATAATACACTTTTTCTTCGTCTGTTTAGATTATAATACACTTTTTCTTCGTCTGTTTTACTATCCGCTCCACAGACTTACATCACAGGAACGTTCATTCTCTCACTGGCAACGCAACAACTTCTGTGTAGATTTATGTTAAAAGACTTTGTTGATGCACAGAGTAACGATGACGATGTTGGCATGATTGACAGTGCATACAAATTCAAAAACTCAGGACCGGACAAATCTCCACTCAGACAACATGTAGAATAAATTCCCGGTAGTTACAGCCTTCCGTAGACGTCACTGCTTTCAGAACCTCTAGCTACATTTCTAACAGTTCTACACTATCTAGTCAATCAATCAATCAAGTGCCATGCCGCTTGGCGTGGGCGATCATTTCTCTCCACAATTCCCTGTCTTTTGATTTAATTATGAGGTCCGCCGGTGACTTTCTTCCTAGCCACACTGACAGCCCATCCAGTAACTACTCTCTCTGTCTTCCTCTGTCTCATATTCCCTCAGTTTTTCCGTTGCCACAATGTGTTCCAATTTTCCTCTTCTCAGAAAATGTCCTACAAATCTCGCTTATCTGCCTATGATCTTAGCTGTAATTTGCCTTTTAACTCCAGCCTCTCTTAAGACTTCTTCGTTGCTTTTCTTAGCTGTCCATGGTAACTTCAACATTCTTCTTATGAACCACATTTCTATGGTCTCCATTTCTCGCTGTAGCCTCTTATTCATGGACCATGCCTCACATCGATAAAACAAAATTGGCTCGATGCAACATTTAAGTACTGGGAACCTTGTTTCCATTGACATGGATCTGTTGCACAAGTTGTTACTCATTTTCTGGACTGCTTACGTGGCCTGAGCACGTGTGCCTTTTATTTCCTTGTGACATTTCCCATCAGCTGTTATAATTGTTCCTAAGTACCTGAATCTATCAACTTGTTTTAGTTCTGTGCCATCGATGGTAGTGCCTCTATTCTTTTCTTTGAGATGATCATCACTTCAGTCCTTTACACTACCTAGACACAGCACAAAAACTACATTTTGTCCCAGACAAGCTAACCTGACCTACTCTGTCCAGACTAAAACGTCAACTGTTCTACATCGACTGCTTTCTCTCATGACTTTTCTTAGTCATATCTTATGCGTGAGACACGTGCACTTTGAAACAAAGGGAATGGAGTCTAAGCAAAAACAGGTGATTACTATGTAATATAACTCTTTTTTATACCAATTCTCCCATTCTCGGGTGAGCTGTCTAATTTTCCTCGATTCATTCAATATACTATTATAGTCACGATGTGTTTTAATACGCCTTTTCTCATGACATGTCCTATAAACTTCGAATGACTTTTCTTGACTGTTGTAATGTGTCTTCTCTAATCGGTCCCTCACAAAATTTCTTTATTTGATTTTCTAACTTCCGTGTTGTCCTTAACATTCTTATAAGAAACTGCATTTCTATGACTTCCAGACATTACTGGGTCTCTTCAGTAATTGTCCAAACTTCACATCCACAGATCAGAACTAACTCAATGTAGCATTGGTGCATACTTTTCCTTACACTCAGTGACAGTGATTTGTTGCACTAAATACTTAGTATCTTTTGGAATATTATCATAGCGTGTGTTATTCTGCTCTTTATATCTTTTAGCCATCTTCCAACTGAAGTCAGGATTGTTTCTAGCTACTTAGAATTGTCTGCCTGCTTTAGCATTGTGTCATTTATCGCCTTCCAGCATTTAGGGACCTCTCTTCTCCTGGAGAAGACTATAACTTCAGTTTTCTTCTTATTCCAGCAGAGTCCCTGCCTCTCATTTTCCTTTGGCACTATATTCAGTGGTTCTTGTAGCTCTTCTTATCTTCTTGCTATTAAGACTGTGTTATCTGCATATAGTAAATTGTTACAACTATTTCACCTACTACTATTCCAGGTGGTTCTTTTATGTGCCTGGTTATGTTTTCACTGTAGAGGGAAAATAGGTCTTGTAATAAAATGCACCCTTATAGCACACAAAGTGTAATCTCTTGATATTTTCTAATTCCATGTCCAGATTTTAATAATGATAATAATAATAATAATAGAAATAATTCTCAAGTCCTTGCTATCTACATATATATATTCTAACATTTCGAAACACAACCGTTAACATCATAAAAGCTGAACGTTTAAAAACGCTGTTTATTCAGTTATTATTATTATTATTACAATTGCGACAGGACAGTACAAATTTCACCAGCTAAACTAATGGAAAATATCAAAGACCAAGATAAAAAGAGAAGCTTTACAACTACCGCCCGTTGACTCTGCACTTAATGACTAATGTTGTATAATGAAAATATTGGATTTTATTAGCAGCTGGTCTGGCTAATGGCCAGGAAAACAACAAATTTGCGAAAGCTCTCTAAAAACATGCGGGGTAATTATAAGATGACATATCCCTGGTGTTGATATTTTCCCCAGATAAGTAGTTCGTTATGGTACATGTCAGCCTGACTGTTTCGTGGCTTTCAGATCTCACAAAAGTACATTTCAGCACCAGCTAAAACAAACCTACATTTGTGTAAGTAATTCAAGGGCACTAACAATGAGAGGAAGTCGCGTTTTGGAGAAAAAAAGGATGAACTGTTGTTCAAGAAATCTCCTAACTGAATGTTTTCCAGACAAAGCTGTTATTTCTGAGATCCTCCAAAATAGTTTTCCAGGTGGCCTTTTATAGGGTCTTGGCAGGGGCCATAATCTCAGAAGCATCGATGTAAGCAACATCTGAGGTTACTAAGTGACTGTCTATCGTCATCATCATTTTGTGTTGTCTCTCCTAGAAGTTGGGGCTACTTTGACTCTTCACTTTATCTGTTCCTTGTTTTTCATGATACTTCTTTTTCTTCTTCTTTGAGCAGTTTAACAGTGTTTAACTGAAATCAACGAAAGGAGATATTATAATGTGTAAAGAAGAAATAATGAACAGGCAGGGAGAATACATCAAAGACTTTGAGGAATGACAGGACTGAAAACCCTGTAAATAACAACGAAGGACCACCTAAATTGAAGCAGAATAAGTTAGTCTATTTACCAAATAAAGAAGAACAAAGCAACAGGCACAGACAACATAAATAAAGAGGAATTACAAGCACTAGATGAAGTCAGCATAGAAATAACAAAAAAAAAACTTCAAATAACATCTACAGTCCAGGGAATATACCAGATGACCTAATGAAGTCAATAGTCATTGCCCTGTAGAAGAAACCAGGAGCGGTAGAGAACGAGGACCAGAGATCTATCCTTATAGATAAGTCTCGTGAGCCTTGCCACCAACATCTTACTCAACATAATTATGAAAAGAGCCAGATGTAAAATAAACCAGAAATTGCAGAAGAACAGTGCGGTTTCGTGGAAGGAAAGGATATCAGCAATGTCATATACACAATGCGGTTGCTAGCAGAAAGAGCCAGTGAGGTTCATAGAGATTTATATGTATGTACTGCAAGACTTTTGATAAAGTCAAACACAACCAGATCATAGAAAGGTTGGAAAAAACACATGTAGATGGCAAGTACCTGAGAATTATTAAAAATATCTGCTGGCAACAGTCGGTAGAAAAAAGTTGGACAAGATATTGGAGAATATCAAGAAATTAAACTTGATGTTCGCCAAAGCAGCTCGTTTTCACTTGACCTATTTTTCCTCTACAGCGAGAATACAATGAGAACTTACTGGAATAGTAGGAGGCGAATATAATTTCAACAACTTACAATATGCAGATGACACAGTTCAAATAGCAAGAAAGGAAATAGAATTGCAAGAACTACTGGATATAGTGGTAAAGGAAAACAAGAGGGAAGGACTCTGTTTGAATAAGAAAAAAACTAAATGTATGGTCATCTCCAAGAAAAGAGAGTTCCCTAAATGCTGGAAGACAGTAAAAGATACAATAAAGCAGACAAGTTTAAGTATCTAGAAACAATCCTCAGACAGACTGAAGAATCACAAGGGAGATAAAGAACATAATAACAACCACTAAGATAATGTCCCAAAAGATGAAACATATTTTGTTCAACAAATCAGTGTCACTGAGTGTAAGGAAAAAGTTGCTCCAATGCTACACGGAGTCAGTTCTGATCTATGGATGTAATGCCTGGACACCATGTCTGGAATCCACGGAAATGTGATTTCTTATAATAAATGCAGATAGGTACATGAACAGACAGACAAACAGACAGACAGATAGACAGATAGATAGATAGATAGATAGATAGATAGATAGATAGACAGATAGACAGATAGATAGATAAATAGATAGATAGATAGATAGATAGATAGATAGATAGATAGATAGATAGATAGATAGATAGATAGATAGATAGATAGATAGATAGATAGATAGATAGATAGATAAATAGATGTACACAATGTGCTATCATGAACTTTGACATATTGCATCAGTACATAATTATTTGTTTTTTACGGGTTGTCCATATATTGCTCATACAAGATTTTTTTTTCTTTTGAACATATAATAAGGCAATCAATCATGTGATAACTGTGTGAACATATAATATGGCAATCAATCATGTGATAACTGTGTGAAACTTAACAGTGATAACTGTGTGAACATATAATATGGCAATCAGTCATGTGATAACTGTGTGAACATGTAATATGGCAATCAATCATGTGATAACTGTGTGAAACTTAACAGTTTGGGTGCTATAATTATCCTTACCTGAATCTATCCGTTAATGAGTCATGTCACGCTACCAGCAGAATCCTGGATAACAGATTTATCAGCAGAGCTATTATTCTCTAAAATGTTTGGTATAATGCACAGAATCAAAGACCTTTTGTAATTAGTTTTACTCAAATTACTTGCAGTTATACTTACTGTTATAAGAGGCAATAATACATCGCATTGAAATTATTCTTACAAGCATAGGATGTAAGTACATGTGTGTCCGTATTTTATCTATTCTTAATAGGTGTCGTTTTTTTTTTTGGGGGGGGGGGGGGGGAAGAACTTATTCCTTTCAGTTCCAGGTGTAAGAATGGACTTCTGTGGTTCATCCTGCCATAATCTGGATCGTATGTTTAGAAGATTCTGTGATATTGTTTTTCTTCTTCGACTCCTCATAGACTGATCTCACCTGTTTCCCGTGATCCATCCGTTTATCTCCACCCAGCAAAGTTCTGCTCTAGGACCTACACGGACTACGGCAGTCTCTTTCTAGCTTTTCTCATGTGGGAACTTTTCCACAAATAACCTTCAGTTTTCATAGATTCCCTCTAAGGCATGAGAGGATTACCTTTACCTTTACTTTTTACCTTTCATAGATTCCGCAGCTCACGTTATGTTTCCGTCTTCTGTAAGTTGTAGACAAAAGAGTCAAGTTACAGTCATTTATAGATTATGAAGTTGTAAAGAACTGGTTGAAATAAACTGTACAGTTAATAACCCAGTACGAGTATGTTGTAGATATAAGAATCCAGATACAGTAAGTTATATAGATAGTAATCCAGCCACGTTACGTTATGCTCTTAAATATAAAAATCCAGTTTCAGTAAACTGTAAAGATAATAATCCAGTTACAGTATGTTATAGATAAAATATCGTAGTTACAGTAAGTAAAGATACTGAAGTTCAGTTACCGATATATTTAGACATAATAATCCAGTAAGTTGTTGATATAAAAATTCAGTTATCTCTTATTCTCTCTCTCTCTCTCTCTCTCTCTCTCTCTCTCTCTCTCGACCCCTTGTGCATCTCAACGGGTTTGTCACTGGACATTTCCCGTTCAAGAATGCGAAACAATCAAACACCTTTTCTCTCTGTCTACATCCGTTTCTTCTACTTTCGATCTTCCCTGTTGCCATTAAGTGCTCTAGCCAGCCTCTCCTTCAAATACGTCTCACAAAATTAGACTATTTTTTTGTTATCTTCATTATATTTTCCTTGTTTCTTGTACTCTTACAGAACATTTTTGATCGATTTATAGTAGCCTCAGCAATCTTTCCAGCTTTTACATGCATACGTAAGGATGGATATTACACTTGAGCTGGAAATCCTAAATATTTTTATTGTGCTTAGGAGTTTTGATGTCCACATTTTCTCACTGTTCTTAAAGCCTGCAATTGTCTTTTCCTTTTCTAACTTCTTTCCTTGTGTCTCCTTTCTGATCTGTGTATCATCTGAGATATGTAGAGTGATCTACTTCTTCTATTGCTGTTTCTATTAGACATATTTTTTCTTTTTCTCTTTTTCTCTTATGATTTTCCTTGTTGGCCTCAAATCGTATTTCACTAGCCGTCGGGTGCAAGGCATCTGTGGGTTTTTTGGGTTTTAGTGTGTGCATTGTTGTTGCACATTTCCTCTAATAAGCGCTCTATCATCCACAAAGTCAAGCTCCTCTAGCTGAGTCCTCAGTACCCATTCAATGCCCGTGTTACCAGTCTACTCTTTTTCTTATGAAGTCGATCAATCAATCAGTCAATCAATCAATCAATCAATCAATCACCTGCCGTGCCGCGTGGCGTAGGCGATTATTTCTCTGCACAATTCCCTGTCTTTAGCCATGATTATGAGATCCGCCGGTGACTTTATTCCTAGCCACACTGACAGCCCATCCAATAACTTCTCTCTCTGTCTTCCTCTGTCTCTTCTTTCCTCAATTTACCTAGTACATGAAGTCGATGGCTACTCCAAAAAAACCAAGGGAGGTATGGCATATCCTTCATTCGTTTCATTCTGAAACCATTCGCCCAATCCCTCTTCTGTTCTAACTGAGCAAACATAGCACTTGTACATGTCTCTTATGATGCTGACGATTTTTTTTGGTACTCCATATTATCTTAGTATGTTCCACAGAGAGTCTTTGTGTTTATAAAGTAGTATTGATGTCGTTCCTTCTAAGTCTAAGAGAAGGGTACCTACTAAGAATGGATACCTGTATTCCGTAATGATACAATAAAGATGATGATGATTATGATGATGATGATGATAATGATGATGACGCGCACCAAGAGAACACGTACCAGCTGAACATGTATCTGTCTATGTGATGTGAATGCGTGCCTGAGATCGGCACTAGCTATCAGGAAGTGTACTGCTGTTGTAACTACAATCTTCCTAGAGGAGTAACTGTTTCGCTAAATGGAATTTCTCTCTAGTTCAACTTTAATGGATTTGATCAGGGATCTTCTCAACTCTGTTTCTCTTTTATGCACTAAGAAACAAGACAATTACTCAAGTACACGACATTTCCACTAGGACAACAACAGTACGAGTAAACTAGACTTGGCAGTCTCCCAACTTGATAACATATCAACAGGGAGGAGTAACAAGGAACAGTGTAGGGTTAGCACATAGAACACAATTAAAGGCAAAATGAGAGATGATTTTATGAATAAAAAGTACTGCCTCATGGCAGAACTTACAATTAAGGGATACTACTCAACTCCCCGACAAGAACTTGTTTACCATACGGGAGAGAGAGAGAGAGAGAGAGAGAGAGAGAGAGACTAAAACATAGAATGATTACCACATTAATTACTTAAGCGTCCATACTTAAGGATGTATGGAAAAATATCAGCACAACTGAAATTCACAACAACATCAACGAGATTTCCATAAATGGAGGAACTGACCACTAGCATGGTGTCCACAATTAAACCGACAAACTGGGTAACATCATAGCTGTGTATTAAAAATGCCATAAGAGGTAAAAAACTAGCAAGTTACATGCTACTAAATGTCCTATAAAGGACAATCGGCAATTTGCACTCTGTATCTGCAACCCCACCTGAAACTACCAACACGAGAGCTACATTAACTTGAGCTACTACTACTGAAACATAATCTTCTCTTCTGCCTTACTTCTCAACTACCTCTCCGTTTCTTTGTCTCTACCTATCTGTTCTCACTCTGGCCTCTTTCGTGCGACTTTACAGCTTCATCTCACTGCATGAGCTTAACTTTGATACCTAATTTTCCTAAAATAGATTTCTAACAAGGGAAGCTACTCTTTATTCACTCCGTTTAGAGCAATAGTCCCCCTTTTCCCATATTTAACCTTTTACCTACGACTAATTCTGTCACATGTACTAACTATCGAATGTCTTTTCAATGTCGATAAAATTCAAGGTCAACGAGTTTTACTTTTCAATATCTTCCTTCAGTATAATTCTTTGAATGAAAGTTTGATCACTACAGATTCTTTCTTTTCTAAACTTTGCTTGCTCTGCTCGCACTACAGCATCAATCGCTCTTTGATTCTGTTCATCATAGTTTTGGCTATTGATATAAGGATCATCACTCTCCAATTATTGAAAACAAAACAAAGACGGAGATGGAGAGACATCAGAGAAGAGAATTATACAGGAAACTGGTGTCATCAACTCGAGAGAGAAGATTAGAAATACGGAAGAATGGAGGCGAACTTTATCTGCCACAAAAGAGCCTTAATGGCTCCGAAAGCCAAAGAAGAAGAAGAAGATAGGAGTAAGGACAGGGTATTAATTACTTTATAAATACGAAAGAAAATATTTTCTTGCTGTGTTAGCCGATTTCAGATTTCAGCAACTTCCTGTAACAGAAACAATGAAAATTTTCCAGGTTGGATTGCTTCTGATCTGCTCGCTGTCATTCAGTGCAGGTGAGTTCTCTAAGAACGAAGACACTAGACACAGATTCTGAACTTTTATCCTGTTTCGGTTGTCTACTAAAACATAACGGGGAATTTATGTTAGACATAACATATGCGTAAGCAGAAAACAAACAATAATATTCTTAATCAATAATTATATTTTTCTGTATGAGCGTAATTATGAGAAGAACAAGGAAAAAGATAAAAATGGAAATAGCAGATGAACAGTTTGGATTTGTTGAAGGAAAGGGAACACACAATGCCATTTATGCTTTACGAACACTAACAGAAAGAGCTTTAGAAGTACAGAAAGATCTCTACTTATGCTTCATTGATTACACCAAGGCATTTGACAAGGTGAAACATAATGAAATTATTAAAATGCTTGAAGACATCAATATAGACGGCAAAGACCTGAGGATTGTAAAACATCTATACTGGCAGCAAGAAGCAGCAGTTCGAGTTGAAAATAGAATTGGAAAATATCAACCTATAAAACAAGGGGTGCGACAAGGATGTGTACTATCTCCAGACCTTTTTTCTCTGTATAGCGAGAATATTCTAAGAACAATCATCACAGAACCAGGCATAAAAATTGGAGGATACAATATTAACAACCTTCGGTATGCTGACGACACAGTACTGATAGCTGAGAACCAACAAGACCTGCAAAATCTTTTGAATAAAGTCGCCAAAGAAAGTGAACAGAAAGGCCTTACTTTGAACATCAAAAAGACAGAGACTATGGTTATATCTAAGAAACAGAATCCACCAACATGCAGTATAAAATTAAACGGAACTGTTCTAAAGCAGGTGCAGAAATTCAAATACCTTGGAGCAGTAATAACTTCAGATGGGAAATGCAGAACAGAAATTAGGAACAGAATAGGCCAAGCAAAGACTGCATTTCAGAGAATGAGAAACATATTGACCAACACATCCTTATCAATGAATGTTAGAAAACGAGTCCTAAAATGCTATATTGAACCTATCTTGTTATATGGAAGTGAATCATGGACAATAGGCAAGTCTGCACGAAAATCATTGGAAGCAGCAGAAATGTGGTTTATTAGAAGAATGTTGCGAATCCCCTGGACAGCAAAAATAACTAATGAAGAATGTAGGAGAAGAGCTGGAGAGACAAAAAACCTTGTCAAAAAGATAAGAGAGAGACAATGTACTTTCATAGGACATGCAATGAGAAGAGGGGGTATTGAAAATATTATAACAACAGGAAAAATAGAAGGAAGAAGATCAAGAGGAAGACCAAGAGAAATGATACTGGACAGTCTGACGGGATGGTGTGAGAGGAGATCACCAACTGAACTGATGGCCTGCATGAAGGATCGTGTACTCTGGAGAAGCATAATAGCCAACGCCAGTCGGCACGGCACATGATGATGATGATGATGTATGAGCGTTATTATTGTTATAGTGTGATTACACATTAATATCTTTGCCCTTACTATCTGAGAGGCATTACTCCCCCCAACCCCGACCCTACTCCCGCCCTCTGCCCCTTTTTCCCCATCTGACAAAATTGTTGTGAATTCTTGACTTCAGTTGACTAGTTCGTTCCCTTTCACTGGCTTTGGTTTCACTTTTCCTGTTTCTGTGAGAAGTTGCGAAATAATTCTTGAAAACTTCACTGGTACTTAATCTCAGTAAGTAATTGTTCTCTTTTCTTTGTCTTTAAGATTTTCATTAGGTTCCTTATTTCAACAGTAACTGAAAGAAAATTTTGAACAGAAATACAACATGGACATTGTTCACTTAATAGTTAATGCATATGAATAGGGGAATTTTTGAATACATAAAACTAAACATAAAGTCATTGCAGGTAAAGCTGTAATAACAAAATGTTAAAACTACTTAAGAAAAAAAGATGAAACAGCTTTATTCATTAATGAGCACACTGTTGTGATGTTTCAGTTTGCACCTTAATCATACTAGAACATACAGGACAAGAAATAGAAATGGAAGATAAACTGTAAATTCACATGAAATAGTGAACATATAGTAACAAATAGTAATGTAAGAAAAGGGAAAAAAGGAACACTTAGCTGTGACTTGTAAGAAGCTGTGCTCGGAAGTGTGTGAGTGGTAGAGTGTTGAGAATGTTTAAAAAGAGACTTGAGAAGTGTGATAGGTTGATGTTTTCTAGAGGGTGGGGGTTTCGGACGGGGTGAGGGGAGAGAGTGATACAGTGGTAACCTATCCGGGAGAAGGCTGGGTGGATTATGTGATTGAGGTTTGGGGAGAAGGTTAGAAATCTAATGTAGGTGGGGCGGGGTGATGGTGGTCAGAAACAAGACGCAGGTGAGGAAAGAGTAGAATTTAGTACAGAGGAAATGTGATTGTGGAGAAAGCGAATAGCGTATATGAATTTCGAGCTTACGCCATCGGGTTCTAACGTCCTGTATTCCTGAATGAAGTGGTTCTCAAGCGGTAGGCGGCTTGTGTCATCAGCGTGACATTGCTTAGAGGCTGTAAGCACAAAATCAGATTTGTCTCTGTGGTTGGGGCCGTTAAACACTCTACCTCACAGACACTCCTTGACACAGCTTCTTGTCATAGCGAGGCGCTCCATTTTTTTTTCTTTACATTTTTATTTGTTGTATAGTCTTGACGTGACTTTATAGCCTATCTTCTTTCTCCTTTTCTATATCCTGTATGTTCTAGTATGATTAAGGCGCAAACCGAAACGTCACAACACTGTGCTCGTTAATTAATAAGGCTGTTCCTAGTTTTTTCTTAAACAGTTTTAACAATATTGTCTCACTCACAGCTGTCCAAATGTTTGCTCGTGTTTCTCCATCCTCTATCTCCCCCTTTCCCTCTCTCTTTGTATTACAACTACAAATGTGGACCCCGCCCTCTTTCTTGGTACCGTTGTGGGGTGTGCATGAGACTCCGCGCTCTTGTCATAGACTAATCATAATAACGACCGCCTTAGTGGAGAAGTTCGCCATGTGTCGCGACTCCACCCTTCATCCTGCCCTCACCCCGCCCTCTTTCTTGGTACCGTTGTGGGGTGTGCATGAGACTCCGCCCTTTTGTCATTGACTAATCATAATAACTTCTAGAAGGAACACATAAATTAGGCCACAACTCTCCCTGAGAGAAGGCCAGACTGCTCAGTAAGCTCCACCCTGACGAAGAAAGCATTGATCCATATCTTGCTGTTCAGGCTTCCGTAGTACAACCTGCTCTAAAGGAGCGAACACTTACAGTAAATGTGATGATCTCTTGATATGTTGCATTACCAACGTGATAAACTAAATTGTATGCTCTATCACAGCAACTCGAGTGGACACTGGGACGTTCGACTGTGGTAACTCTGACACTTGGACCATTATTCCTGGTCAAGACCCGTCAATTACGCTACCTCACAAGCAAGTCGTGAGAGACGTGACGTTTCCGAAGCCATACTCCGCAGCTCCTCAGGTTTTTCTGAGCATTTCCTACATTGACAGCAGCAAGGATACGAACCTGAGACTTGCATATCTTCTCCAGAACGTTACAGCTACCGGATTCCGCGCCACTTGCGAAACATGGTGGGACACAGTTATATACAGAGCTAGGATAAACTGGATTAGTTTCAGTGGCACGAATATGTAACATATTACTTCTTATTTGGTGATTTGGTGCTTGATATTATCTCTCTATTTTAACTTTTATTATTTTCTTATTCTTCTCTGTCTTTACTTCTTTATTTAGCAGCGCACTGAGACGCCTCTGGTGTTCATGGCTTAAACCGATAGCCTTTATTTAAATGAGTTTAGCACCCAATGAAGTACAGCTGTGCATGGAACACTCTCAGTTACTGCACTTCTCCCGACGATCCGTACCCCAGGTTCTTGCCCTCTCATTTTCTGTCTATATTAGCTCCCATAGGTAACTTCGTTGGATGGGAAAAATTTAACATCACAATTGTCCCTATCTCCACCAACAACAAAATAACTACTCCAAGGCATAGATTGATCAGGGGGATTAGTTTATTCACAACATCAGACTCCACACACGTTTACACCAGATAACATATAAACACACACAACATATATTTTCAACAACAATTAACAACAACATTGAAAACGTGAGCATGCTCCTACAAATCAACGTACTCATACTAAACGGGGCTCACTCCACGTGACACTATTACTTGATTTACCACCTCTTACAAAATCACTTGTCTTCTTTAACAACACATAAATGCAACGCTACGTAATTTCTTCAGAGTTAGCCACAAACACATATAGGAGTTTCTTGCCAACTCAAACATATAACAAATATAAGCAGAATCCTGCCCGCGTCGTTATCAACAACGTAAGTGCAATAATGAACTGATCAAATGACGCAATAATAGCAATATGACTCAAATGATGAAACGTATCAAACCATTATCAATCATGGGTGAAACTTGACACTGAATAGAAATACACACGTGCATACCCTCACACAAAACATTTAGGAAACGTATCAATGTCCACAATCAACAAGAAAGCATATTAATGTTTGAAAGCATAATAATGAAACATAACACAATGATGAAAATTATGCGTCGTGAATCATAATCTTAATGAGCAAAACATTTAATGCTAAAAACTAAACACATTTAACAGTTGACACTTACAAAACTCTACATCCGACATCAGAAAATTTACCTCCAGAACTTACACAAATGAAACGGCTTGGGCAACACATGTGGGTTCATAGCTCGACAAACCCAATTATCCAACATGACCGTATATATGAAAGCTGCAGCAGACACGTCCAGACACGTCCAGACATACCAACAACCACGGCTCCGCAAAAATACCTTTGGTGCCCCGTCAAAAGTCTCAGACTCACTGGTCTAACAAGCACATTACACTCAATCTCACCAACACATCACGTAACCAGGTAGATCCCAGAAATCCGAGAGGTAGATTGACCCTTGACCCTTCGAACGGCCGATTTCGAAGAACCAAGCTCAGCTCCTCCTTGACAAATAAAACACCTTGCTAAATATTACATGATGCAGTTAAGTCAATAATAAAGGAATATTTCCTAGACAAAATACTATTTCAGTTTAAAAACTGAGTAAGTTTTTGAAAAATCACGTCTTTTCTTTATTTAAAAGTTAAAAAAATAGAGAACAATCTTACATATATACTAACTTGGCTAATAGCTTTCCGTGCAGTTCGCATTGGTTTCTATAGTTCCTGATTTGATGCTCTCGAAGAAATGAAAACTTTTGTCTTGGAGATAACTGGAAAATAAAATTCTTGCACTGATTAGATTAATAGCTCTGTTTATTGAGACTATGTGTGTACAGAGAAGTTGTGTGTTTGTATACTTTTGCGTATGTTAGCAGAAATATGTATATTTTATAACACAATAAAAATTATGTATACATGTTTTGTCCAAAAAGAAGCAAGACTTTATAATTTAAAAAAACCCCAAAACTCTATGCTTTACTTCAGACTTGTCTTCGAAATAGTTCCCTCCCCTGTTGATACAGCGCTACCAACATATTTTCTAGGTTTTGAATGCGTCCTTGAACTCCATTTCTGGGATAGCGTTCATGTCTCACAGTGATTTTTCTTTGATCTCTTCTGTGGTCAGAAATGAGCGAACTTTAAAGACGAATAACTTTGACGAAAAATGTCGGCAGGAGCTAAATCTGACGAGCTGTGGAACAAAAGTTGTCGCGTTCTTTGCCAAGGAAAAAAAAAACAAACTAATAAGCAGTGACGTGGGTGCAGGTGTCTTGTCGCGATGCGATTTCAGGTTTTATTTATCCATGCCTCTTTATTCGTACAGCCTCACTCAAATGCCTAATGACATCCGAGAAAACTCTTTATTGATTGTCTGACCGTGTAGAACAAACTCCAGATGAAAGGCGTTGTAAAAGAATTCTTTAATTTTGTAATTTTGTACGGTATAAGGGAGTTAACCAAGGATTAATTTAGTAGATTGACATTATGATTAATGCACTTAAAATATTTTTTATAGTACAGGTCAACGAGAGATCAGTCTTGACACGTTGAAGGTCATTTTTTGACAATCCAGTCGTGAGATATTGTACGTGTAACAAAGTCATTCAGGGAATGTTTGTACAATTAGTTATTATAAGTAACAGAAAAGCTAAAAATGGAATTGTTGTTTTTAGAATTTATTCAAGATTGTACACATTAAATTTTTCACGGAGTTTAGACTTTTTGGTGAACAAAAAGGTAGAATGTTGACCCACGATTTTTGTGTTCCACGAGATAGAAACTTCTGGAAGATTTATAAATAGAAATTGTAGGAGATATTTAAGGACTGGGATTTTTCGTAAGAGGATTATTTGTTATGAGAATGTTTGTGAGATTTTTGTGAGATTTTTATAGATTTTTTGGATAGAGAGCCTTTCAAGTGTTATTATTGAATTAGACTCATTATGAATATGTTAGGATGATTCTATTCAGATGATTATCACATTATATCTTGAAGATTTTTAGTGATTTAACATCACTGTGTGGAACGGGTTAGAAAGCATTCTAGGAATGTGATAGGATTTTGCTTATTGAAGTTGTGTTAGCATTATTTTTGTGATGGAAAGGCTTTCATTGACAAGATAAATTCATTGCTATATTTTTTCCAACACGCTGTACGTCTGTCAGTTTATCTGAGTGTGAGTTTTGCTCACTCCTTTCCTTATATGGCGAACTAGTCACGTCAAAGTTAGGAGTGGCTTGATCATCTATTAAATCAACATCCTCATTGATCACCACCTAGTCTTTTCATAATAAACATGTGGTTTATTTGATCTCACTTAAAATCAGGTATCTGTTTTGTTAAGTGTCGAGGTCTCACAGGCATATGTTGCAGTAGGAAAGATGCATGCCCTTAAAAATCTTATTTTTATAGTTCTGTCTGTTCCTCTCCACATATTATTTAGTTTTTTTTAAAGAGCGATGGATGTCCTTCTTTTAATATTCCTCATTGTACCTCTATTATTAGTTAGTAATGATCCAAGATATAAAAAATTTTCCACCTCTTCCAGTTTTTCCTCATTGACGCATACATCAGCTGCCTTATTTGTTTTGTCACTTGTCATCAGTTTAGTTTTCTTTGCAATAAGATAGAGATTTTGCTCTTCACTGTTCTTACGGAATGGCATAATTAGTTTTTCCATTCCTTTTTTGTGTTGTGGACATTAATACTGTGTCATCAGCATATCTAATCTCTGTAATTACATAATCTGCAATATTATGGCATCGTAATATTCTTTGTCTACATCTTCTCTAACATTCCTCATGATATTTTCAGTATACAAGTTAAATAAGTAAAATGACAATATGCACCCCTGACGGACCCATGGTTGTATGTCGAACCAAGTTGTTGTTTCACCATTTATTCTTACTGATGGTTGTTGGTCTAGATCCAGCAGTCATATTAATTGCATCACATGTGTTGGAAATTGCTTTTTATTTCATTATTTCCCAAAGTTTCTGGTGTTGTACACAATCAAATGCCTTTGAGTAGTCTATAAAAGATAAATATAGATTCACATTAAACTCTCTGCATTTCTTTATTATTAATCGTATGTTGAATATATGATCTCTTGATCCTCTTCCTTGACTAAAACTAGCTTAGACCATATTGACATCTCTTATTTTCTTTTGAAGTCTAACCTTTATGATCTTTAATAGAATTTTACTGGCATGACTAATCAGGGCAACAGTTCTGTAGTTTGGCATAATTTCAATTTACCCTTTTTGGCAGTGGTATACATATAATTTTGGTTAGCGGGGTAGGGGTATCCCCTATCAAAGGAGAAGTAAGACGCCTCCTTACCTCCGTCAGTCTACGGGACACCCTTAGGCAAGGTGGAGTACCCGTATAGCCCCCCGATCAGGGTGACGTGAAGCCATGGGAGCAGGTGGTGGATGGAATGGGAGAGCAGCTGACAGATAATGTTGGTTATGGTCACCATTCTATGATGGTAGGCAGATGATCTCAATGTAGGGACAATGGCTACGATCACTGACTAGTACAGTCACTGCCCGGAAGGAAAGCAATGGTAAACTACCTTCTGGAAACATACCAAGAAACCCAAGCAGCATTCATGGAAAGTCAAATAGGAAAAAGATCTGGTGGTGTGGCCCCCAGGCCAGATAGATCTAATTTTAACACTGGGGAAGAGTGTGAGGCAGAGGTCGGTACTAGTAATTGTGATGACGGACAAAATCCTGACGGTGTTACCAAGGAAAACCCCTGTATCAAACTAAAAAGAAAAATAAGAGTAGGAACATGGAATGTAAGAAGTATGTATGAGGGAAAATATCAAGTAATAAGTGACGAGATGAAAAGAACGCGGATACACATTTTGGGAATCTGCGAACATCGATGGAAAGGATCAGGACACTTTAAGAGCGAGAATGATAATATATTTATATATTCTGGCGGAGAAGTAGGAGGAAAGAATGGAGTGACTTTTTATTTGGACAAATCAACATCAAAAGCATTACTAGGCTACAATCCAGTAAGTGATAGAATCCTAACAATCAGACTTAAGGGCATTCCTAGAAATGTAACAGTCATCCAGGTATATGCACCTACATCAGCAGCAGAAGAAGATGAAGTAGAACATTTTTATAACACACTGCAGACGACAATGGACCAGGTACGGAAAAATGATATTGTATTTATAATGGGTGATTTTAATGCAAAAATTGGTACAGAAAGAGCAGAAGATGAAGGACATGTTGTAGGGAAATTTAGCATAGGACACAGAAATGAGGCAGGTGACAATCTAATGGCGTTTTGTATGGAAAATGAGCTAATGATCGCTAACACACTTTTTAAACAAAATCCACGAAGACTTTACACATGGACATCACCTGATGGGAAAACCAGGAATCAAATAGATTACATTTTAGTGCAGAGAAGGTGGAGGTCAAGCATAACATCAGCAAAAACTTTACCAGGTGCTTATTGTGACACGGACCATGAGTTATTAATCGCAGACATGAAGATAAAGATAAAAAAGATAGTTATGGGATCAAGACCACTCCGCTTTGACCTTACAAATATACCAGAACAATATGGTATAGAAGTGAAGAACCGTTTCGAAATCCTGATGGCTGTACAGGAAGAGATGACACCAGATGAATTGGCTACGCAGGCCAAAGATATCTTAGTAACAACAGCTAAAGACATGGTTCCAGTAAAGAAAACACAAAAGAATAGATGGATCACAGCAGGTACACTAGAACTGATAAAACAATGTAGAGAAATGAAGACGCAATGGAGAGTGACAAACAACAACAAAGATAAATATAAAACTTTAACAAAAGAAGTACGAAGAAACATAAGAAAAGACAAAAAACAATACATACAAGATTGTTGTGAAAGAATAGAAGAACATCAGAGGTGTGGAAGAGATAGTGAAATGTTTAAGGAAATGAAGACATTGACGAGAAATGTCACACCTAAGCTAAATGTAATTTGTGATGAGATGGGGAATACCCTGACAGAGACAGAGGAAATTCTGGAAAGATGGAAGGAATATTGCAAATGAATGTATGAAACAACCGACTGTGGAAGCAGAAATCAACAGTGTGAATTATTATTGGAGGAGAAAGAACCCGAGCCGACAATGGAAGAAGTTTTATGGGCAATAAAGAGTCTGAAAAATGGTAAATCACCAGGATGTGATGAGATAACAGCTGAATTTATTAAAGCAGGAGGAAAGGAGTGTGCAACAATCTATCATGCACTATGTAAAAAGATATGGCATTCAGGTATTTGGCCAAAAGAATGGAAAAGAACTGTATTCATACCACTGCCAAAAAAGGGTAACCTGAAATTATGCACCAACTACAGAACTATTGCCCTGATTAGTCATGCCAGTAAAATTCTGTTAAAAATCATAATGGGTAGACTTCGAAAGAAAATAGAAGAAGAAGTCAATATGGTCCAAGCTGGCTTCAGGCAAGGAAGAGGATCAAGAGATCATATATTCAATCTAAGATTAATAATAGAGAAATGCAGGGAGTTTAATGTGAATCTATATTTATCCTTTATAGACTACTCAAAGGCATTTGATTGTGTACAACACCAGAAACTTTGGGAAATAATGGAAAAAATGGGATTTCCAACACATTTGATACAATTAACATCACTGCTGTATTCAGACCAACAAGCAGCAGTAAGAATAAATGGTGAAACATCAAGTTGGTTTGACATAAAACAAGGGGTCCGTCAGGGGTGCATATTGTCACCCTACTTATTTAACTTGTATACTGAAAATATAATGGGGAATGTTAGAGAAGATGTAGACAAAGAATATTACGATGCCATAACAGTTGGAGGTTATGAAATACCAGAGATTAGATATGCTGATGACACAGTATTGCTGTCCACAACACAAGAAGGAATGGAAAAACTAATTATGTCAGTCTGCAAGAACAGCGAAGAGCAGAACCTCTATCTTAATGCAAAGAAAACTAAAGTGATGACAACTGACAAAACAAACAAGGCAACTGAAATATGTATCAATGAGGAAAAACTGGAAGAAGTGGAGAGTTTTGAATATCTTGGATCACTACTAACTAATAATGGAGATACAATGAGGGAAATTAAAAGGAGGACATCTATTGCTCTTCAGAAAGTAAAACAAATAAAGAATCTGTGGAGAGGAGCAGACAGAACCACAAAAATAAGATTTTTAAGGGCATGCATCTTTCCCATCGCAACATATGCCTGTGAGACCTGGACACTTAACAAAACAGCTGAGAAGCACATAAATGCCTTTGAATGTAAATGCTATAGAAGAGTTCTCCAAATATCGTGGACACAAAAAAGAACAAATATATCTATACTACAAGAGCTTAATATTGAAGAAGGCTGGCTAGTAAAGAGGATTAAAGAGAGAAAACTTAAATATTTTGGACACATTAAACGTCATGATAATATAGAGAAGACCGTATTGGAAGGATACATAATGGGAAAAAGAAAAAGAGGGAGACCGAAACGAAGATGGCTGCAAGACATCGTTGATGATCTGGAAATGGATGCAGCAGCAGCAGGCCATCTTGCTCACAACCGAGAGGCCTACAGGAGTGCTGTTTGGGAGGCAAAGTTCCGCAAGGGACATGCAAAGGAATGAATGATACATATAATTAATTCGTGTGGCCAAATATCTGAGTAGATTTGGTTTTACTTAGTGCATGATAGATTGTAGCACTTCCTTTCCTCCTGCCTTAATTAGTTCAGCTGTTATCTCATCACATCCTGGTGATTTACCATTTTTCAGATTCTTTATTGCCCATAAAACTTCTTCTATTGTCGGTTTGGGTTCTTTCTCTTCCAGTAATAATTCACACTGTTGATTTCTGCTTCCACAGTCGGTTGTTTCATACATTCATTTGCAATATTCCTTCCATCTTTCTAGAATTTCCTCTGTCTCTGTCGAGGTATTCCTCATGTCTTCACAAATTACATTTAGCTTAAGTGTGCCATTTCTCGTCAATGTCTTCATTTCTTTAAACATTCCACTATTTCTTCCACACTTCTGATGTCCAATTTATTCACAACATTCTTGTATGTATTATTTTTTGTCTTTTCTTATGTTTTTTCTTATTTCCAAGAAGACTTTACACATGGACATCAGCTGATGGGAAAACCAAGAATCAAACAGATTACATTTTAGTGCAAAGAAGGTGGAGGTCACGTATAACGTCAGCAAAACTCTACCAGGCGCCGATTGTGACACGAACCGTGAGTTATTAATAGCAGACATGAATATAATGATCAAAAAGACAGTTAGATGATCGAGACCACTTTGCTCTGATGTTACAAAAATACCAGAACAATACGATATAAAAGTGAAGAACCGTTTCGAAATCCTGATGGCTGTACAGGAGGAGATGACACCAGATGAATTAGCTCCGCAGGTCATAGATATCTTAATAACAACAGCTAAACACATGGTTCCAGTAAAGATAACACACAAGAATGGATGGATTACACCAGGCACGTTAGAACTAAGAAAACAAGGTAGAGAAATGAAGACGAAATTGACAAATAACAGCATGGAGGAATATAAACAATAGAAATAAGAAGAAACTTTCTGTTCAAGCATTCCTCATATTTATGTCCTGTTTATTTTGACAAGTAAAAGAGTTTCAGGCAATGGTTTATTTTTTCTACTGTGTATTCTACACACTAAAAGAAAAAGACCCTGAGGTCGACCCAGACTTTAAAAAATAGGAACCAGAGAAATCTGGGAAGGTAAATGTGGTCAGGCATGAGACTGACTACATCACACATTTCCATGACCTCCGGTACATAACCTCTGGGACATGACCTCCGGGACATGAAAGTGTGATGTAGTCAGTCTCATGCCTGACCACATTTACCTTCCCAGATTTCTCTGGTACCAATTTTTTAAAGTCTGGGTCGACCTCAGGGACTTTTTCTTTTAGACCGTAGCCCCAGGATGCCTTAATGGCATGGAAACTGGAATTTTCTCTTTAGCTTCACCTTTTACTCTATATTCTAGGTAGTTCTAAACTGTAGTCTAGCTTGCCTTAGGTTGTATTCTAAGTAGTCTTAGACTGTAATCTGGATATCCTAATCTAGGTAGTCTTAGAGTGTAGTCTAGGTAGTTCTAAACTGTAGTCTAGCTTGCCTTAGGTTGTATTCTAAGTAGTCTTAGACTGTAATCTGGATATCCTAATTTATGTAGTCTTAGTGTAGTCTAGGTAGTTCTAAACTGTAATCTAGCTTGCCTTAGGTTGTAATCTAAGTAGTCTTAGACTGTAATCTGGATATCCTAATCTAGGTAGTCTTAGAGTGTAGTCTAGGTAGTTCTAAACTGTAATCTAGCTTGCCTTAGGTTGTAATCTAAGTAGTCTTAGACTGTAATCTGGATATCCTAATCTAGGTAGTCTTAGAGTGTAGTCTAGGTAGTTCCAGACTGTAATTCAGGAAAGTCGTAGACTGTAATATACTACATTTACAGCTTTCCGACACTAAAGCAGAATGGCTTTATGAAGCAGCTATCATGACTATTGAGGAAGGAATTTTAGAATATCTGATATATTTTCTGCTGACTAGCAAAGCTTAAAGAATCTGTATAATCTGAAGGGTGTGTCTGCTGCCTAAATTATTCATTTCTTGTTAATTTCCCATCTTGTTGCTATTGCATAATTGCTTTTACGTTGAGCCAGTTTGCAAAATCTGTTGCTTAACTACTCGCACAGCAACACAACAAGAACACTAGCAATTCTACAGCAGAACAACAAGTAATGAACTCTGCTACCATTGAAACCTGCAGTTAATCAACTCCACCAACATATAAACATTCCACGACAAACTGAAGCAAGGCCACTGTTGAACAAATACTCAGTATCACGTTTATTAATGGGTAGAATGAAGAGTGATTTTATGAGAATGAAAGCGTAGCCCATCAGGCTGAGAAGACAAAATAAAAAAAAAAAAAATTCAGGCGTGAAATATGCAACGCCATGCAGGAAGAAACCTGACAACTTATAACAAAAGATACATACGTATATAAATATTCCAACTGAATCACATATAACAAAACTCTTCAAAACTGTTACAAATCTCACAAGAAATTCCTACAACCCATTCGTATCAAAAAACTTTTACACAAAACATTCCCACAAAAAAATCTGGAAAGGTCTCTACCTAAAACAAGGCATTCTCCTATCCAGTAGTTCTCACTCTCTAACCTAATCTTGATGGTATTTATATCATAATTTTCCCCCACTGGTTTTCCATATAGCACGTTTATCTCTAGAACCTTGCCCGCGCTCTCAAACTAAGTTACCTTTCAAACAAGAGTACTGACTCTGTTAAATTATTTCCTGAGTACCATTTCTGCATATGTCCCATTTATTTGGAAATTACTATCACTAAACGTCACTAGGACTCGCATGGTAGTTCGCCAAGTTTCCCTGTCTTCCGCGAGCTTTTCAACCTCATCAAGGGATTTTATGCCCTCTAATTTGGCCTCTATTAACAATGTCCTCTCTAGAGCTTCACGTGTTGTTTGCTCATCTGTCTTATCTCTGCGTTGCTCTTGAACGTGTTCCATTTTATATCGAGTATTTTCCTTAGGCATTTGTTTTCAAAGAGTTTAATCTGCTGTTTATTGCTTTAGCTGTTTTCCTGTTTTCGCTTGCATAAATAAGGGTGGATATTGCATTTGAATTAAATAATGTAAGTTGGTTTTTCTGCTTATAACTTTTGAGTGGCATATGTTCTCAAGATTCTTGAAGATCAATGCAGCTTTTGCAATTCTAATTATAACTTTCTTTCTGGTGTCATCATCCGGGTCTATGTAGCTG
This sequence comes from Achatina immaculata, assembly GCA_009760885.1. Classification (NCBI taxonomy): domain Eukaryota; kingdom Metazoa; phylum Mollusca; class Gastropoda; order Stylommatophora; family Achatinidae; genus Lissachatina; species Lissachatina immaculata. Next base: position 39,250,469 of record CM019705.1, on the reverse strand, counting down.
GGGAGGTATGCAAATTGGTGTACTTTTTCAACAGCTTCTAAGTATATATTTTTCCTTCTTGACTAATGGGAAGTCTCATTAGTTTTGTTTTTTTCCATGTTAATTTCAAGTTTTATTTTACTAGCCAGTGAAGATAAAGTATGTTTTTTTTTCTTGCATGGAATTTACATTGTCATTGATAATAGTTATATCATTTGAAAAATCAAGATGTTCTTGTTGTGTAATATAGGTGAAGTTAAATTAGTTGGGTAATATAGGTGAAGTTAAATTAGTTGGGTAATATAGGTGAAGTTAAATTAGTTGGGTAATATAGGTGATCTTGAATTGTAATCTAGACAGTAGTCTAAGAAATCTTAGTGTGTAGTCAAGGTAGCTCTAGACTGCAATCAAGGTAGTTGTAGATTGTTCTCAAGGTAATATCAGACTGTTACATAATATGTTTTAGATTGTTTTCAAGGTAATACTAGACTGTAATATAACTATTACTACATTGTAAATCACCAGAATTGTAGAAAACAAATTGAATTTCTTCTTGACTAAATGCTTACAAAGGATTAGATGAATATTTTGGCCAAGTGACACAAGAAACAACACCTTGCTGGCAGAAATGCAGATGAAACCACTGACTTTGACTACTGAGGAAAGATGATGATGGCTGGGTTGCGTACTCTGGACATCTGGTAACTCATTACCAAAAATAGCACTGAAATGAACACCTCTATCTCCCTCTCACACCCTTCCTCTCTCCTTCTCTATCTCTCTCTTTCCCTCTCTCTCTCTTTCTCTTTCTCACACACTCTCTCTCTCCATTGTCCAAGGAAATCAGAGGTTGGTCGTCATTGATTTCCACAACCATTTATTGCTCTTTCTATAAGATCTATGTTGAGCCTTGCTCCGTGCCATTCTTCAAATCCGTCAAGAAACGTCTTTCTTTGTCTCTTCAGTTTTCCTGTTGTCACTATGTGTTCCAGTTTGTCTCTTCTCAAAACATGTCCTACAAATCTGGACTGTCCTGTTCTGAATTTTGACATAATTTCTCTCTTTTGCCCAGCCTCGCTTAGAACCTATTCATTTATTTTCTTGTCTGTCATAATATTCTCATAACTCATTTTAGTAACCACATCCCTACTTCTTCCAGTAGATTCTGAGTTCTCCTGGTTAATCCCCTTGCTAGCGTCAGGGTTGTCACACCATAGCTGACATGCTAGCGTCAGGGTTGTCAAACCACAGCTGACATGCTAGCGTCAGGGTTGTCAAACCATAGCTGATATGCTAGCGTCAGGGTTGTCAAACCATAGCTGACATGCTAGCGTCAGGGTTGTCAAACCATAGCTGACATGATAGCGTCAAGGTTGTCAAACCATAGCTGACATGCTAGCGTCAGAGTTGTCGAACCATAGCTGACATGCTAGCATCAGGGTTGTCGAACCATACAATATTTGCTACCGTCAGGGTTTTTGAACCATAACTGACATGCTAGCGTCAGGGTTGTTGAACCATAACTGACATGCTAGCGTCAGGGTTTTTGAACCATAACTGACATGCTAGCGTCAGGGTTGTTGAACAATAACTGACATGCTACCGTCAGAGTTGTTGAACCATAATTGATATGCTAGTCAGTTTTTGTCGAGCCATAGCTGACATTTCTAGAGAGGCAATGAGGTAGAAGATTATGTTTCTTGTAACGCTGCTGCAACAGGTAAGATTTCTACATGACAGGACGGATATACTGAGGTCGATGGCGGAGGAATTGCCACAGGAAGAGGAAAGGGCATGTAGAGGACGAACGACAGACGTGCGACAGGTGAAGACGAGGAGAGTGGGGGAAGAGCCAGGTGGCTGGTTGGTGGAATTCGAGGTTGGCAGAAGCAACAGTTGACTGGCACATTTAGTGTTCATACTCTTTAGTGAAGGTCTGGAGAGGAACAGACAGAACTAACAGTTGACTGGCACATTTAGTGTTCATAATCTTTAGTGAAGGTCTGGAGAGGAACAGACAGAACTAACAGTTGACTGGCACATTTAGTGTTCATAATCTTTAGTGAAGGTCTGGAGAGGAACAGACAGAACTAACAGTTGACTGGCACATTTAGTGTTCATAATCTTTAGTGAAGCTGTGGAGAGGAACAGACAGAACTAACAGTTGACTGGCACATTTAGTGTTCATACTCTTTAGTGAAGCTGTGGAGAGGAGCAGACAGAACTACAAAAATAAGATTTTTAATGGCGTGCATCTTTCCCGTCGCAACATATGCCCGTGAGACCTGGACACTGAACAAAACAGCTGAGAAACACATAAATCCCTTTAAATGTAAATGCTACAGAAGAGTTCTTCAAATATCGTGGACACGAAAAAAGAACAAATATATCTATACTACAAGAACTAATTATTGAAAAAAGGCTGGCTAGTAAAGAGGATTAAAAAAGAAAACTTCAATATTTTGGACATATTAAACGTCATGATAGTCTAGAGAAGACTGTCTTGGAAGGGTACATAATGGGAAAAAGAAAGAGAGGAAGACCAGGGCGAAGATGGCTGCAAGACATCGTTGATGATCTGCAAATGGATGCATCAGCAGGAGGACATCTTTCTTACAACAAAGAGTCCTACCGGAGAGCTGTTTGGGAGGCAAAGTTCCACAAGGGACATGCAAATGACTGACTGAGTCTTTAGTGGTTACTGAAACAGAGAACATGTACGGGCGTGCCCCCAGTGTGATGGTGCTAATTCCTAGATTCAAGGTTCACGCTGACATGTTAGCGGCAGGGTTGGTAAGTCGTAGCTGACATGTTAGCGGCAGGGTTGGTAAGTCGTAGCTGATATGTTAGCGGCAGGGTTGGTAAGTCGTAGCTGACATGCTAGCGGCAGGGTTGGTAAGTCGTAGCTGACATGTTAGCGGCAGGGTTGGTAAGTCGTAGGTGACATGTTAGCGGCAGGTTTGGTAAGTCGTAGCTGACATGTTAGCGGCAGGGTTGATAAGTCGTAGCTGACCAAGACCCTGTTCCAGCTCTCCGTTGGTACCCTCAGTAACATTGCTAGTCTGGCTAACAGCCCACAGTCCCCGTGGTGATGGAGTCTGTTAAAGAAGTACTGCATCCCCTCCCCTGATTGTACTTCCACTCAGGGACTGACAAAATAGCCTCCATAATCTGCTCCCTCTTCTTCTGCTGCTGATGTAGATGCATATATCTGGATGTTTGGGTTTCTTGGTATATTTCCAGATGATAGTTTACCATTGCTTTCCTTCCGGGCAGTGACTGTACTAGTCATTGATCGTAGCCATTGTCCCTACACTGAGATCAAGAAGAAGAGGAAGCAGAAGAAGAGAAAGTAGAAAACTTTTATAACACACTACAAACGACAATAGACCAGGTACGGAAAAATGATATTGTATTAATAATGGGTGATTTTAATGAAAAAATTGGTACAGAAAGAGCAGAAGATGAAGGACATGTTGTAGGGAAATTTAGCATAGGACATAGAAATGAGGCAGGTGACTATCTAATGGCGTTTTGCATGGAAAATGAGATAACGATTGCTAACACACTTTTTAAACAACATCCAAGAAGACTTTACACATGGACATCACCTGATGGGAAAACCAAGAATCAAATAGATTACATTTTAGTGCAGAGAAGGTGGAGGTCAAGTATAACATCAGCAAAAACTTTACCAGGTGCTGATTGTGACACGGACCATGAGCTATTAATAGCAGCCATGAAGATAAAGATAAAAATGACAGTTAGATGATCAAGACCACTTCGCTTTGATCTTACAAATTACCGGAACAATATGGTATAGAAGTGAAGAACCGTTTCGAAATCCTGATGGCTGTACAGAAGGAGATGACACTAGATGAATTGGCTACGCAGGCCAAAGATATCTTAATAACACTTCAGATTCTGTAAACATTGTAAGACCAGTTCTAGGTCAACATTTTCTTTTATTCCCGTTCCCATGCCATTAAGACATACTGGGAATATGGTGATAGGACCGTATTTTCCATGACCTCAGCACATGAAAGTCTGATGTGGTCAGTATCACTCCTGGCCGCTTTACCTTCCCAGATTTCTCTGGCACCCATTTTCAGATGCTGGGTGGAACCGGGGGCTTTTTTGTAACAGAAAATAATCCCACTTCTGGGAATGAACCCCGAGAGCCTAACCACTCAGCTAACCAGATCAACATACGATATGAATGTACTGTAATAATAGTAATCAATCAATCAACCAGATAACTGTTTAACCAACAAGCCATTTAACTGTTCAACCAGCGAACTGTTCAACCTGCCAACCAGCCATCCAACTGCTCTGTCATCAACCAATCAACCAGATAAGTATTGAACCAGTCAATCAGAAAATTGTTCAACTAATCAACCTCATAACTGTTCAGCCAGCCAGCTAATTTGCCTACCATTCAATCAGCTAAAGTGCTCCTCCAGTCAATCAGATAACTGTTCAGTCAGTAAACTAGAAGGTTGTTCAGCCAGTCACCCAGTAAACTAACTGTTCCACCAGTCAACTAGCTAACGCCTCAACCAGCCAGCCAACTGACTGCTCAGCTAGCCAAAGAAGCACGTAACCAATTTTTAAAACACTGGAGAAACCAACCAGTCAGCCAACTATTTGCAAAACAGATGGTCTTTTTCTCATTATTTCAAGTACTTCTGGTTGATTGTATTAACAACAACAAGAACAACAACAGAAACAACAACAATAATATTCATTCATTCATTCATACATCGGTAAGGGTACTGATATTTTGAAGGAATCATCATCTTTTGTCTTCTCGCCATGGATAGTTGGCTGCAAAATGATCCTCCATCTTGTTCTGTCCTTCGTTTTCACGATGAACTAGGTTAAGAAATTAAAGAAATACTACATGACAAACTGTCAGATTTATCGCCGCGTAGTGTGAAATTATCACGTGCACAGAATTTGAATTTAAAAAAGAAACATACACCTGTAGAATTATATGGCATTCAAAACATGAACATATTATGTTTCTACTTTCTGTCTCTATATAAAAAAGGGTGGTAACTCTGCCACAGGGATACATCCGTAAACAGAAACATGACTAGCCCATTGTTACCAGTCAGATTAAGGAAAAGGAAGAAACAAGGTTTCTAAATATCGGGAGTGAAAAAAACAAATCTTCCATGTGCCACCAAAATACTCACTGTGCCTACCCTACAAGACAGAAAGTGCTAGTCAATACAGGGGTCTACTTCTCTCGCTGGGAAACCCTGAAGTTAACAAAACTGGCAGTCAGTGAAACAGTTTAGTTTACTATCACTCAGTCTACAATCATCATCGAATATCATCCAATCTGGAATCATCATCGACCATCACCAAATCTATAATCATCATCAATTATCATCCTATCTACAATCATCATCAACTATCATCCAATCTACAATTATTGACTATAACCTAGTCTACAATCATAATCGACTATCGCCCGGTTTACAAACATCACTGACTATCGCCAGTCTTTTGAAGAACGAAAACTTTCTGTTTCTCCGAATCTGTAACAAAACCGATCACTTAGAAGCTCGAAGTGGCGAAAACTGACATTCACAAACACAATAAAAGACAAATTTGTCTGCAAACTTTGCTAGAGAAAAAAACCTACAGATTAAGCAAGAAGCAACAGTTTCTCCTACACACTCTGCTTTTTTCCTGTTTATTTCACGTATTAATTGATAGTAACAGGGGGCCACATTAATGATTAAGCATGAGGACTGTCATTAGAAAATAATTAAAATAAAATTTAAACCAGCTTCAAAGACTTTGACATTGCTGTCACCGAACCTCCATGTAAATCATAATCCCAACTGCTTTCAGAAGAAAGCCCAAGTTTTGGGCTCAACTTTATTATATTAGTTAATGATTTCAATCTAGTTTACTGAAACGGTATTTATAATTAGAAGTAAATGTGCAATCATGAAGAGATATGTCGTATACTACTAGTAAATTAACTACTGTGTGAAAAATGTTTTTTTTTCTTTCTTAATATTGGGAAAAATATCACCATAAATTGTGAACAGTAAGAGAAAATGTGAAGAGCCCCGTGTGGTAAGTCATAAGTAATATATTACACAAAAAGTGTTGTGAAGGCAGGCTCACCTGACTTATGAATACAGTAAAAAGAAAGAGAAAAAAAAAGCGAAATCAAGCATAAACTTGTGGGCAGTAAATTTCCATCGTGAAGACAACGCGAGCACAAAGTTTATAAATTTTATATGGTGGCGCTGTACTTTTTATGTAGTTTTATTTAGAAGTCAAGACCTCTAGTCAGTCCTCACCTTCCCCAGCGCCACCCACCCCCTCCCAAAACTTGTGAGTTTTTATTTTGGGTTCCTCTGTTCAGAAAAATCCAAGATGTCAGTGAAACTCATGCACTTATGACAGAAAATGTACAAATATTGTAGTACTTTCTCCCTGTTTACAGTTCACGTGAATTTAGGAGTAAAAATCTCGTGAGAAACGATTAAGAAGTTTCTAGTTCTCAGTGTTAGGGTAATTTAGTATACTAGAGAAAACTTAGTATCGCACGAGAAACTGTAGTGAAACCAGAGTAAGAGTCCGCAGTGGAACTCGTGCGACTGAGAAAAACATGTAAAAGTCAAAAGCACCCGATTATAGAGTTTAGGAGAGATTTTTACCGATTTTTTGGATAAATTAAAATCAGACAAAGCATGAAAGAGGAGAAAGAGCATGAAAGAGGAGAAAGAGAATGAAAGAGGAGACATAGCATGAAAGAGGAGACAGAGGATGAAAGAGGAGACATAGCATGAATGAGGAGAAAGAGCATGAAAGAGGAGAAAGAGCATGAAAGAGGAGAAAGAGCATGAAAGAGGAGACATAGCATGAAAGAGAAGACAGAGGATGAAAGAGGAGACATAGCATGAAAGAGGAGACAGAGGATGAAAGAGGAGACATAGCATGAAAGAGGAGACATAGCATGAAAGAGGAGACATAGCGTGAAAGAGGAGACATATCATGAAAGAGAAGACATAGCATGAAAGAGGAGAAATAGTATGAAAGAGGAGAAATAGTATGAAAGAGGAGACATAGTATCAAAGAGGAGACATAGCATGAAAGAGGAGACAGAGCATGAAAGAGGAGACAGAGCATGAAAGAGGAGACATAGCATGAAAGAAGAGACATAGCATGAAAGAGGAGACAGAGCATGAAAGAAGTGACATAGCAAGAAAGAGGAGACATAACGTGAAAGAGGAGAAAGAGCATGAAAGAAGTGACAGAGTATGAAAGAGGAGAAAGAGCATGAAAGAGGAGACATAGCATGAAAGAGGAGAAAGAGCATGAAAGAGGAGACATAGCATGAAAGAGGAGACATAGCATGAAAGAGGAGAAAGAGCATGAAAGGGGAGACATAGCATGAAAGAACAGAGTAGGATTAAGAGCAAAGTCATGTAGATCATTTTGAAGTGTTTTCGTTGGTTAGCAGCTTTTGGGTGAGAAGTTAGTTTTAACATGTAGAGTTTTCTGGATTTGTCCTTGTTAGGACAATCAAGTTCAATTAATTCAAGTTAGGATGTATAAAATAGTTGCGCAGTTGGTGTGTTCTCCTATCTGTGATGTTTCGGAAATGGATTTGTTCATGTTCGATTGAAGTTGTTTTTGAATTTGTAAGTATGTAAGCTCTTGGATTTTTTTTTATTATCGTGGCTTTGTTTCCCATGTGGTGAAGATGTTCTCGCTGGGAAGGTTTGTGACTGTCATTGTTATTATCTGCCCTGTGGCATCAGTTTTCATTCTCCTGATCTTCACCTTCCATTTTTCTCATCATTAAAATTGTGTTTGTGTGATATATGATCTACACATTGGAGTTTGTTGGACTACTATTGTTTCGACATGCGTTGTGTTGATTGATTGTTTGATCTTTATTTCAAAAGGGTTAAGAATTGGGCACGCAGGCCCGTCTGACATTCTGCCTTTTATCATACATCTTTCACTCTATTCCAGACATTCTACAAATATGCTGTTCATGTAACAAACATAATTAACATTGAAGCTGAGAGACATAAAATAAAATATAACATTTACGTTTCACTCTTAAACAGTCACTCAGTACAGAAGTAACTACATATATTATAAATGACTATCTACTAAACAAAATTTTCGGGACTATTTAGAAAACAATTAATTGTATTCGGTGTCTTTTTAAGATAACTTTTAAGTTTTATAATTCATGGAAACATGTAGTCGACATCAAATAGATATTGGGAAAGCTTGTAGTTACAGGAAGGAGTATAATTTATATTTTTTATACAGGATGGCAGGGTATTTCAAAGATGAGCAGCAGAATAACTAAAGCTTTTCTTGTAAAGATCAAGTCTAGGGTTTGGAAGACATATGTTGTTCAAGCGTTAGCTGCACTTTGGGCTAAATTTGTTGATGTCAGAAGATTGCTAGTTTTATAGTCCAGTTGTGGTGTGTCTAAAAAGTTCAGAAAATGGTATCAGGAACCAAACAAAACAGAAGATATAAACAAATTATCTTTATTGGCCTTCAAAATAATCACCATCCTTCACAACACACTTTTGGCAATGTTCATAGAACTTCTGGAAACTGTCAGCAAAGGATTCTTTAGGAATCGATCAGAGAACCGCTGTCATACGTTCTTGGATTCCTGCCACGTCCGCAAAACGGGCGCCTTACCTGACGTTTTTCAACCGGGGGGGGGGGGGGCAGAAAGAAGTCCGCAGGCGCCAGATCAGGGGAATACGATGGACGAGGGAGAAGGATACGTCACGATGAACCAAGAATTGGCTCACACGGATCATGTCTGTGTTTCTGCTTGTCGACGGCCGACCCGAACGTAGCTCATCCTCTGTCATTTCCTTCCCATCGTGAAAGCGTTTGAACCAGTCATAAAGACATTTTCTACTGACGGTTCCCGTCCTATAAACTTGCACCATTTCATGCTCCTCCATCGCCGTTTTTCCCAGTTTGTAAAATAAAAGGATAAGGTAATCCTGACATGCCTTAGAGGCACAAAGAGGCTGAACTTAATGTTCACTCTTTGCTCCATTGCATTGTGACCGTACCTCTCACACAGACTACCTTCGACTGCTTGCACCAGGTTTACCCTATCGGTCACGTGTACGTCAAGCTAGATGGCGCTTCTCGACGTGTCTCTAGATAGCCATATGCATGGCCACTCACCTGGCAGTTGTTGCGTTGAGTTATCTGACCATTCACCAAACCTTTCAGACACATCTCGTATTTGTTCTAGTGGAGAACGTTGTATACATGAGTGTTCCTGCTGATTTTTCTTAGAGTTAGTAAAGGAAACAGGTTGTCTATTTAGATCATAAATTCTGATCTTATAGCATTATAACAGTGTAAATGTGTGAACTATCATATTATTGATGATTTGATGATCTGATCAACACATCATGATTTCACAAAACATTACCACATTCGCTCGATCAGAGCAAGTCCGATGAAATGTTCACTGCATTATTTAATTCTGACAAATAAGATCAAGATGTATCGTCGACAACATCACTTGTACTAAGATGTAATATGACATAATCTTCGTTAGTTTCGTCGTTGAAGCACATAATCATTTGTTCACAATATCAAACTCTATCATACTCTACATGCAGCATTTCCTCAATGTTTTCAACCTCATGATACTAGGACAACTCTAAACTCTGCGACACGTGGTAAACTAATTTCTCGTCTGAAATCACTTTACTCGAAGATCTAAAAGCATCAAATCATCTTAATCACTTGAATCACATCTTCAATTTGTCCTAAAGCCACTTCTTCAAAACTGCTTTTCCTGCTCTAAGTGTCCATCTGCTCCATCTCTCGTTGCCTACGTCTTCTTTCTCTCTCATGTCTTCTCTGGTGTGTGTTCTCCTTCTGCTGTTCTTCTCTGTTCTTCTATGATTGTCTGTCCTCTCCTGATCGTCTGTTCTTCTGTCTGCTGTTCTTCTCCTCTCCGTCTACTTCTGACGACCCCCCTCACTTGTTCGCTAACTTCTGGACTTTCTCTTCTTGGGGACTCCTTCCTTCTCGTGCTTCTTACTTTGACGTCTGGACCGGTCTCTATTCACTGACCATCCTTGTCCCCCGGTCTTCGGGCTCCATCCTCTGTCTCCTCTCTCCTGTACTTTCACTTCTTCGTCATCTCCTGTCTCTCAGCTTGCCTTTTTATCTTCAAGTCCAGCTTGATGGATTTATCAATAAGTATTTTGGCTCTACTCTTCAAATGTCCACTGGTTCCAATGAGCGTTCTGATTGTGTGTTATTCAAATTGCCCCGTGACTTATATGTCGTAAGTGAATTGTCCAGTGGGCCACGCTTCTAAATATTTAATTGGTCATCTGACCGAGTCATCTACTCCTTTATTTAAAACCGTGTGTAATAGCGTCCTAACGCTAATAGATGTTATGCGTGTCAGTCTGGGTCAGTTTCGTCTATAAAGCTGTTATTTACATAAGTCATTATTGACTGTTCCTTCTGTTTATGAAGTAATAATTATAGTTGTTATTATCTTGCTCTTTCATGTCAGAGGTTTTATTGTGTCCTCGCAATTTCATTGTGTCTGTCCAGTCACCGCTTTGTTATCACTGGACCATCCTACTTTCTGGCGTCCTTCCTTCATATTCCCTATATCTCAGCGTCACGGAATCTCGTCTTTTTCTATTCACTGTTTCCACTGTTTACTTTTTTCCGCGTCTTGTTCTAGTGTCATTGAAGTTCTATACCTTTCTCTTCCTTTTTCTGCCTACTTTCCTCTGTCGCTATTCGATGTTACTACTTTCTTTACAGTATATTTTCATAATCATATTCATTAATAATAATAGTAATAATGATAGTAACAATCATTACTTACAAGGCTATGCTACAATATATTAAAATGGGAGATCAGATATCTCAAGAGAGAAGTAGCTAGGTTAGATAGAGAGTTGAGACAGGAAATAAATATGAGACATTGTAGTTTTTATTCTAGAACAGACTTTATTAGACAAACACAGAACTCTTGTTATGGAAATGAGAGAGATGGAAGAAGGAACAAATATCAAAACCAGGGACACTATACAGACATGAGTTATCAAAAAACAGCCTGTAACGACAAAAGGTAGAGAGCAAAATACCAGCACAATTCTTTTAAAGTAAATAACAGCAGACATATGCCACAGAACACTGAAAGGTTGGTTAGGACTGAGAGGAAAATATTTTAAAAAATAGAATAAAATTAAATAATCGGAGCAGTCAGCTGTGACTTGTACAAAGCTGTGATTTGTAAGAGGTTGTGTCCACAAGTGCGCATGGTGGAGTGTAGAGAATGTTTAAATGGAGACTGGTAAAAGATGGGTTGTAAAGAAAGGGGGCGCGGAAAGGCGAGAGAGTGATACTATGGTAATAGGGGCGTGGAAAGGGGAGAGAGTGATACTATGGTAATCTACCCAGGAGACTGTGGAGTAAGTGATTGTAACTTGGGTAGAGGGGTTGTAGTCTGATGCCATGAGGAGGTTCTGAACTATATTCTGCAAGTGAGAAAGGAGTGGAACTTAGTGCAGAGGGCATATAATTGTGGGAGAAGGGAATGTCAGTTGTAGCTAAACTGCGAGTTCAAACCATGTGGTTCCAGCGTCACATATTCCTAAATATAGTGGTTCTCAAGCCTAGGAGTCTTCTGTCAACAACGTGACATTGTTTGCTGGCTGTTATGAGAAAATCAGATTTGCCTCTGTGGTTGGGGCCAAAGAAGTGATTAGGGACTTGTTTTGAAGCATGCTGGGTGATATCATAGAGATGTTTCTGCATGAGCTCATGTATTCTGAGACAATTTTCACCAATGTAAGTTATCCTGCATATTTTGCATGTAGCTGTTACTGTAAAAAAACAGGTCTAGCTCTGTTTCTGGTCCTGGGGAGCGGCTTCATCACACTCGGGGCCCGCCCTCACGTTCTCGACCTTTGACATCAGGATCTCCTTCAGTGTTTCTAGGGAGATGACCCCAGTGTTGTGTTGACTATTTGTTGATCGTGATCTAGCATTTAACTAGGATTTACAACCACTGCCCTTGCCTACATGTAATACATTGAGTCGTATGTGATAGGTACCTTGGAGGAAGTTGCCTTGCATTTGTTCATCGAGGTGTTGCTGGATGGATTTGTGCAGGTCTGATTTGTTGATTTTGATGTGGCCCTTGCTGCTAGCTGGTCGGCTATGTTGTTTCCGTCGACTACGGCATGGCCTGGACATCCATGTGATGTGTTTGGTGTGAGATTTATTTTTTATTTCTTGCCATTCGCTTCTAATGGCTTTTTGTTATAACTTTCCGTAATATCTATCTTTAGCATATGATAAGACATATCAGATTACGAGTTTCGCATGTGAATCCTTCATGGAGAGTGAAGTTAGTTTTTGAAAAGGTGATCGTTTCCCAGACATAATTCTTACATGTTCTGTAGAAGAGAAGGCATTTATGTTACTGTTAAGATTAGGAACTGACTGTCAGCCGCGCCGAGCTGCACAGCGCGGGCTGCTGCTGTTGCGCAGACCGACCGTTATTTTGGCGAAAAAGCGCTGTCGAGTTCCTACATGGGGAAACAGGCTTTCGCTCCCTTCCTGAACAGCGAGAGTTAAGGTGTTTCGATGCAGAAGTGAGTGGTTTGTCCGTCGAGCGAAGCATATAAACGGCTAGCCATCCAGGTTCGTGCTAACGGTGTATTACATATTTTTCGACCAATGGTCTCGAAATTGTCCCATCACTCGCAAAGAGTATCGGGTCTGCAGTATGTAATGTGCGTTGGTTGTGGGTGGCCGGGCTTTCTTCTCGTTCGTTAGAGCAGAGAGAGAGAGAGAGAGAGAGAGAGATGCCGGCCGACCCAGGCGGTTAAAGGAAATTAAACGCCGCCGGGGTCGAAAGGGATCCGCTCTGAGCAGAGCGCTGTCTCCCTTGCCCCGCTTCGGTCTGTCGGCCGATCTCCGACAAAGGTTCGATGAAGAAAGCTATCTGGTTGATCCTGCCAGTAGTCATATGCTTGTCTCAAAGATTAAGCCATGCATGTCTAGGTTCACACTGTCTCACGGTGAAACCGTGAATGGCTCATTAAATCAATCGAGGTTCCCTAGATGACACGATCTTACTTGGATAACTGTGGGAATTCTAGAGCTAATACATGCTTGCCAAGCTCCGACCCTCGTGGAAAGAGCGCTTTTATTAGTTCAAAACCGCTGCTGACAAGATTCTTCAGCTGCTATGTGTGGAGTGGGGCTCCTCCCGGCCCATGAAGAAAGGTCCAAATGGAATTGTCGCGCGGCACCACTGCGGAGAAGGTGATAGAAAGGATATAGTGAAGCAAACATTAATCAAATCACGGCACCTCTGGTCTGGAGGTCGGCCACGTCCTAAGCGCTGTCATATCAGGCGAAATGCCTAAACCGGTTAACCCAGAGGTTAAGACACTGCTGGCGAGACTCTTCTGATGCCGCCCGTGGAGTGAAGCTCCTCCTGGCCAAGGAAGAAAATGCGGAAAAACAATTAGGTTTCCTGTGCGGCGCCGAAGTGAAAATGATAAAGTGAAGCTTAATCGGTATGTCCAGTAGTGTCGCGGCAAGAGCTACTCATACCACGGCACCTCTGCTCAAGAGGCCAGCCGCGTCCGAAATACACTCATAGGTGAAATATGCCTAAACCGGCTCACACCAGGGGTGAAACTTGATGGCTAGGCATGTCACGGTACCTTCGCTCTAGAGGTCGGTCACGCCCGATATACACCCATACTGGGATAATATGCATAAACCGGTTCAACCAAGGGGTAGAAGTCACTAGTGGCAAGGATTCGTCCTCCTGGACAAAGGCTCCATCTTGGTCACAACTAGGAAGGGCAGCGGCGACGACCACAAAATGATGAAGTCGGAGACACTGGACCAGGGCAGTCAAGATGGGCAACCACCTCTCACCCGGCGGGGATGTATGCGTATCCTAATCACGCTGTGGGTTTCCGGTGAGAAATTCCAACGCTGGACTGGATGGGCAACCACCTCTCACTCGGCGGTGTGATACACGGGTATCTCAAAACACGTCGAGGTTTTCCGGAGAGAAAGTCCAACTCTATCCCAGGCGGGCAACCACCTCTCACCAAGTGGGGATTTACTGATATCCAAAACACGTCGAGGTTTTCTGGTGAGAAAGTCCAACTCTAGATTAAACTGGTGCAACGAAAGCCACAGTGTCACGCAATCTCGCTTCCGAGAATACAGGCTCAAGCCGTGCGATACTCTAAACCTGTGATTCTCTCAAGGATCTCGTCTGGTCCTTTCGGGGACCACGCAGGGGACCACGGGATTTATCGAGGACCACAGACGTAAATTCAGTAGGATCACAGGGCGTCTTGTTAGTAGGAGCGAATGAAGAAGAAGAAGGAATTGACTCTTTCATTCTGCCTCCGTATGTACAACACTTTCATGGGTTTGTAAAGTTGTACCTAGTTCTTGTAACGCTATACAGAAATTCATAACGCAACAGAATTGTCAGCTCTTACCTGAGAACAACTCGAGGAATTAGAACTCGCTATTATAACTAAAAGTGCGCAACCCACAGACGTACAATGAAAGGTTTTTATCATTATTTTATGTTTTTTTAAAAATATAACGTGAGAGCTTTCATCGAAAGAACTACATGACAAAGGTCAAGAGGAAGACCCCAGAAAAGATGAATAGATGGAATTATAGGAACACTCACGAATTACGTCATGAACGCCACTGAGGCCGCTTATATTCTTCAAAAAAACCGGCAGCTGTATCTCCCCTCTACACCTCATGGTACAATGAAAAGGATAGATTAAAGTAAAACAGTACAAGAGAAAGAACAGATTAAAGTAAAACAGTACAAGAGAAAGAACAGATTTAAAGTAAAACAGTACAAGAGAAAGAACAGATTAAAGTAAAACAGTACAAGAGAAAGAACAGATTAAAGTAAAACAGTACAAGAGAAAGAACAGATTAAAGTAAAACAGTACAAGAGAAAGAACAGATTAAAGTAAAACAGTACAAGAGAAAGAACAGATTTAAAGTAAAACAGTACAAGAGAAAGAACAGATTAAAGTAAAACAGTACAAGAGAAAGAACAGATTAAAGTAAAACAGTACAAGAGAAAGAACAGATTAAAGTAAAACAGTACAAGAGAAAGAACAGATTAAAGTAAAACAGTACAAGAGAAAGAACAGATTTAAAGTAAAACAGTACAAGAGAAAGAACAGATTAAAGTAAAACAGTACAAGAGAAAGAACAGATTAAAGTAAAACAGTACAAGAGAAAGAACAGATTTAAAGTAAAACAGTACAAGAGAAAGAACAGATTAAAGTAAAACAGTACAAGAGACAGAACAGATTAAAGTAAAACAGTACAAGAGAAAGAACAGATTAAAGTAAAACAGTACAAGAGAAAGAACATATTTAAAGTAAAACAGTACAAGAGAAAGAACAGATTAAAGTAAAACAGTACAAGAGAAAGAACAGATTAAAGTAAAACAGTACAAGAGAAAGAACAGATTAAAGTAAAACAGTACAAGAGAAAGAACAGATTAAAGTAAAACAGTACAAGAGAAAGAACATATTTAAAGTAAAACAGTACAAGAGAAAGAACAGATTTAAAGTAAAACAGTACAAGAGAAAGAACAGATTAAAGTAAAACAGTACAAGAGAAAGAACAGATTAAAGTAAAACAGTACAAGAGAAAGAACAGATTAAAGTAAAACAGTACAAGAGAAAGAACAGATTAAAGTAAGTAAGATATAACCGAAATATTTTAACTGTCGGCTGCTTCTACTTTTCATTATTTCTGTTTTAAATTTAAATTAAATTTCGTACTTCTCTGTACTAATAGAACAGTTCTTGTCACTAGAATTTTTAACTCTTCTACTTCTTTGTTTAATCTAAGTATTCGTGGTCTTTTCAAATACCTTGTTAAAACAATACCATCTTATAATAGACGTACCACAGAGGTCAAAAACAAAATAGACAGGGCAAAGGTAGCATTTCAGCAAAATAAAATCTATTCTGTGCAGTCCATCTAGGAAAAGAGTTTTGAAATGCTACATCGAGCCATTACTACTATATAAAAGTGAACCATGGTCACTAACAAAAATAACAATGAGAACATTAGAGGTAACTGAAATGCGGCTCCTACGAGGAATGGAAAGCTAAAATAACAAATGAAAAAAGCTTAAGGAAAATAAATGTGAAAAGAAACATTAATAAAACACAACAGGGAGGAGACAGCCTAGGTTTACTGGCTATGTAGTGAGAAGAGGAGTGTTTAGAAATATCATGACAACAGGGAAAATTGGAGACAGGAAATAAAGAGGTGGTCCAAGAGAGAAAATCTTAGATGACTTGAAAAAATGGCGTGGGAGACAAAAACAGACCTGATAACTAACATGAAAGATCGGAAACTGTGGAAAGATGTGGGTGGTCGTCAACGCTTCTGGCTACAGCACATGATGATGATACGCTACCTGTTCCCCAGGCTCCTCCCCCCTCCCCAGAAAAAAAAGACTTTTAATTTGGCACAGCAAACAAGTGAGGCACTGAGTTAGATACTGCATGTATGTGTGACAGTGACATTGATCTTCTCTCTAATAATAGCCGCATCACGCCATGACCATTAGTCATCGATCTACACGCAGTAGTGATCTTAGCGAATTTTTATACATTTAGCAATGAAGGATCTTGAAGAGCAATATGTGTGTGTGAAGTCCTGTTTCAGATTAGGTAAAACTTTTACTGAAGCTTTTCAGTTGGTTCAACAGGTCTACGAGAGCAATTCTTTCAGCCGTTCGTAATGTTACGAGTGGTACCAACGTTTCAGATCTGGAAGAACTTCCACAGAAGATGGTCTCAAATATGAAGAAACTTCCAAGTCCATGGATGAAGATCACATCGAGAAAGTGAGTGATGCCTGACTGTCCATGAAGTGTCCGAAGAAGCAGAAATTTGTGAAAGTTTGTGGCACGAGATTTTACAAGAGAAACTTAGCATGGATCATGTTGCAGCAAAAATTGTCCCGCGTCTGCTGCTGAACAAAGAGAACCGAATCACATTCATCCAAGAACTGTTTGACAGTTGAAGTGCTGAAGAAAATTCTAAAAAATGTCACAACAGATGATGAAACAAGAATTAATGGTTACAATATCGAAACAAAAACACAGTGGATGGAACGACATCATCTCGACCAAAAATAAAGTCCGTCAGGGACGCTGAAATATGAAGGCTGTGTTGATCGTCTTTTTTATTGGAAGGACACATTTCATGACGAGTTGTTCCACACGGCCGTACAGTCAATACAGAGTTTTACTTGGATGCCATAAGGCGTTTAAGAGAGGCAGTACAAAGAAAGGAGCAGAGAGAAAGAAAACCTGGTTGCTACAACACGACAACGCCCCAGCATACACATCACTGCTTTTTTCCTGACTTTTTTTTTCTTTTGGCAAAGCTCGCCGACGCCCCGCAGCGCCCCACTCTTCGGATTTGCCATCTGCAGATTTTTTTTTTGCCAAAAGTTGAAATCCACATTTAAACGATTAAAGAAATATCAAAGAAAATTTGCTATGAGACTTGCAAGTTTTCCCAGAAATAAAGTTCCAGGACACATAAAAAAAACAGGAAAATATGTTGGGAACTGTGTCAACAGGGGAGGGAACTATTCTGAAGGATTCAAGTCTGACTACTGTGTAAAAAAAAGTCTGTTTTGACAGACTTTGTATACAGATTTTTTATATGTATATATATATATATATATATATATATATGCGAACATATGTAAAAATATACAAACATATAAAAGTTCTGTACGTATACAGTCACAATAAACACAACTATTAATCTTATCAGTGCAAAAATTTTATTTTCCAGTTATCTCCAAGACAAAAGTTTTCATTTCTTCGACAGCATCGGGTGAACAACTATACAAACCATTTCCAACTGCATGAAAACTATTAGCCAAGTTAGTACATATGTAAGATTATTCTGGTTTTTTTTTTTTACTTTTAAGTAAAGAAAAGACTTGATTTTAAAAAATTATTCATTTTTCAAGCTTAAATAGTATTTTATCTTAGAAATGCTTCTGTATTCTTGACTTAATTGCGTTGTTTAATATTTAGCAAGGTGTTGTATCCGTGTCACTGATACTAAACCAGTTTAACATCGCTTGGTATATTTTTGTGTTCGACCATGTATTGCAAGTGGCGCGGAATCCGGTCGCTGTAACATTCTGGAGATAGAATTTAAATCTCATGTTCGGGCCATTGAGGCTGTCAATGTAGGAAATGCCAAGAAAAACCCGAGGAGCTGTGGAGTATGGCTTCGTAAATGTCACGTCTCTCACAGCATGCTTTTCTGACGGATCTGCGGCACCAGCTTTGGTCCAGCTGTCCGAGTCACCACATTTTAATGTGCCAGTTTCCATTCGAGCTGTTGTGATAGAGCATATAATTTAATTTATTACTTGGTGATAATGCACAAGATTAAGAGATCATCACATTTACTATAAGTCCCCTTTCTTTTTATGACAGGTTGTACCACAGGAGCCTGATAAACAAGACTGACTCGATGCAATCTTTATCATGGTGGAGTCTGGCCTCCTATCAGAGGGCAGTGAACTATTTTATATATTAATTCCAGAAACTGATACAAATCGAGCTCTTATTACGACCACGACCAATACCACGGCAATCATCATCATCATCATCATCATCATCATTCATTCGTTCATTCATCATCATTCATCATCATCATTCATCATCATCGCAATCATCATCATCATCATCAATAGGCTAAAACGCGGAGCCATTGACCAACAGTTTAAACTTAGTTATGGCTAGGATGCCTTAGTTAAACTAAGAAATGTCTGGGTATATAAATGTCGCAGAATTGTTTTTCAAATAAGTAAAATTGAATTTTGGAAGTAAGGATATTAATTTTGAGATTTCTATAATAGTGTCAGTTGTTGACTTAAAATAAAGCGATAGATCAGGGAACTCCTTCAGTACAAAAAAAACATTTTGAATAATTTATATTAATTTTGAAAACACCAGAGTTAAAAAATCATTTCTCTTCCTCTAGGACTCACTTTAAAGACTCGACCCGAACAAGAATCTAGAAAGAAGTATGACAGCCCTGACTAGACTTTCAGCTTCAGATTTTTTAGTCATTCATCTCGGTAGCTTTTACTATAGCTCGGTATTAGTGGGACAACACAATCTTCAGTGATGTCATTTGTTTGTGCGCTGTCAGGCAAATCTAACTTGAATCCATAATCTATACAGTTTCTTTTTCTCGTGGATGAATAATGATTATGAAATAAAATCTCTAATTTAGACAGAGTAATTGTGCCAGGCTATTCAACATATGCGAAAGATGAAAACATGTTTCTGTCCTTACAAATAAAGGGAACTAATGAAAAAAAAAGTTTTAAATTACTCAGAAACAATATAAAATATATTTCAAGTGTTACTGATAATGTACGCAAAATTAATAATTTGTCAGTCAGTCAGTCATTTCCATGTCCTTTGGGGGAACTTTGCCTCCCTAACAGCTCTTTATTAGGCCTCTCGGTTGTAAGCAAGATGCCCTGCTGCTGATGCATCCATTTGCAGATCATCAACGATGTCTTGCAGCCATCTTCGCCTTGGTCTTCCTCTCTTCCTTTTTCCTATTATGTATCCTTCCAAGACTGTCTTCCCTAGATTATCATGACGTTTAATGTGGCCAAAACATTTACGTTTTCTCTGTTTAATCCTCTTTACTAGCCAACCTTCTTCAATATTAAGTTCTTGTAGTATGGATATATTTCTTTCTTTTATGTATCCATGACATTTGAAGAACTCTTCTGTAGAATTTACATTCACAGGCATTTATGTGTTTCTCAGCTGTTTTGTTAAGTGTCCAGGTCTCACAGGCATATGTTGCAATGGGGAAGATGCATCCCCTTAAAAACGTATTTGTGTAGTTCTGTCTGTTCCTCTCCAAAGCTTCTTTTGTTGTTTTATTTTATGAAGAGCGATAGATGTCCTCCTTTTAATATCCCTCATTGTTTCTCCATTATTAAAAATGACTGGGATAACACGAGCACAAAAAATCTGGGGCGCTCCAGGTGAGACAATGTTTATGTTATATTTCTGTTCAAAAACTTTCCATAACGCGGTGTCTAAATTAGGAACGTAATGAAAATATTAGAGAAAATAAAAGATACAACTACTTACTGAGATTAGTTAACAGTAAAGTTTTAAGATTTATTTAACAGTTTCACACAGAAACCAGAAAAGTGAAGTCAAAATCAGTTCAAGGAAACGATATAGTCAAATGAAGTTATCATAAACTGAATTCATAATAACTTTTTAAAATGGGTATAAAAGGGTTCATGCCTTTCAAATATTAAGAGCATAGATATTATAGTGTAACAAGAACAAGGATCATATAACATGAGTATAAAATACGGATTAAAGGTTTTATTGCTTGTTGCCTGCTTATGCATGTGTTATGTCTAACATAAATTCCCCGTTATGTTTTAGTAGACAACTGAAACAGGATAAAAGTTCAGAATCTGTGTCTTGTGTCTTTGTTCTTAGAGAACTCACCTGCACTGAATGACAGCGCGCAGATAAGAAGCAGTCCAACCAGGAAAACTTTCATTGTTTCTGTTACAGGCAGTTACTGAAATTTGAAATCAGCAAACATTGCAAGAAAATATTTTCTGTTTTATTTATAGAGTAATTCATAGTCTGTCCTTACTCATATCTTCTTCTTTTTCATCTTCTTTTTTTTCTTCTTCTTTTTCTTGTTTCTATTTCTTCTTCTTTTTTCTTCTTCTGTTTCTTGTTTCTCTTTCTTCTTCTTCTTTCTTCATCTTCTTCTTGTTTCTCTTTCTTCATTTTCTTCTTGCTTCTCTTTTTTCTTCTTCTTCTTTATCTTCTTTCTCTTTCTTCTTATTCCTTATTCATCTTCTTCTGGGTTCTCTTTCTTCTTCTTCTTTCTCAGCTTTCGGGGCCATTAAGCCTCTTTCCAGCAGATGAAATTCGCCTTCTTTCCTCCTTAGTTCTAACTCTCTATCTCCAGTTAGTGACAATTTTTTCTGTATATCTTCTTCTATGTTGTCTCTCCATCTCTGTCTTCATCTTGTTTCCTTCATCATTTGTACATGCATCATTTTCGTTTGTCTGTTTTCTTCCATTCGTTCCCCATGACCCAGCCATGCATAACACATTCTATTTCAAGACATTTATCTGCTGCACAACTAAAAACAAAGTAGATAGGTAGGTTTATAATTGTTGTGGAGGTTTAGTTTCAAACTGTCTATACTGAAATAGAATGCTGACCCATTCATTGGAATTACTGGACAGGAGGCGGAGACCGAGAGAAAAGATAATGAGCAGTCTGATTAAAAGCTAAGGTAGGTAGAGTTGCCAAGTCATTATGTCATTAAGGCATATTGGAGATACAGTGTTAGGCCCGTATTTCTAGGACCTTTAGCTCGTGAAAGTGTAATGCTGTCTGTATCAGGCCTGGGCACATGTAGCATCCCAGATTTCTCTGGTACTCAGACGCTGTGGTTGTGCCGGAAAGAAATCCCTACTGCTGGGACTTGAACCCGGTACCACTTGATTAGTAGACCGAAACCTAACCACTCAATCAGCCAGAAAGTAGTTTGACTAAAAGACATGACAGGTGTGTCCCAGACCTCAAATGTGCTGATGAAAAGTAACTTTTATCTTTAATTTGTTCAGCTGGTGAAAGAGAGATATTATCATTCACGATACCAGGCATGGCCCATGTTTGATGATTACATTCCCTAGTTATAAACAAAACACATTCATCTTAACCAGTACATCTACTTTGTCCTTCTCTTTAGTCAAAACCAATAAAGTCCCCAGGCAAGTGTTTGTGATTTCATCTAAAAGCTGTCTCTACCGATCTTCAGTGCAGTATTCACTCTCCTGTGTTCAGTGACTGCAATAACTGGAGAGTGGTGATCCTTATATCAATTTCCTCAAAAGTTGTAGCAAAACCATGATGAACAGAATCAAAGAGGAGGTGGATGCTGTAATACGAGAAGAGCAAGCAAAGTTTAGAAAGGAAAGAAGATGTAGTGATCAAACTTTCACTCTAAGAATTATAAACTTTCACTCTAAGAATTATAAACTTTCACTCTAAGAATTATAAACTTTCACTCTAAGAATTATAAACTTTCACTCTAAGAATTATAAACTTTCACTCTAAGAATTATAAACTTTCACTCTAAGAATTATAAACTTTCACTCTAAGAATTATAAACTTTCACTCTAAGAATTATACTAAAGGAACTTATTGAAAAGAAAAACCCGTTGACCTTGGATTTTATCGACATTAAAAAAAAAACATTGGACAGAATACACAAAGACTCATTGTGGAACATTGTAAGAGAATATGTAGTACCAAATAAAAACATGAACATCGTCAAAGACATGTACAAGTGCTACGTTTGCTCAGTTAGCAGAGAAGAGGGATTGAGCGAATGGTTTAAGAATGAAACAGGCATGAAAGAAGGATGTATCATACACTACAGAAGAAATTACGAGGAAAAGAAACTGAAACTTATTTGTTGCACACTCTGTACATCTCCTGTTGCTAAAAGTGCAATATTTCTCAGCAAAGTATTCAAGGAACATTATTTCCAAAGGGGAAAAGGGAAGAGTTGAGCACGCATGCTCTCTTGACATTATGAGAGATACTGTGACTTGAAAAAGAGACATAGAAAATCTTCGATTTAGTGATCAATAGAAAACAATTGTATTTACTACGCTAGTGAGCACTGAACACCGAGACCGGATTATTATAACTACGTTAACTCCTTATAAAGTAGTGGTATGCACATTGTCACCATAGTTAAAGAGTCGATTTAGAGGCAATAACGCATATTTTGCCTTTTGGAATTATTGCAGTAGTTTCCCTTAGTCTCCAGATTTTCTTGTATGAACTTGTGTCCTTCTTGTTTCATAAAAGTTGATAGCTGGTGTAGTGCTGCAGTCTGTGCTGAATTTTTTTCTTACAAAGAGTTAATCTGTAACTGGTTTATTATATCTTCATATTACTGTAACTGTTTTATTATATCTACATATTACTGTAACTGTTTTATTATATCTACATATTACTGTAACTGTTTTATTATATCTTCATATTACTGTAACTGGTTTATTATATCTACATATTACTGATACTAGTTTATTAATCTTCATCTTACTGTAATTGGTTTATTATATCTTCATCTTACTGTAACCGGTTTATTGTATCCTCATCTTATTGGTTTACTAGCTCTTCATCTTACTGTAACTGATTTATTATATCTAAATATTACGGTAACTGGTTTATTATATCTATAACTTACTATAACTAGATTTTTATGTGTCACTGAAGTAAAAGGTAATATTGCACAAGACATGACGTCCTTTCTAGAGCGGAAATCCATTCTTTGCAATAAGTCATTATCTCTGAGAGCCCGGAAGAGAGTGCTACATTCAACTCGTCCTGTTCTATGATCATGAAACTTTGACGGTCACAAAGAGGTACTGCTGGAATCTGCTGAAATGTGTTTCTTAATGCTGAAGGTACCACAGACAGCAGCGAGAAGATCGATCGAAAAGGTTCTGTAAGAGGTACAAGAAGCAAGGAAAATATAACGAAGATCAGAAAACTAGTCAAATTTTGTAGGGCGTGGTTGAATGAGAGGCTGACTAGAGCACTTAATGCAATAGGGGAAATCGCAGGTAGAAGAAACAGAGGTAGACAGAGAGAAAAGATGTTTGATGGTTTCGCATTCTTGAACGGGAAAAGTTCAGTGACAAACCTGTTGAGATGCACTAGGGGTCGAAGGTTATGGAAGGACATGATAATCCTACCCCTGTTGACAGTGAGTTTGAGGAGAGAGAGAGAGAGAGAGAGAAAGAGAGAGAGAGAGAGAGAGAATGAGAGATAACTGGATTTTGATATTAACAACTTACTGGATTATTATGTCTAAATATAGCTGTAACTGAACTTTGATATCTTTAGATTACTTAACTGCGATATTTTATCTATAATATACTGTAGCTGATTGCAATCTTTACAGCTTTTAAAAATTGAATTGTTATATTTATAAGTTTAACGTGTTGGTAGATGGATTACTATTTGTATAGTTTTCTGTATCTATATTATTAAATCTACAACTTACTGCTGCTGGATTACTAACTGTACAGTTTACTGCAACTAATTCTTTACAACTTCATTTAACTGAATTATTATCTCTACAGCTTTTTGTACCTGGGTCGTAGTATTTACAGAGAGTTGTAACTGGAGTATTGTATCTTATTTTACTATACTATTATATTTGCAATTTACTGTAACTTAATATATCTACAAATATTGTTATCTGGGTATTTTATTTCCAACTTACAGAAGACAGAAATACAATGTGAGCTGGGGAATGTATGAAAGGTAAAAGGTAAAAGTAATCCTCTCATGCCTTAGAGTGAATCTATGAAAACTGAACGTTATTTTTTTAAAAGTTCCCACATGAGAAAAGCTAGAAAGAGACTGCCGTAGTCCGTGTGGGTCCTAGAGCACAATCTTGCTGGGTGGAGATGAACGGATGGATCACGAGAGACCAGTCAGGTGAGATCAGTCATTGAGGAGTCGAAGAAGAAAAACAAAATATCATAGAATCTTCTAAACAGACGATCCAGATTATGGCAGGATGAACTACAGAAGTCCCTTCTAACACCTGGAACTGAAAGCCTTCTTACACCTGGAACTGAAAGGAATAGGTTCCCCCCAAAGCAGCAGCACCTATTAAGAGTAGATAACATACATTTGTTCTCTTACTTTACTGTCCCAAAGCCTCGTAGTTTCCTATTTATAAAAAATTATAAAAAATTGATAACATACAGACACACGTATACTTACCTTCACTTGTGAGAATAATTTCAGTGTGATGTATCACTGCCTTTTTAAAATAGTCAGGAAATGCAGTGGCATATAATTTGAATAAAATTAACTACAAAAGGTCTTTGATTCAGTGCAATATACCAAACATTTTCGAGAATAATAGCTCTGCTGGTAAATCTAGTATCCAGGATTCTGCTGGTAGCGTGACATGAATTAATAACGGATTGTTTTATGTTGAACTATGACATGGGTAAAAATAGTTACAGTAACCACAGTGCTACGCTTCATACACTTAGCACGTGATTAATTGCTACATTAAAAGTTAAAAAATCTTTACTGGTTATCTATCTATCTATCTATCTATCTATCTATCTATCTATCTATCTATCTATCTATCTATATCTATCTATCTATCTATCTATCTATCTATCTATCTATCTATCTATCTATCTGTCGGTGTGTCTGTCGGTGTGTCTGTCTGTCTGTCTGTCTGTCTGTCTTTCTCCTATGAAACCATATTTCCGTGGTTTCCAGACATTGATGTATCTCTTTAGTAACTGTCTAAGCTTCACATCCATAGATCAGAAGAACCGACTCCATGTAGCATTAGAGCACCTTTTTCCTTACACTCAGTCACAATGATTTGTTGTACAAAATAGTTTTCATCTTTTGGAACATTATCTTAGCTTGGGTTATTCTGTTCTATATCTCTGTTAGATGTCTTCCATCTGAGGTCAGGATTGTTTCTAGATATTTATGTATGTCTACCTGCTTTAATACCGTGTCATTTATTGTCATTCTGCAACTAGGGATCTCTCTATTTCTTGAAGATGAACATAACTTTAGTTTTCTTCTTACTCAAACTGAGTCCTTTTCTTTTGCTTTCCTTTATCACTATATTCAGTAGTTCTTATAATTCTCTTTCTCTTCTTGCTGCATAAAACTGTGTTATCTGCATATCGTAAGTTGTTGAAATTATATTCACCTCCTACTATTCCAATAAGTTCTCATTATGTTTTCGCCGTACAGGGAACATAGGTCAAGTGAAAACGCGTTGCCTTGGCGAACACCAAGTTTAATTTCTTGATATTCTCCAATATCTTCTCCAACTTTATGCCTACCGACTTTTGCCAGCATGTGTTTTTTTATCATTCTCAGGTACTTGCCACATACATGTATATTTTCCAACCTTTCTATGATCTGGTTGTGTTTGATTTTATCAAAATCCTTGCAGTAATCCATGAAACACAGATATAAATCTGCTAGAACTTCAAAGAGTTAGAACTCTTTCTGCTAGCAACCGTATTGTGTATATGACATTGCTGATATCCGTTCCTTCCACGAAACCACACTGTTCTTCTGCAATTTCTGGTTTATTTTACATCTGGATCTTTTCATAATTATGTTGAGTAAGATGTTGGTGGCCAGGCTCACGAGACTTATAGATCTCTGGTCCTCGTTCTCTACCGCTCCTGATTTCTTCGACAAGGCAATGAATATTGATTTCATAAGGTCACTTTATATGAGGAGAGATTGCTAAGTTCTCGGCATGAGATACAAATACTTGAACCACACAGATGATTTTAGGTGCATTTGTAGATCAGGTTAATGTAAGATTAAACACCAAGTTTCAAGAAATTAACTGCAAACAATTTTTGTTAACAGACCACTGAAGTGGTAAATGGTGGCAGAAATTGAGAAAATGGATAAAATTTCTCATCGAGCACTCATTCGCTACATCTGCATCAAGGGCTTATCATAGAAGGAGATCCATGAGGATATGGTAAAGACTCGAGGGGAGAGTGCCCCTTCTTACAGCATAGTGAAGAAATGGGCAGCTGAATTCAAACATGGAAGGGAGGGAGAGTCTGGAAGATGATCCCCGTACAGGAAGACCAAGAACGGTAACCACCGATGAAACCACCGGCAGAATCCATGACACGATAATGGACGATCGACGACTAACTGAGTGGTACATTGCTACTGAGTTCCTCTCAGGAACGTGTTCATGCCATTATTCACAATGATCTTCAAATGACAAAGGTCTCTGCTCCATGGGTCCCGAAACTTCTTTGAGCTGATCACAAACTACAGCGTCTCAACATGTTAAGAGACAATCTTGGCCATTTTTCTGCAAATCCTGGAACGTTTCTTCAGCAATTTGTGTCTATGGATTAGACGTGGGTGCATCATTTTCAACCAGAAACCAAAATACAGTCAAAGCAGTGGAAACATCATGGATCCCCACCTCCAAAGAAAGGAAGGGTGGTTCCGTCTGCATGCTAAGTGATGGGTTCCATCTTTTGGGATTCAGAAGGTGTGCTATTGGTAGATTATATTCAAAAGGGCAGAACGGTCAACGAGACCTATTACGCTAATCTTGTGAAGCAACTGCGGGTCAAATTGAAAGAAAAGCGTCGAGGGAAATTGACGAGAGAAGTCATCTTTCATCAAGACAATGCTCCAGTTCACAAGCTGTCGGTGGCAATGGCTGCCATTCATGAATGCGGCTTCCAGCTTCTTGAACCTTATTCCCCAGATTTGACCACTTCGGACTATTACCTGTTTACCAAACTAAAAAAGGAGCTCAGTGGTCGCAAATTTGCTTCAGATGATGACGTCATTCATGCTGTAGACCACTTTCTACTGGCACAAGATGCTGACT
The DNA here is from genome assembly GCA_009760885.1 of Achatina immaculata. NCBI lineage: Eukaryota > Metazoa > Mollusca > Gastropoda > Stylommatophora > Achatinidae > Lissachatina > Lissachatina immaculata. The sequence continues at coordinate 39,222,854 of CM019705.1, read as the reverse complement.
TTTACAAAGAAGGGAACCGTATGACCCAGCATTGCTGGGCTAAGTGCATCAACTTGCAAGAGGACTGTGTTGAGAAATAACCCATAAACGTTGTCCACTAATAATCCGTTGTACCTTAGGTCGCTATCTTATCAATCACCCTCCTATACTCCCTATATTGTAGAAGCTATTTAAACGTTTTGTTATTATTTCTATTCTGAATTCATCCAGTTCTTGTAATTCCTCTTTAGTTATGTTGTCTGTACCGAGTCCTTTGTTATTCTTTATTTGGTAGATAGATTGTATAACTTATTCTGCTTGTATTCAGACGGTCATTTGTTGTTACTTATAGGGTTTTAGTCCTGTCATTCCTCAAAGTCTTTGATATATTCTCCCTGCCTGTTCATTATTTCTTCTTTACACATTATAATATCTCCTTTCGTTGATTTCAGTTAAACACTGTTAAACTGCTCAAAGAAGAAGAAAAAGAATTATCATGAAAAACAAGGGACAGATAAAGTGAAGAGTCAAAGTAGCCCCATCTCCTAGGAGAGACAACACAGAATGATAATGACGATAGACAGTCACTTAGTAACCTCAGATGTTGCTTACATCGCTGCTTCTGAGATAATGGCAGTTAAAAAACGCGTGTGATAAAAATGAATCAAAGACGATGACATTTTAAAACTGTATGGAAGGGCTCCTGCCAAGACCCGATGAAAGGCCACATGGAAAACTATTTTGGAGGATCTCAGAAATAGCAGCTTTGTTTAGAAAAAAATCACTTGAGAGATTTCTTGAACAACAGTTCGTCCTTTTTTCTCCAAAACTCGACTTCTCATTGTTAGTGCCCTTGAATTACTTACACAAACGTAGGTTTGTTTTAGCTGGTGCTGAAATGTACTTTTGTGAGATCTGAAAGCCACGAAACAGTCAGGCTGACACGCACTATAACGAACTACTTATCTGGGGAGACTATCAACACCAGGGATGAGACATTTTATAATTATCCCTCATGTTTTTAGATTGCTTCAACAAATTCGATGTTTTCCTGGCCAGAGCAGCTGCCAGTACAACCAGATATTTTCATTATACGACATAGGTATTAAGTGCCGTGTCAACGGGCGGTTGTGGTAATCTTCTTACATCTTACATCCTTCCCGTGGCGCTAAACATCACATATGGCCCGCATGGTAGTTCACCACGACTTCCTGTCTTTGGCGAGTTTTTCAATTTTATCAAGGGATGTTATGGCCACTGAACTGGTCTTTCTTAACAAGATCCTCTTTAGAGTTGCACGTGGTCGACTTCTTTTTCTTCGACCTGTTGTGTTCCACTTAATAGCTTGTTTGGGGATCCTCTGATTGTTTCTTCTCATCACATGATCGACATAATGTCCATCTTTTTTTTCTGATAACCCATGAGACAGGTTATTGTTTGCTCCTCTGTCTTATCTCTGCGTGGGTCTTGAATTCGTTCCATTTTATATAAAGAATTTTCCTTAGACATTTTTTTTTCGAAAGTGTCTTATTTCTTGTGTGTTTCTTTAGTTGTTTTCCTGCTTTCACATGTAAAAATGAGGGTGGATATCACATTTGAATTGAGTAATCTTAACTTGGTTTTTGTGCTTATAACTTTTGAATGCCATAGGTTCTCAAGATCCATAAAGGTCAGTGCTGCTTTTGTAATTCGAATTCTAACATCCTTTCTGGTGTCACCATCCTGGTCTATGTAGGTGCCGAGATATGCAAAATGGTTAACTTCTTCAACACCTGTCCTTCGTGGTTAATGAGAAGTTTCATTATTTTTGTTTTATCCTTGTTAATTTCAAGCCCTGTTTTACTAGCCATTGAAGACATGGTAGCTGTTTTTACTTGCATTGAGTTCACATTGTCTCTGATAAGAGTTATGTCATCTGCAAAATTAATATCTTCCAATTGGGTCTCAGGTACCCAATCAATATTGTGGTAATGCTTCTCTGTTTATCTTGGTCTTTGATATCTTTCATTAGTTTAGCTGGTGATTTTTTACTGTGTCATCGCATTACTACTACCATTACTACTGCTGCTAATACTGCTACTACTAGTATTACTACTACTATAACTACTACTACTAATAATAATAATAGTACAACTACTACTACTACTACTACTACTACTACTACTACTACTATTACTACTACTACTGCTGCTAATACTGCTACTACTAGTATTACTACTACTATAACTACTACTACTAATAATAATAATAGTACAACTACTACTACTACTACTACTACTACTACTACTACTACTACTGCTAATACTGCTACTACTAGTATTACTACTACTATAACTACTATTAATAACAATAATAATAGTACAACTACTACTACTACTACTGCTACTAATACTACTATTGCTACTACCACTACTAATACTACTACTACTGCTACTGCTACTACCACTACTACTGCTACTACTACTACTGCTACTACTTTTACTACTACTGCTACTACTACTACCACTACTACTACTACTGCTAGTACTTTTACTACTACTGCTACTACTTTTACTACTACTGCTACTACTACTACCACTACTACTGCTAGTACTTTTACTACTACTGCTACTACTTTTACTACTACTGCTACTACTACTACCACTACTACTACTACTACTGCTAGTACTTTTACTACTACTGCTACTACTACTACTACCACTACTACTACTACTACTGCTAGTACTTTTACTACTACTACTACTACTACTACTATTAATACTAATAACTGAATTAAAAGGTTTTTAAATATTCACCTTTCATTGTGCTAATGGCTCTTTTTAGAAATATTAGAAAATATACATTTAGATGCAGTGACCTGAGAATTATTACTATTGTTATTGTTATTATTACTATTATTATTATTATTACTATTATTATGCAGAATTGTTATATAAATTATTATTATTAAAAGTTGGACAAGGAATTGGAAAATATCAAGAATTTAAACATGGCGTGCGGTAAGGGTGCATTTTATCACCGGACCTATTTTCCCTCTACACAGAAAACTTAATCAGACATAGGAATAGTAGTAGGTGAAATAGTTGTAACAATTTACTATACAGAGATAACACAGTCATAGCAAGAAGATAAGAAGAGCTACAAGAACTACTGAATATCGTGGTAAAGGAAAATGAGAGGCAGGGACTCTGCTGGAATAAGAAGAAAACTGAAGTTATGGTCTTATCCAGGATAAGAGAGGTCCCTAAATGCTGGAAGACAGTAAATGACACATTAATGCAGGTAGACATGTTTAAGTATTTAGAAACAATCCTGACCTCGAATGGAACTTGCCTATCGGAGATAGAGAGTAAAATAACACACAATAAGATAATATTCCAAAAGTATGTACTTTTACTATGCTAAATTTCCCGATAACATATCCTTCGCTTTCTGCTCTTTCTGTACCAATCTTTGCATCAGAGTCCACCATTATTAATACAGTATCATTTTTCCGTACCTGGTCTATCGTCTTCTACTTCCTCTTCTTCTGCTGCTGATGTAGGTGCATATATCTGGATGACTGTTACATTTCTAGGAGTGCCCTTAAGACTGATAGTGAGGATTCTATCACTTACTGGATTGTAACCTAGTAATGCTTTTGATGTTGATTTGTCCAAGTAAAAAGCAACTCCATTCTTTCCTCCTAATTCTCCACCAGAGTATATAAAGATATTATCATTCTCGCTCTTAAAGTGTCCTGATCCTTTCAATCGATGTTCGCAGGTTCCCAAAATGTATATCCCCGTTCTTTTCATCTCGTCACTTATTATTTGATACTTTCCCTCATACATACTTCACACATTCCATGTACTTACTCTAATTTTTTTTAGTTTGGTGCAGGGGTTTTCCTTAGTAGCACCGTCAGGATTTTGTCCATCATCACAATTACTAGTACCGACCTCCGTCTCACACTCTTCCCCAGTGTAGATCTATCTGGCCTGGGGGACTCACCACCAGATCTTTTTTTCCCATCGCAACATATGCCTGTGAGACCTGGACACTTAACAAAACAGCTGAGAAACACATAAATGCCTTTGGATGTAAATGCTACAGAAGAGTTCTTCAAATATCATTGACAGAAATAAGAACAAATATATCCATACTTCTTATATCTTATATCCTTCCCGTGCCGTTAAACGTCACATAGGGCTCACAAAGTCCTGTCTTCGGCGAGTCTTTCAACCTCATCAAAGGATTTTATGGCTGTTAATTTGGCCTCTCTTAATAATGTCCTCTTCAGAGTTTCACGCGGTCTGCCCCTTTTTCTTTGGCCTGTTGTGTTCCACTTGATAGCTTGTTTTGAGATTCTCTGATCATTTCTTCTCATCAAGTGACCAACATATGTCCATCTCCTTTTCCTGATCACCCATGAGACTGGTTGTTGTTCAGTCATCTGTCTTATCTCTGCATTGTTCTTGAATTCATTCCACTTGATGCCGAGTATTTTCCTTAGGCATTTGTTTTCAAAAGTGTCTAATTAAGGTATGCAAATTGATTGACTTCTTCAATATCTGTCCCTTCTATGTATATTTTTCCATTTTGATTGAGAGGAATTTTCATTATTTTTGTTTTGTCCTTCTTAATTTCAAGTCCTATTTTGCTAGCAGTGAAGACAGGTTATCTGTTTTTTCTTGCATGGAATTCACATTATTACTGATAAGAGTTATGTCATCAGCAAAATCAAGATCTTCTAGTTCATGTACCCAGTCAATACCTGTGTTACCTGTGCAGCATTTTTTCATTATGAAGTCTATTGTAATCCCAAAAAGTAAAGGAGACAGTATACATCCTTGTTTCACGCCTGTTTCAATCTGGAACCATTCACTCATCCCTTCTTCTGTCTTGACTGCACAACCATATCCATTGTATAAATCCTTAATGATGTTGACAATTTTAGATGGTACTCCATATAGACATAAAATTCTCCATAATGAATCTCTGTGTATGCTATCAAATGCCTTTTTAAAATCTGTGAAGTTCAGTATTAATGGTTTCTGCTTTTCAATATGTTCTTCAGGTATTATTCTGAGAGTAAAGATCTGGTCGAGACAACTTCTCCCTTTTCGAAATCCTGCTTGTTCTTCTCTCATTGTTATTATTTTCTTCTTGTAGGCTGTGGCTGTTTATCTTTCTGTGTACTGATTTCTTGTGTTGACTTTTCAATTTTAGTTTTATTTTCCCTATGCACAGGTTGTGATCACTGTTGACATCTGCACCCCTATAAGCCCTTACATCTATGAGAGATGTTCTGTATTGCTTTCTAATACAAAAATGATCTATCTGGTTTCTAGTTCTATCATCTGGAGATATCCACGTTGTTTTATGTATCTCTTTGTGTGGGAATATTGTGCCTCCAATGATCATGCCCTCTGTTAGACATACTTGAATTAATCTTTCTCCATTCTGATTAACCATGTCAATTCCTTCTTTCCCCATCACTTTTTCAACGTCGGTATTATCCTTCCCTACCTTAGCATTGAAGTCCCCCATAGCAATTAGGATGTCGTGTTTAGGGACTTTGTTGATGATTTGTTGTAGTTGGTGATAGAAGTCGTCTTTCACAACATCATCTGCATCATTCGTGGGTGCATAACACTTTATTATTGTCATTCTTCCGTGTCGTAGGTTGTATCGTGCTCTTATTATACCCACTCTTATTATATCCATACTACAAGAACTTAATATTGAAGAAGGCTGGCTAGTAAAGAGGATTAAAGAGAGAAAACTTAAATATTTTGGACACATTAAACGTCATGATAATCTAGAGAAGACTATCTTGGAAGGGTACATAATGGGAAAAAGAAAGAGAGGAAGACCAGGGCGAAGATGGTTGCAAGACATCCTTGATGATCTGCAAATGGATGCATCAGCAGCAGGCCATCTTGCTCACAACCAGAGTCCTACAGGAGTGCTGTTAGGGAGGTAAAGTTCCGCAAGGGACAAGAAAATGAATGAATGAACATATTTTTTTGGAATTCCCAGACTTAAACAGTCGAACAGAAAGAAACTTTCCTTTGTAAATAAGTCATCCAATGCCAACATTCAGAATATGATGAAGAGAAAGGGAAGAGATCAGAAAAAAAATAAACACACTTGACTAAGACGTTATCACAAATCTTTAACATTTTTGAGTTAAATTAATCACACCACAATCAAAAAGAGAAATGTTGGTTCTCATGTAGTTCCGATTGTGTTCTAATGTAAACTGTTATAATCGTACAGGCAATTGTAGTAGTGCGGTATTTGCTGTGTTTTTACAATATGTCTTAATTTCTGGGATTTTTTCCCATTTAGTTGTACACATTTATTCTGATTGTTGTCTTTGATGTAAATCAGAGGAATTATGAGATGAGCTGAGCTTGGTGCTTCGAACTCGGCTGTTCGGACTGTCAAGGGTCAAACTACCCCGCGGTTTCCTGGGCTACCTGGTCACGTGATGTATTGGTCAGGTGGAGGTAATGTGTTAGCGAGTTCAGTCTTCACGGGGCCTTTTTGGCCGGGCAGCACGCGGTTATCTGGGAGAGCCGGTATCGTAGAATATCTGATGTGTCTGCTACAGTTTTCTGATATATATATAGTGATGTTGGATAAATGGGTTGTCAAGTGCTGTCCAGGCCGGTCCATGTTGGTAACGCTGATATATGTAAGTTTCCGTATGTCGGATGAGGAGATTAGTAGGTGAACTGTGTTAAGTGTTCAGTGTTAAGTGTTTAATGAAGTGTTCAGTGTTAAGTGTTCAATGTTAAGTGTTTAATGATGTGTTCAGTAAGTTAAGAATTGAAATGTGTATTTTTTATCATTGTAGATTGCACAAATGTTTCATATTTTCATTATATACATTGAAATGTCGTTGTATGTATTTCGTGTGTTGCGCAAGTGGTTATGATCAGTGTCGATATCATTTGGATTTATAATGATATCCTATGTTCATCTTTCGCTATCATCAATGAGCCACAATTGTTTAATTAATGTGTCATCGAACTACTCATAATTACACTCTATAAGTTAAATGTTGGACGCAGGCACTGTTCTGCGGATGTGTGTCATATATGTGAGCTGGAAAGTAGCTCCTTTATTGTGTTAAGGAAGTGTGGCTAACTTTTGATTAGTAATGAATATGCACTAATATGTGTTAAAGAAAAGACTAGAGATTGTAAAAGAAGTTAAATAAGTAGAGGCGGCACTTTTGGTTGTTTCATGCTGATGTTGATGGCACGCTCATATTTCTCGTGCGTGATGTTAACTGCTGTGAATGTAGCTGTTGTGTGTGTTTATATGTTATCTGGTGTAACCGTGTGTGGCATCTGCTGTTGTCAATAAACAACCCGTTACTTTTCCTGCATCAGTTTATGCCCTTTTAGCAGTTATTTATTGTTGGAGGAGCTAGGGAATGAATAAGATGATAAGTTATTTTCCAGCCAACAAAGATTATTTAGAGGAGCTTATATAGACACGAACTGTAATGGCATAAGAGAGTGAGTTGTGGATCGTATGGAGAAGCTCAATAATGGAGAGTATTCCAGGTACAGCTGTACCCCATTGAGCACTAAATCATTACATTAGGCTAGAAATTTAAGCCATGAACATCAGGGACATCTCCATGGCGATGATAAAGTAAAAGAAAAGAGGAAGAAAAAAATGCTGTGACTTATAAGAAACTGTGTCAAGGAGTGTGTGTGGTAGAGTGTTAAACGTCCCAACTACAAAGACAAATCTGATTTCCTGGTTACAGCCATAAAACAATGTCACGCTGATGACACAAGCCGTCTAGTGCTTGCGAACAGCTACATACAGGATTATAGTTCGTTAGAACTTGATGGATTAAACTCGAAATTCAGCTATACTTAACATTCACTTTATAAACAATATTTTTCCTCTGTACTAAATGTTACTCTTTCCTAACCTGTAACACATCTTTTAGAACTGCCTCGCTACATCAGATTTTTAACCCTCTACCCCAACCACAATCACATACTCCACCAACCCTTCTCCCCGATAGGTTACCACTTTATCACCCCCCCCCCCCCCCATCCGAGATTCCCACCGTCTCGTAAACACCAACCTATCACACTTCTCAAGTCTCCATTTAAACATTCTCAACACTCTACCACGCACACACTTCTGAACACAGCTTCTTACAAGTGACAGCTCAGTGGTCGTCTTTTTTCTCCTTTTTTACACTATTATTTGTTGTTTAGCCTTCATGTGTATTTATGGTTTATCTTCTTTTTCTACTTCTTGTCCTGTATGTTCTAGTATGATTAAGGTGCAAACTGAAATGTCTAAACAGTGTGCTTGTTAATTAATAAAGCTGTTCCTACTTTTTTCTTAAATAGTTTTTAACATTTTGTTATTACAGCTTTACCTGCAATGACTTCTTGTACAGTTTTATATATTCATATATTCCCCTATGAGTAAACACGTATGAAAAGAGCAAAGATATTATTTGTAATCACACTGTAACTGTCTTCTTCTTCAGCTTCTCTCATTCTTCAGCTTCTCGCTTTTTCTTCTTATACCCTCTTATTGTTCTTCTCTCTTCTTCTTCTCTCTTATTAACCTTCTTCTCTCTTAGTATTCTTCTTCTCTCTTATTATACTTCTCCTCTCTTTTTCTTCTTCTCTCTTATTATTCTTTCGGACTAGTTGTCTGTGATAGGACGTGTAATTTCTCGCTCCTGATTTGTCAGTTATTTTGTGTATTATTTCAAATACTTGGACAATGATACTTATATTGTTGGATTTCTGAAGAAACTGTGTTTTCATTGGGTTATGAAAATTATTCAAAATATGTGAATTTGTGGAGTTATTTCATAAAATTGCGCTAAGGCATTCTTTCTCTGAGATCCAGTTTTCACCACCAGTTTTCTATAAGCCACGCGGTCTGCCCAGTGTCAGCCAAAATGTTTTATTTGTTTAATCTGGACATTACGCAACAATAATAGAATGCGGGAGAGAAGGTTTAATCTGGACATTACGCAACAATAATAGAATGCGGGAGAGAAGGTTTAATCTGGACATTACGCAACAATAATAGAATGCGGGAGAGAAGGTTTAATCTGGACATTACGCAACAATAATAGAATGCGGGAGAGAAGGTTTAATCTGGACATTACGCAACAATAATAGAATGCGGGAGAGAAGGTTTAATCTGGACATTACGCAACAATAATAGAATGCGGGAGAGAAGGTTTAATCTGGACATTACGCAACAATGATAGAATGCGAGACAGAAGGTTTAATCTGGACATTACGCAACAATAATAGAATGCGGGAGAGAAGGTTTAATCTGGACATTACGCAACAATGATAGAATGCGGGAGAGAAGGTTTAATCTGGACATTGCGCAACAATGATAGAATGCGGGACAGAAGGTTTAATCTGTGAGGTGACGAACAAGCCCAGCCGGCGGGATGGTCTCCGGTCCACCACAACAAAGAACTAGAGCCTAAACAAACACAAAGCCGTGGGAACAAAGCTAAAGAAATGCAGTAACCCACCGGCTTAACAATAAAATACACCAACGAGGGACAATGTGTCGCTGTGACATGTCACAACACACTTCAGTACGAGTCCCTGAGGCAAGCTCTTAGGAAGGGCTCATCATCATCATCATCATGTGGCGTGCCGACTGGCGTTGGCTATTATGCTTCTCCAGAGTACCAGATCCTTCATGCAGGCCATCAGCTCAGTTGGTGATCTCCTCTCACACCATCCCGTCAGACTGTCTAGTATCATTTCTCTTGGTCTTCCTCTTGATCTTCTTCCTTCTATTTTTCCTGTTGTTATAATATTTTCTATGCCCCCTCTTCTCATTGCATGTCCTATGAAAGTACATTGTCTCTCTCTTATTTTTTGACAAGGTTTTTTGTCTCTCCAGTTCTTCTCCTACATTCTTCATTAGTTATTTTTGCTGTCCAGGGGATTCGCAACATTCTTCTAATAAACCACATTTCTGCTGCTTCCAATGATTTTTGTGCAGACTTGCCTATTGTCCATGATTCACTTCCGTATAACAAGATAGGTTAAATATAGCATTTTAAGACTCGTTTTCTAACATTCATTGATAAGGATGTGTTGGTCAATATGTTTCTCATTCTCTGAAATGCAGTCTTTGCTTGGCCTATTCTGTTCCTAATTTTTGTTCTGCATTTCCCATCTGAAGTTATTACTGCTCCAAGGTATTTGAATTTCTGCACCTGCTTTAGAACAGTTCCGTTTAATTTAATACTGCATGCTGGTGGATTCTGTTTCTTAGATATAACCATAGTCTCTGTCTTTTTGATGTTCAAAGTAAGGCCTTTCTGTTCACTTTCTTTGGCGACTTTATCCAAGAGATTTTGCAAGTCTTGTTGGTTCTCAGCTATCAGTACTGTGTCGTCAGCATACCGAAGGTTGTTAATATTGTATCCTCCAATTTTTATGCCTGGTTCTGTGATGATTGTTCTTAGAATATTCTCGCTATACAGAGAAAAAAGGTCTGGAGATAGTACACATCCTTGTCGCACCCTTTGTTTTATAGGTTGATATTTTCCAATTCTATTTTCATCTCGAACTGCTGCTTCTTGCTGCCAGTATAGATGTTTTACAGTCCTCAGGTCTTTGCCGTCTATATTGATGTCTTCAAGCATTTTAATAATTTCATTATGTTTCACCTTGTCAAATGCCTTGGTGTAATCAATGAAGCATAAGTAGAGATCTTTCTGTACTTCTAAAGCTCTTTCTGTTAGTGTTCGTAAAGCATAAATGGCATTGTGTGTTCCCTTTCCTTCAACAAATCCAAACTGTTCATCTGCTATTTCCATTTTTATCTTTTTCCTTGTTCTTCTCATAATTATTCCCAGAAGTAGCTTCGTTATATGACATGAGAGGCTGATAGTCCGGTGGTCGTCACATTCCTTTGCACCTGGTTTCTTTGGTAGTGCTATAAACGTGGATTTAATCAGGTCACTGGGAATATAACCACTATTGTAAATGTCATTCAGTAACTTGGTTATTATTTTTATTCCTGTCTCCTCTAGTGCCTCTATTTCTTCTATTGTTATTTTTTCAGGCCCAGTCGCTTTTCCTTTCTTCATGTGTTTGATGGCATCTATGATTTCATCTTCAAGTATTGGTGGTCCCTCACAGTTTTCAGTATCTGGTGTTAATTCTGGTCTTTCTCCTCCATATAGCTCACCAATATACTCTGTCCACCTGTCCACAATGCCTTCTTTTCCCATTAACATTTTACCTTCTTTCGATTTCAGGCATCCTGTGGTATATTTTGTTTTCCTGCCTGTGAGTTCATTAATTCGTTTGTGCATGTTTTTGCTGTCTTTAATATGAGAGTCCTCTATCTGTCTGCACTGCTCATTTAACCACACTTCTTTTGCTTCTCTACATTTGCGTCTTATTTCTTTATTTATCTTGTTATATTTTTTTCTCGTTGTTTTTACTCCTCTTCCTCTTGTCCATCAGTCCTAAGATGTCGTCTGTCATCCATTTATTTTTAGGGGCTTCTTTTTTTTGGTGGTATTATCTCCTTAACAGTTTGGTGGATAGAATCTCTTAACATTCCCCATTGTTCATCTATACTATTTATCTTTGCTATTGCATTGTATCTATTTGTTATAATAACTTTGTATTGTTCTCGCAGTTCTTGGTCATTTTTAAGAAGTTCTGTATTCAGTTTGATGTTTCTCACTTTTCTGCCTGCTTTCTTTAGCTTTATTCTAACTTTTCCACAGAGTGGATCATGGTCACTATTGCAGTCAGCTCCTGGCATGGTTTTTGTTGTCAGTAATGCATTGCGGAATCGTTTGTTGATTAATATGTAGTCTATCTGGTTAAAAGTCTTTTTGTCTGGACTGCACCACGTTGCCAGTCTTCGAGGATGTTGTTTAAACCAGGTGTTTCCTACAACCATGCTGTGTATTCTTGCCCATTCAATTAATTTATAACCTCTGTCATTCCTCTCCCCCAGTCCATAGTCACCAACGATGTCTGAAGTTCTTCCTTTACCAACATTGGCATTAAAATCTCCCATGACTATGGTAACTTCATGTGACTTTGTGTGTTTTAGTGCTGTCTCTATGTCATTATAAAATAGCTGTAAATCTTCTTCAGAGCTTTCAGATGTTGGAGCGTACACTTGTATAATATTTATGTTTATTGGTTGTCCTTTCAGTTGGGCTAGCAGGACTCGGTCCGAGATGTTCAAATATCCTACAATTGTCCTTGCCGTTTGTTCATCAAATATAATTCCTAATCCTCGTTCATGTTTCTCACTTCCTGAATATATTATTGTATATTTATCAGAGTTTATCTTCCCTGCACCTGTCCATCTAACTTCACTAATTCCTAATATGTTGATCTTCATCCTTTCCATTTCCATCTTTACATTTTCTAATTTTCCAGCCTGGAATAAAGTTCTAACATTCCATGTTGCTATTTTGAACTTGTTAGTTTTGCCACCAGTAGCTTGATGACGATCTGGCCTCACCTGTGGCTCGTGAGCTGCCCTACCGGACGAGGCTGTTCCAGAGGAACATCCATTAACGTCGTTCATGATGAATCGATTATTCTGTTTAAGCATAATTATTCTTGGGAATTACAACAGTGGTTTCCCGTTGCCTTCTGTCGGTTTGTGTACGGACTCTCCGCTAGCCTTTGGACTCCCTGTCCTACCCGCAAGGCAGCGGGAGCGAGAGGTTTTAAGGCGCCTCTGACCAGCCTGGTATTCCCTTCACTGAGCACCTGAGGCACTTTAGTAGAGCCACCTACTACCCCACCTCGCTCTCTGAGTCTACCGCCAGTTGGTCCGCGCCTGCTTATTTGGATAACTCCTTATTCACAGGGATCCTCCATATCTGGAGGACTTTTACCATCCGCCACCTGTGACGCGCTGGGTTGGGGAAGGGCTATCAAACAGAAAGAGAGGAGAGGTATGACAAGCTAGGCGCTAATGTTGAGGACATCATAAAAACACCAGTCTTCACAGTTCATCTTTACCACACAAAGAACAAAGTGATGGTACATGTGACGCCGAGGCCACTGAATCCTGGCTAACAAAACAGTTTATGGAGCTGCAAGAAGAAAACGTAAACACAGCCAAAGAAGTGATGGTCAGTCAGCTCCCTCAAGCAGATAACCCAGATGAACTAAACACTTTAATTACAAACATGGCTGAAAGTTATGCAAGTCCTGCAAAGAAGTCTACTGACATAGTCGGCGATAGAATGGAAATCATGACAGCAGAAGAGTTTGTGCCAGAAAACGCTGTTATTATTACCAGCAAAGAAGCCTCCAGCAAACATGAATCACTATCTACATTTGTTGCAGAGGAACCAATAATCCCAGATACTGCTGGAGAACAAGGAGCAACAGCTTCTACTGAGAAAGCTCCACTGTCTTCAGACACCTTCACTCATAAAGACAACCCAGCTAACAGTTCTAGCGAAACTGATATAATAACGGAACCAAACTCTGAAAAATCTTTGGAGAACAATGTACCTAGACTTAGTGAGACTGTTAGTTCTCATCAAGCTGTTGGTACAGGTACAAAATTACTTACTTGTCTCTGTGGCCATTACTTCACAGAAGTTATTAAACTTTCGTGAAAATACTCATCAGTGACATGAGGTCGGAAATTGTAAAGTCACTCAGTGAAGAGAATGACAATATCAAAAAAGAGGTTGAACAGCTGAGAGAAGAAAATACCGAGCTGAAGCTGCTAATTCAGTCAACGAACAGCAGAAAACACAGCAGCAGCAGAAAACTACAGAAAAGCAACCAAACTGAAACTGGTAGTCACAGTCAGTCAGTGGCTGCTGGTCAAAGTAATCTTAACATGAAGCCGAAGGCTCAGCCATCGTCGCCAGCCGGTGTAAACAAACCTCACCAGAAAAACAACCAACAAAAAACAGAGTGAAGTCAGTGACTCTTTATCAGGTGAGCAAGACCAGCATATCACAAAATATGAGTACCCCAGCGAGGTCCAGATCACCAACAGATTCGACGCTCTACAACAAAGCTCTGTACCAGATACTCAGCAGACAGACAGGACGCAACAATCATCTCAGTCAAACAACGCATCCCACCTCCAGTCACGATCTAACCAAAAACAACGTGAACGAAATACGCAGCAAATTCCCATTCACAAAATCACTCTCTCTTTCCTCAAGGTCACTGTCGACAGATTATCATGTCCTTCCACAACCCTCGACCCCTTGTGGATCTCAACAGTTTTGTCACTGAACTTTTCCAGTTCAAGAATGTGAAACCAGCAAACATCTTTTTTCTCTGTCTACTTCTGTTTCTTCTGCCTGTGACCTTCCCTGCTGCATTAAGTGCCCTAGCCTGCCAGTCCTTCAACCATGTCCCACAAAATTAGACTAGTTTTCTGATCTTCGTTATATTTTCCTTCCTTCCTTCCTGTACCTCTTACAGAACCTTCTCGATCGATTATTCTCGCTGTCTGTGGTACCTTCAGCATTAAGAAACACATTTCAGCAGATTCCAGCCATCTTCATATCTCTTTGTTGACCGCCAAAGTTTCACGATCATAGAACAGGACGAGTTGAATGTAGCACTCTCTTCTGGGCTCTCAGAGATAATGACTTATTGCAAAGAATGGATTTCCGCTTTAGAAAGGACGCCTTGACTTGTGCAATTTTACTTTTTACATCAGTGACACATCTTACATAAAAATCTAGCTATAGCAAGTTTGTGATATAATAAACCAATAACAGTAATATGTAGATATAGTAAAACAATTATAGTAATATGTAGATATAATAAATTAGTTACATACATAAACCAGTTACAGATTAACTCTTTGTAAGAAAACAATTCAGCACAGACTGCAACACTATAGCAGCCATCAACTTGTGGGAAACAAGAAGGGCTTAAGTTCAAATAACAAAATCTGGGGACTAAGGGAAACTACTGCAATAATTCCAAAAGGCAAAATATGCGTTATTGCCTCTAAATCGACTCTTTAACTATGGTGACAATGTGCATACCACTACTTTATAAGGAGTTAACGTAGTTATAATAATCCGGTCTCGGTGTTCAGTGCTCACTCGCGTAGTAAATACAATTGTTATCTATTGATCACTAAATCAAAGATTTTCTATGTCTCTTTTTCAAGTCACAGTATCTCTCATAATGTCAAGAGAGCATGCGTGCTCAACTCTTCGCTTTTCCCCTTTGGAAATAATGTTCCTTGAATACTTTGCTGAGAAACATTGCACTTTTAGCAACAGGAGATGTACAGAGTGTGCAACAAATAAGTTTCAATTTCTTTTCCTCGTAATTTCTTCCGCAGTGACAGATTTTTCATTCTGATTCAGAACTTGATGTCATTTCTATTTTCTTCCTATTTTTGTTTTTCACGAAAACCTCTGAGGTCTGTGATAATATTGTGTGTATGACATCTTGTTTAAGTGTAACAGACCGCTGTATGTGAGACTGATGAAGACATTTTCTTTCAAGTCTAAAACTCTGTATCTTACACTTGTGTGTATCTCTTGGTGTGTATCTTTTCAATGCCAGTGTTAACAGTACATTGGTTTTTTCCTTGTTGTGGTTACTCCAAATACCAAGGAAGGTATGATGCGTCCTTCTTTCATGCCCGTTTCATTCTGAAACCATTCCCTCAATCCCTCTTCTGTGCTAACTGAGCAAACATAGCACTTGTACACGTCTCTTATGATGCTGATGATTTTCTTTAGGTACTAGATATTGTCTTACAATGTTCCACAATGAGTCTTTGTGTATTCTGTCCAATGTTTTTTTTTTAATGTCGATAAAATCCAAGGTCAGCGGGTTTTACTTTTCAATAAGTTCCTTCAGTATAATTCTTAGAGTGAAAGTTTATAATTCTTAGAGTGAAAGTTTATAATTCTTAGAGTGAAAGTTTATAATTCTTAGAGTGAAAGTTTATAATTCTTAGAGTGAAAGTTTATAATTCTTAGAGTGAAAGTTTATAATTCTTAGAGTGAAAGTTTATAATTCTTAGAGTGAAAGTTTATAATTCTTAGAGTGAAAGTTTATAATTCTTTGAGTGAAAGTTTATAATTCTTTGAGTGAAAGTTTGATCGTTATATCTTCTTTCCTTTCTAAACTTTGCTTGCTCTCCTCGTATTACAGCATCCACCTCCTCTTTGATTCTGTTCATCATGGTTTTGCTACAACTTTTGAGGAAATTGATATAAGGATCACCACTCTCCAGTTATTGCAGTCACTGAACACAGGAGAGTGAATACTGCACTGAAGATCGGTAGAGACAGCTTTTAGATGAAATCACAAACACTTGCGTGGGGACTTTATGTTTTGACTAAAGAGAAGGACAAAGCAGATGTACTGGTTAAGATGAATGTGTTTTGTTTATAACTAGGGGACGTAATCATCAAACATGGGCCATGCCTGGTATCGTGAATGATAATATCTCTCTTTCACCAGCTGAACAAATTAAAGATAAAAGTTACCTTTCATCAGCACATTTCAGGGCTGGGACACACCTGTCATGTCTTTTAGTCAAACTACTTTCTGGCTGATTGAGTGAGTAGGTTTCGGTCTACTAATCAAGTGGTACCGGTTCAAATCCCAGCAGTAGGGATTTCTTTCCGGCACAGACACACCGTTTGAGTACCAGAGAAATATGGGATGCTACATGTGGCCAGGCCTGATACAGACAGCATCACACTTTCACGAGCTAAAGGTCCTAGAAATACGGGCCTAACACTGTATCTCCAAAATGCCTTAATGACATAATGACTTATGGCAACTCTACCCAAGTACCTTTTAATTATCTTGTCTCTCGGTCTCTGCCTCCTGTCCAGTAATTCCAATGAATGGGTCAGCATTTTATTTCAGTATAGACAGTTTGAAACTAAACCTCCACAACAATTATAAACCTACCTATCTACTTTTTTAAAAGTTGTGTAGCAGATACATGTCTTGAAATAGAATATATTATGGGTGGCTGGGTCATGGGGAACGAATGGAAGAAAACAGACAAACGAAAATGATGCATGTACAAGTGATAAAGGAAACAAGATGAAGACAGAGATTGAGAGACAACACAGAAGAAGATATACAGAAAAAAAATTGTCATCAACTTGAGATAGAGGGTTAGAACTAGTAAGGAAAGAAGGTGAATATCATCTGCTGAAAAGAGCCTTAATGGTAAACGAAGAAGAAGAAGAAGATGATGATGAAGAAGAAGAAAGAGAAGGAGGGAAAAGAAAGAGAAACAAGAAGAAGAAGCAGCAGAAAGAGAAAGAAGAAGAAGAAAATGAAAAACAAACAAGAAGAAGAAAGAGAAAAGAAGAAGACGAAGAAGGAAGTGAAACAAAAAGAAGCAGAACAAAGAAGAAGAAAGAGAAGAAGAAGAAGAAGAAAGAAAGAAAGAAAAAAAGAGAAAAAAGAAGAAGAAAGAGAAATAAGAAGAAGAAGAAGAAAAGAAGAAGAATGGGAAACAAGAAGAAGAAAGAAGAACAAGAAGAGAGGAATAAGTACAGATTTTGAGTACTTTATAAATAAAAATGAAAACATTTAAATGCCTTTTTGGCTGATTTCAGATTTCAGCAACTGCCTGCAACAGAAACAATGAAAATTTTCCAGGTTGGATTGCTTCTGATCTGCTTGCTGTCATTCAGTGCAGGTGAGTGCTCTAAGAACAATAACACTAGACACAGGTTCTGAACTTTTATCCTGTTTCCGTTGTCTATTAAAACATAACGGGGAAGTTAGATTAGACACAACACATGCATAAGCAGGCAACATGAAATAAAAATGTTAATTCATATTTTATATTTATACTATATGAACCTTGTTCTTTTCTGGTTTCTGTATGAAACTGTTAAATAAATCTTAAAACTTTACTGTTACCTAATCTCAGTAAGTAGTTGTATCTTTTATTTTCTCTAATATTTTCATTACTTTCCTAATAGACACCCCGTCATGGACAATTTTTGAACAGAAATATAACATAAACATTGGCTCACTTGGAGCCACCCAGATATTTTTGTGCTCGTGTCATCCTAGACATTTTTTTTCTCCACCTCGCCCCCCTGATTTAGACTTTAATTGTGGGGCACCCTTCCTATTTACCCCCCCCCCCCAATCCTTGATACCTGTGTGAAGTGTATAAGGACAGGTGTGTGTGAGACACTCGCTCTCTTGTCAATGTCAAATCACAACAATGGCTGTCTTAATGGAGAACTTCGCTGTTTGTTACGACTCCCCATTACACTCCCCACTTCCAGGTTCTTATCTTGAGAGACACAATTTTCCTGGCACACTTCAGTCGTCCTTCACCCTCTCACTCTAGTAACTTAACACTGCTGTAGGGTTAATTATTAACGTTTAAGATAGGTACACTCTCTTAATTGCTACTTTATCTGGTTACTTGACTCGCACACAGGGGAAACCACTCACAGCTTGGACCTCACTGAAACTCACGGTTAACAGCACAAACTAACAATAAATATTAGACATAATACGCAATATATTTAAACATCAGAAGCAGCAATTACATCATAAAGTTTATAAAATATACCAATCACCAGCTAGAAGAAGGTTACCCATCAGCCCTTTCTCTCAACAGTAAATATACTTTTCTTACTTGGCAAGCATCACAAGATGTGGTACATCCCAACATACCTGATCATGATTTCATAACATCTGATTAAGAAAATACAGGTGTATTTTTTTACACTAATAATAAAAATAGTTATACAGTGGTTCAATAATATCCACATCACACTGACAGCCTATTAACCCTTGTGATCTCCAGCGCCATGCTTCCTCCGGATATAAAGGAGGGCACACACTCTTTACTTGAGTTTCATTACAACTCGCGCACATCAAATATATCATCATACTTACAGATGTTCTACTTGATCGTTGTTACCTACTCATTTTAGTATTTCTGGGTTGTAAAATTTGATAAAGTAAACATTCACATTACCTGATGACTGAACATTACATTTAAGAAAGAACAGACAAACAAATGCTTGACACGAGGAACATCTTTCCAACTCATCCAGGCGATTGGATACTGCAGTCGTCTTGTCAGATGATAAGTCACCGACTAACTAATCCCATAGACTACTTCCCACAGTCACGTGATAATCTGACTAATATAGAACAGCAGAGAGTTAATATTTGAGAGACATAGATTTTCTAATGATACCAAAATTTAACTGAAACTGACAGATAACGTAGGAATTAATCCTGGACATCACTAACAACATCTGAGGTCACGAAAATATTTGAGTGTGATTATTTGCTTCTTCGTAAATTAAGATGGTAATAATTTCAGTGGAAGTATTTCAACTCGCCAGTTCATGTCTGCTTCATGTGCACTGAACGGTTTAATAAATGCAAATAAGCAGACAAAATACACGTCCTCTGAGAGCTGGTGACAACGATATTCTGAGAACAGGTAGCTGTAAAATCTGATAGATCTTTGCAAGATGAACGTAGCTGGACCTAAAACAATGTCGCTGTAAATATATTTATGGATTCTTGCACACGTATTTTAAGAGTGCAAAGATTACCAATCCTTAATGGTCTTCAGACAAAGAAGTTCACCAAATTACATCAGTTATAGCAAGAAATACAAACTGTAAATATATATGATCTGATACAGTAAACAGTTGGATATCTTAGGCAAACAGATGGTGAGACACAAGAAGTGTCAAAGATGAAGCTGTTCTAGACAATGAATTATCCTCCCTTTCACTCTAGAGCCAACAAGCAAAGCGCCATTGTTTGTCAGAATACAGACGCTGTTTATAGCTTCACCTTTCGAGTCAATGTCATCAGTTGCTTTGATTTGTCTACTTTTATTGCGTGAATTACTTTTTTAAAATAAAATATACGAAAACTTAAAGTAATGAAAACATATACTGTAACAAATAAATTGGTGCTAGTGTCACGAGAAGTCGCAAGATATTAAAACCAATGCCTCGGCTAAAACTTCTCTTTCGTGTCGAAGTATTTTTCAGCCATAATATTTTTGCTGGCTAACCTCCTGTTTCTTTAAATTTGCGGTAAACCGCAGGTAGATGACCTTGAAAAGACACAAGTTTCACTCCTTTTGTGCTGGTTATGTTAGCAGCAATGACGATTAACAAGATCTACCGACAGCTACATTATGTCTTCTATAACAAATCTCAATTCGTTATCTTCTGATCGCAAGTAAAGTCTCAGGTATGTAGATTCTCATCGAGTCGCAAAGGAAGTCTCAAGTCTGTCAATCATATTAAGAACTGCTGTTGGTTCTGACTATCAGATAAGCTTTAGCAAAGGTTGAAGGTTCGAAACTGAGACTCCGCTTCAGGAAAGCCATATATATGCTCCAGCGGGTGCCGCAGCATCCACCCAAGAATTTGTTTTCAAATAGTTCTCTCCAAGTGTTGGTTGTTTACGATACGGCTTTTTTCTTTTTTCTTAACCAAAGGTGATTTATTACAGCATATACAAGCAGTTGTTGTGAAGGTGGTGACAGTAATGTAAAGTAAACAAAACTGACACATTATATACTTTATTCTCCACGTCATCAGAAATCTCAGCGCGTTAATTTACTCACTCCTATTTTACACGGTCCACGAATTATTACATAATTAGATACACTGATGACACAGTATTACTGTCCACAATACAAAAAGGAATGGAAAAACTACTTATGTCAGTTCGTAAGAATAGTGAAGAGCAAATCCTTTATATCAATGCGAAGAAAACTAAATTGATGACAACTGACAAAACAAATAAGGCAGCTGAAATATGTATCAATGAGGAAAAATTGGAAGAGGCGAAGAGTTTTGAATATCTTGGATCATTACTAACTAATACTGGAGATACAATGAGGGAAATTAAAATGAGAACGGCTATCATTCTTCAGAACGTAAAATAACTAAAGAATCTGTGGAGAGGAACAGACGGAACTAAAAAAAATAAGATTTTTAAGGGCATGCATCTTTCCCACCGCAACATATGCCTGTGAGACCTGGACACTTAACAAAACAGCTGAGAAACACATAAATACCTTTGAATGTAAATGCTACAGAAGAGTTCTTCAAATATCATGAATAAAAAAGAACAAATATATCTATACTACAAGAACTTAATATTGAAGAAGGCTGGCTAGTAAAGAGGATTAAACAGAGAAAATTTTAATATTTTGGACACATTAAACGTCATGATAATCTAGAGAAGACTGTCTTAGAAGGGTATATAATGGGAAAAAAAGAGAGGAAAACCAATGCGAAGATGACTGCAAAGCATCTTTTATAATCTGCAAACGGATACATCAGCAGCAGGGCATCTTGCTTACAACCGAGAGGCCTACAGGAGAGCTGTTAGGGAAGAAAAGTTTCGCAAGGGACATGCAAATGACTGATTGAGTGACAAATGATTAATTTTCAGTACGTTATCAGTAACACTTGGAATATATTTTAAATAGTTTCGGAATTTTTTTTCCCACTACTTTCCTTTATTTGTATGGACATAAACATGTTTTCATCTCTCGCATATTTTGAAAGCTATTATTCAAATTCCTGGCACAATTACTCTGTTTAAATTTGAGATTTTATTTCATAATCATTCCACGAGGAAAAAAAATGTATAGATTATGGATTCCAGTTAGATTTGCCTGACAGCACACAAACAAATGACGTCACTGAAGATTGTGTTGTCCCACTAATGCCGCGCTGTGGTAAAAGCTACCGAGAAAGTCGAGTCAGAGCTGTCATACTTCTTTCTAGATTCTTGTTCTAGTCGGGTCAGAGCTGTCATACTTCTTTCTAGATTCTTGTTCTAGTCGGGTCAGAGCTGTCATACTTCTTTCTAGATTCTTGTTCTAGTCGGGTCAGAGCTGTCATACTTCTTTCTAGATTCTTGTTCTAGTCGGGTCAGAGCTGTCATACTTCTTTCTAGATTCTTGTTCTAGTCGGGTCAGAGCTGTCATACTTCTTTCTAGATTCTTGTTCTAGTCGGGTCAGAGCTGTCATACTTCTTTCTAGATTCTTGTTCTAGTCGGGTCAGAGCTGTCATACTTCTTTCTAGATTCTTGTTCTAGTCGGGTCAGAGCTGTCATACTTCTTTCTAGATTCTTGTTCGAGTCGAGTATTTAAAGTTAGTCCGAAAGGAATATAAATGACGTTTTTAACTCTGGTGTTTTCAAAATTAGTATACATTATTCAGAATGTTTGTTTTTGTACTGAAGAAATTAACATTCCCTAATCCATCACTTTATATTAAACCAACAACTGACACTATTACAGAATCTCAGAATTAATATCCTTACTTCCAAAATTCAATTTTACTTACATGAAACACAATTCTGCCACATTTATGCACGTTAAAACGCATAGCCATTGGTCAATGGCTATGCGTTTTAGCACATTGATGAAGAGGAAGACCAAAACAAAGATGGCTGCAAGAAATCGTTGACGATCTGCAAATGGACGCAGCATCAGCAGACCATCTTACTCACAACCGAGAGGCCTACAGGAGTGCTGTTTGGGAGGCAAAGTTCCACAAGGGACATGCAAAAGAACGAATGAAAGTATATATATATATATATATATATATATATATATATATATACTACAATATATATTTGTTCTTTTTTGTGTCCATGATATTTGAAGAACTCTTCTGTAGCATTTACATTCAAAGGCATTTATGTGTTTCTCAGCTGTTTTGTTAAGTGTCCAGGTCTCACGGGCATATGTTGCGACGGGAAAGATGCACGCCATTAAAAATCTTATTTTTGTAGTTCTGTCTGCTCCTCTCCACAGCTTCACTAAAGAGTATGAACACTAAATGTGCCAGTCAACTGTTAGTTCTGTCTGTTCCTCTCCAGACCTTCACTAAAGAGTATGAACACTAAATGTGCCAGTCAACTGTTGGTTCTGCCAACCTCGAATTCCACTAACCAGCCACCTGGCTCTTCCCCCACTCTCCTCGTCTTCCCCTGTCGCACCTCTGTCGTTCGTCCTCTACATGCCCTTTCCTCTTCCTGTGGCAATTACTCCGCCATCGACCTCAGTATATCTGTCCTGTCATGTAGAAATCTTACCTGTTGCAGCAGCGTTACAAGAAACATAATCTTCTACCTCATATCCTCTCTAGAAATGTCAGTTGGTTCGACAAAAACTGACGCTAGCATATCAAGTATGGTTCAACAACCCTAACGCTAGAATGTCAGATATGCTTCAACAACCCTGACGATAGCAAATCAACTATGGTTCGACAACCCTGATGCTAGCATGTCAGCTATGGTTCGACAACTCTGACGCTAGCATGTCAGCTGTGGTTTGACAACCCTGATGCTAGTATGTCAGCTATGGTTCGACAACTCTGACGCTAGCATGTCAGCTATGGTTTGACAACTCTGACGCTAGCATGTCAGTTGTGGTTTGACAACCCTGACGCTAGCATGTCAGCTATGGTTTGACAACCCTGACGCTAACATGTCAGCTATGGTTTGACAACCCTGACGCTAACATGTCAGCTGTGGTTTGACAACCCTGAAGCTATCATGTCAGCTATGGTTTGACAACCCTGACGCTAGCATGGGGATTAGCCAGGAGCATCCAGAATCTACTGGAAGAAGCAGGGATGTGGTTACTAAAATGATGTGGTTACTAAAATGATGTGGTTACTAAAATGAGTTATGAGAATACTATGACAGACAAGAAAATAAATGAATAGGTTCTAAGCGAGGCTGGGCAAAAGAGAGAAATTATGTCAAAATTCAAAACAGGACAGTCCAAATTTGTAAACATATTTTGAGAAGAGACAAACTGGAACACCTAGTGACAACAGGAAAACTTAAGGGACAAAGAAAGACAAAGAAACAAGTTTCTTGACGAATTAAAAGAATGGCACTGAGCAAGGCTCAACATAGATCTTATAGAAAGAACAATAAATGGTTGTGGAAATCAATGACAACCAATGCCTGATTTTCTTGGACACGGGAAGAGAGAGAGAAAGGGAGGGAGAGAGAAAGAAGGAGAGAGAGAGAGGGAGGGAGAGAGAGAAGGAGAGAGGGAGAGAGAGAAGGAGAGAGAGAGAAGGAGAGAGAGAGGGAGAGAGAGAAGGAGAGAGAGAAGGAGAGAGAGAAGGAGAGAGAGGAGAAAGAGGAGGAGAGAGAGAAGGAGAGAGAGGGAGGGAGAGAGAGAGGAGAGAGAGAGGGAGTGAGAGGGAGAGAGAGGTGTTCATTTCAGTGCTATTTTTGGTCATGAGTTACCAGTTGTCCAGAGTACGCGACCCAGCCATCATCATCTTTCCTCAGTAGTCAAAGTCAGTGGTTTCATCTACGTTTCCGCCAGCAAGGTGTTGTTTCTTGTGTCACTTGGCCAAAATATTCATCTAATCCTTTGTAAGCATTTAGTCAAGAAGAAATTCAATTTGTTTTCTACAGTTCTGGTGATTTACAATGTAGTAATAGTTATATTACAGTCTAGTATTACCTTGAATACAATCTAAAATATATTATGTAACAGTCTGATATTACCTTGAGAACAATCTACAACTACCTCGATTGCAGTCTAGAGCTACCTTGACTACACACTAAGATTTCTTAGACTACTGTCTAGATTACAATTTAAGATCACCTATATTATCCAACTAATTTAACTTCACGTATATTACCCAACTAATTTAAGTTCACATATATTACACAACAAGAACATCTTGATTTTTCAAATGACATAACTATTATCAATGACAATGTAAATTCGATGCAAGGAAAAAAAACAGATATTTTATCTTTACTGGCTAGTAAAATAAAACTTGAAATTAACATGGAAAAAAACAAAACTAATGAGACTTCCCATTAGTCAAGAAGGAAAAATATATACTTAGAAGCTGTTGAAAAAGTACACCAATTTGCATACCTCCGCAGGTACATAGACCAGGATAATGACACCAGAAGGAAAGTTAGAATTAGAATTGCAAAAGCTGCATTGATTTTCAAGAATCTTGAGAACATATGCCATTCAAAAGTTATAAGCAGAAAAACCAAGCTAACATTATTTAATTCAAATGCAATATCCACCCTTATTTATGCAAGCGAAAGCAGGAAAACAGCTAAAGAAATAAACAGCAGATTAAACTCTTTGAAAACAAATGCCAAAGGAAAATACTCGATATAAAATGGAACGCGTTCAAGAGCAACGCAGAGATAAGACAGATGAGCAAACAACCTGTCTCATGTGTGATCAGAAAAAGAAGATGGACGTATATCGGTCACGTGATGAGAAGAAACAGAGATTCCCAAAACAAACTATCAAGTGGAACGCAGCTGACTGAAGAAAAAGAGGTCGATCACGTGACGCTCTAGAGAGGACATTGTTAACAGAGGCCAAATTAGAGGGCATAAAATCCCTTGATGAGGTTGAAAAGCTCGCGGAAGACAGGGAAACTTGGCGAACTACCATGCGAGTCCTAGTGACGTTTTGTGATAGTAATTTCCAAATAAATGGGACATAAGCAGAAATGGTACTCAGGAAATAGTTTAACAGAGTGAGTACTCTTGTTTGAAAGGTAACTTAGTTTGAGAGCGAGGGCAAGGTTCTAGAGATAAGCGTGCTACATGGAACACGAGTGGGGGAAAATTATGATATAAATACCATCAAGATTAGGTTAGAGAGTGAGAACTACTGGATAGGAGAATGTCTTGTTTTAGGTAGAGACCTTTCCAGAGTTTTTTTTGGGAATGTTTTGTGTAAAAGTTTTTTGATAGGAATGGGTTGTAGGAATTTCTTGTGAGGTTTGTAACAGTTTTTAAGAGTTGTGTTATATGTGATTCAGTTGGAATATTTATATAAGTATGTATCTTTTGTTATAAGTTGTCAGGTTTCTTCCTGCATGGCGTTGCATATTTCACGCCTGAAATTTGTTTTTTCGGTTTTCTCAGCCTGATGGGCTACATTTTCATTCTCATAAAATCACTCTTCATTCTACCCATTAATAAACGTGATACTGAGTATTTGTTCAACAGTGGCCTTGCTTCAGTTTGTCGTGGAATGTTTATATGTTGGTGGAGTTGATTAACTGCAGGTTTCAATGGTAGCAGGGTTCATTACTTGTTGTTCTGCTGTAGAATTGCTGGTGTTCTTGTTGTGTTGCTGTGCGAGTAGTTAAACAACAGATTTTGCAAACTGTCTCAACGTAGAAGCAATTGTGCAATAGCAACAAGATGGGAAATTAACAAAAAATGAATAATTTAGGCAGCAGACACACCCTTCAGATTATACAGATTCTTTAAGCTTTGCTAGTCAGCAGAAAATATATCAGATATTCTAAAATTCCTTCCTCAATAGTCATGATAGCTGCTTCATAAACCCATTCTGCTTTAGTTTAACGCATGGGAAATCTGTAAATGTAGTATATTACAGTTTACGACTTTCCTTAATTACATTCTGGAACTACCTAGACTACACTCTAAGACTACCTAGATTAGGATATCCAGATTACAGTCTAAGACTACTTAGAATACAACCTAAGGCAAGCTAGACTACAGTTTAGAACTACCTAGAATATAGAGTAAAAGTTGAAGCTAAAGGCAAAATTCCAGTTTCCATGCCATTAAGGCAGACTGGGGCTACTGTGTTAGGCACACATTTCCATGACCTCCGGGACATGACCTCCGGGACATGACCTCCGGGACATGAAAGTGTGATGTAGTCAGTCTCATGCCTGACCACATTTACCTTCCAAGATTTCTCTGGTACCAATTTTTTAAAGTCTGGGTCGACCTCAGGGACTTTTTCTTTTAGTGTGTAGAATACACAGTAGGAAAAAAAACCAATTGCCTGAAACTCTTTTACTTTTCAAAATAAACAGGTCATAAATATGTGGAATGCTTGAACAGAAAGTTTCTTCTTATTTCTATTGTTTATATTCCTCCCTGCTGTTATTTGTCAATTTCGTCTTCATTTCTCTACCTTGTTTTCTTAGTTCTAACGTGCCTGGTGTAATCCATCCATTCTTCTGTGTTATCTTTATGGAACCATGTGTTTAGCTGTTGTTATTAAGATATCTATGACCTACGGAGCTAATTCATTTGGTGTCATCTCCTCCTGTACAGCCATCAGGATTTCGAAACGGTTCTTCACTTTTATACCGTATTGTTCTGGTATTTTTGTAAGATCAAGGCGGAGTGATTTTGATCCCCTAACTGTCTTTTTTATTATTATATTCATGTCTGCTATTAATAACTCACGGTTCGTGTCACAATCGGCGCCTGGTAGAGTTTTGCTGACGTTATACTTACCTCCACCTTCTTTGCACTAAAATGTAATCTGTTTGATTCTTGGTTATGCCATCAGGTGATGTCCATGTGTAAAGTCTTCTTGGAAATAAGAAAAAACATACGAAAAGACAAAATATAATACATACAAGAATGTTGTGAATGAATTGGACATCAGAAGTGTGGAAGAAATAGTGGAATGTTTAAAGAAATGAAGACATTGACGAGAAAAGTCACACCTAAGCTAAATGTAATATGTGATGAGATGAGGAATACCTTGACAGAGACAGAGGAAATTCTAGAAAGATGGAAGGAATATTGCAGAGGAATGTATGATACATCTGACTGTGAAAGCAGAAATCAACAGTGTGAATTATTATTGGAGGAGAAAGAACCCGAACCGACAATAGAATAAGTTTTATGGGCAATAAAGAATCTGAAAAATGGTAAATCACCAGGATGTGATGAGATAACAGCTGAACTTGTTAAAGCAGGAGGAAAGGAAGTGCTACAATCTATCATGCACTAAGTAAAACCAAATCTACTCAGATATTTGGCACACGAATTAATTATATTCATACCAATGCCAAAAAGGGTAAATTGAAATTATGGCAAACTACAGAACTGTTGCCCTGATTAATCATGACAATAAAATTCTATTAAAGATAAAAAAGGTTAGACTTCAAAAGAAAATAAGAGATGTCAATATGGTCTAAGCTAGTTTTAGTCAAGGAAGAGGATCAAGAGATCATATATTCAATATAAGATTAATAATAGAGAAATGCAGAGAGTTTAATGTGGATCTATATTTATCTTTTATAGACTACTCAAAGGCATTTGATTGTGTACAACACCAGAAACTTTGGGAAATAATGAAATAAAAAGCAATTTCCAACACATGTGATGCAATTAATATGACTGCTGCATCTAGACCAACATGCAGCAGTAAGAATAAATGGTGAAACAACAACTTGGTTTGACATAAAACAAGGGGTCCGTCAGGGGTGCATATTGTCACCTTACTTATTTAACTTGTATGCTAAAATATCATGAGGAATGTTAGAGAAGATATAGACAAAGAATATTACGATGCCATAAAATTGGAGGTTATGAAATACCAGAGATTAGATATGCTGATGACACAGTATTACTGTCCACAACACAAAAAGGAATGGAAAAACTAATTATGACATTCCGTAAGAACAGTGAAGAGCAAAATCTCTATCTTATTGCGAAGAAAACTAAACTGATGACAACTGACAAAACAAATAAGGCAGCTGATATACGTATCAATGAGGAAAAATTGGAAGAAGCGGAAAATTTTCAATATCTTGGATCATTACTAACTAATAATGGAGGTACATTGAGGGATATTAAAAGAAGGACATCCATCGCTCTTAAAAAAAAAAAAAAACTAAATAATATGTGGAGAGGAACAGACAGAACTACAAAAAATAAGATTTTTAAGGGCATGCATCTTTCCTATTGCAACATATGCCTGTGAGACCTGGACACTTAACAAAACAGATACCTGATTTTAAGTGAGATTAAATAAACCACGTGTTTATTATGAAAAGACTAGGTGGTGATCAATGAGGATGTTGATTTAATAGATGATCAAGCCACTCCTAACTTTGACGTGACTAGTTCGCCATATAAAGAAAGGAGTGAGCAACACTCACACTCAGATAAACTGACAGAAGTACAGCGTGATGGAAAAAATGTAACAATCAATTTATATTGTTAATGAAAGCCTTTAAATCACAAAAATAATGCTAACACAACTTCACTGAGCACAATCCTATCACATTCCTAGAATGCTTTCTAACCCATTCCACACAATGATGTTAAATCACTAAAAATCTTCAAGACAAAGGCTCTCTATCCAAAAAAATCTATCAAAATCTCACAAAAATCTCACAGAAATTCTCATAACAAATAATCCTCTTACGAAAAATCCCAGTCCTTAAATATCTCCTACAATTTCTATTTATAAATCTTCCAGAAGTTTCTATCTCGTGGAACACAAAAATCGTGGGTCAACATTCTACCTTTTTGTTCACCAAAAAGTCTAAACTCCGTGAAAAATTTAATGTGTACAATCTTGAATAAATTCTAAAAACAGCAATCCATTTTTAGCTTTTCTGTTACTAATAATAACTAATTGTACAAACATTCCCTGAATGAGTTTGTTACACGTACAATATCTCACGACTGGATTGTCAAAAAATGACCTTCAACGTGTCAAGACTGACCTCTCGTTGACCTGTAATATAAAAAATATTTTAAGGGCATTAAACATAATGTCAATCTACTAAATTAATCCTTGGTTAACTCCCTTATACCGTACAAAATTACAAAATTAAAGAATTCTTTTACAACGCCTTTCATCGGGAGTTTGTTCTACACAGTCAGACAATCAATAGAGTTTTCTCGGATGTCATTAGGCATTTGAGTGAGGCTGTACGAAGAAAGAGGCATGGACAAATAAAACCTGGAATCGCATCGCGACAAGACACCTGCACCCACTTCACTGCTTATTAGTTTGTTTTTTTTTTCTTGGCAAAGAACGCGACAACTTTTGTTCCACAGCCGCCCTGCTCGTCAGATTTAGCCCCTGTCAACATTTTTCGTCAAAGTTATTCGTCTTTAACGTTCGCTCATTGCTGACCACAGAAGAGATCAAAGAAAAATCACTGTGAGACATGAACGCTATCCCAGAAATGGAGTTCAAGGACGCATTCTAAACCTAGAAAATATGTTGGTAGTGCTGTATCAACAGCGGAGGGAACTATTTCGAAGACAAGTCTGAAGTAAAGCATAGAGTTTTGGGGGTTTTTTTTAATTGTAAAGTCTTGTTTCTTTTTGGACAAAACGTGTATACATAATTTTTATTGTGTTATAAAATACACATATTTCTGCTAACATACGCAAAAGTATAGAAACATACAACTTCTCTGTACACATATAGTCTCAATAAACATAGCTATTAATCTAATCAGTGAAATAATTTTATTTTCCAGTTATCTCCAAGACAAAAGTTTTCATTTCTTCGAGAGCATCAAATCAGGAACTATAGAAACCAATGCGAACTGCACGGAAAGCTATTAGCCAAGTTAGTATATATGTAAGATTGTTCTCTGTTTTTTAACTTTTAAATAAAGAAAAGACTTGATTTAAAAAAAACAAACTTACTCAATTTTTAATCTGAAGGTGTTATATTTGTCAGGGAGGAGCTGAGCTTGGTTCTTCGAAACCGGCCGTTCGAAGGGTCAAGGATCAATCTACCTCTCGGATTTCTGTGATCTACCTGGTTACGTGATGTGTTGGTGAGATTGAGTGTAATGTGCTTGTTAGACCAGTGAGTCTGAGACTTTTGACGGGGCACCACAGGTATTTTTGCGGAGCCGTTGTTGTTGGTATGTCTGGACGTGTCTGGACGTGTCTGCTGCAGCTTTCATATATACGGTCATGTTGGATAATTGGATTTGTCGAGCTATGAACCCACAAGTGTTGCCCAAGCCGTTTCATTTGTGTAAGTTCTGGAGGTAAGTTTTCTTATGTCGGATGTAGAGTTTTGTAAGTGTCAAATGTTAAATGTGTTTAGTTTTTAGCATTAAATGTTTTGCTCATTAAGATTATGATTCACGACGCATAATTTTCATCTTTGTGCTATTTTTCTTTATTATGCTTTCAAACATTAATATGCTTTCTTGTTGATTGTGGATATTGATATGTTTCCTAAATGTTTTGTGTGTGGGTGCGCACGTGTGTATTTCTATTCAGTGTAAAGTTTCACCCATGACTGATAATGGTTTGATACGTTTCATCATTTGAGTCATATTGCTATTATTGCGTCATTTGATCAGTTCATTACTGCACTTACGTTGTTGATAACGACGCGGGCAGGATTCTGCTTATATTTGTTATATGTCTGAGTTGACAAGAAACTCCTGTATGTGTTTGTGGCTAACTCTGAAGAAATTACGATGCGTTGCATTTATGTGTTGTTAAAGAAGACAAGTGATTTTGTAAGAGATGGTAAATCAAGTAATAGTGTCACGTGGAGTGAGCCCCCTTTAGTATGAGTATGTTGATTTGTACGAGCATGCTCACGTTTTCAATGTTGTTGTTAATTGTTGTTGAAAATATGTGTTGTGTGTGTTTATATGTTATCTGGTGTAAACGTGTGTGGAGTCTGATGTTGTGAATAAACTAATCCCCCTGATCAATCTATGCCTTGGAGTAGTTATTTTGTTGTTGGTGGAGATAGGGACAATTATGATGTTAAATTTTTCCCATCCAACGAAGTTACCTATGGGAGCTTATATAGAATGAATGAATGAATAAATGAATGAATAATCTTTATTTTTCAAGGGTAAAGAATTGGGAACGCAGGCCCGTCTTACATTCTGGCCTTCATCACTCCATCTTTCATTCTTCCCACACACTTGATTTAGTACAAAAAATACAAATTAAATTAGGAAAAACATATCAAAAGAGTGTAAGATTTAACTACTACATTCAAGGTAAAAGAGAAGAAGTAATTAACCTAATAAAATAGCACTCACGCACACATACACCCGCAGACATATACATAAATAAAAATACATTGTAAATCATCTTCTAACATATGTTTTTTTTTTAACAAACATTAAAATAATTTCTAACAATATCTAACAAGTTGCTTTTCTAACTATGTCATTGAAGTACTTGATGGTTTACGAGCCATGTGTTGAGAGAGTGCTGGCTATTTTATGGAGGCATATAATTACAAGCAAGTAAATAATGAAACAGGTTTGAGTTAAAGAAATGAGAGGGCAAGAACCTGGGGTACGGATCGTCGGGAGAAGTGCAGTAACTGAGAGTGTTCCATGCACAGCTGTACTTCATTGGGTGCTAAACTCTTTTAAATAAAGGCTAGCGGTTTAAGCCATGAACACCAGAGGCGTCTCAGTGCGCTGATAAATAAAGAAGTAAAGACAGAGAAGAATAAGAAAATAATAAAAGTTAAAATAGAGAGATAATATCAAGCACCAAATCACCAAATAAGAAGTAATATGTTACATATTCGTGCCACTGAAACTAATCCAGTTTATCCTAGCTCTGTATATAACTGTGTCTCACCATGTTTCGCAAGTGGCGCGGAATCCGGTAGCTGTAACATTCTGGAGAAGATATGCAAGTCTCAGGTTCGTATCCTTGCTGCTGTCAATGTAGGAAATGCTCAGAAAAACCAGAGGAGCTGCGGAGTATGGCTTCGGAAACGTCATGTCTCTCACGACTTGCTTGTGAGGTAGCGTAATTGATGGGTCTTGACCAGGAATAATGGTCCAAGTGTCAGAGTTACCACAATCGAACGTCCTAGTGTCCACTCGAGTTGCTGTGATAGAGCATACAATTTAGTTTATCACGTTGGTAATGCAACATATCAAGAGATCATCACATTTACTGTAAGTGTTCGCTCCTTTAGAGCAGGTTGTACTACGGAAGCCCGAACAGCAAGATATGGATCAATGCTTTCTTCGTCAGGGTGGAGCTTACTGAGCAGTCTGGCCTTCTCTCAGGGAGAGTTGTGGCCTAGTTTATGTGTTCCTTCTAGAAGTTATTATGATTAGTCTATGACAAGAAGGCGGAGTCTCATGCACACCCCACAACGGTACCAAGAGAGGGAGCGGGGTCCACACTTGTAGTTGTAATACAAAGAGAGAGGGAAAGGAGGAGATAGAGGATGGAGAAACACGAGCAAAAAACAGTTGGACAGCTGTGAGTGAGACAATATTGTTAAAACTGTTTAAGAAAAAACTAGGAACAGCCTTATTAATTAACGAGCGCAGTGTTGTGACGTTTCGGTTTGCGCCTTAATCATACTAGAACATACAGGATATAGAAACGGAGAAAGAAGATAGGCTATAAAGTCACGTGAAGGCTATACAACAAATAAAAATGTAAAGAAAACGAAAAGAAAAAAATGGAGCGCTCAGCTGTGACTTGTAAGAAGCTGTGTCAAGGAGTGTGTGAGGTAGAGTGTTTAACAGCCCCGACCACAGAGACAAATCTGATTTTCTGGTTACAGCCATAAACCAATGTCACGCTCATGACACAGGCCGCTTACCGCTTGAGAACCACTTCATTCAGGAATACAGGACGTTAGAACCCGTTGGCGAAAACTGGAAATTCATACATGCTATTCCCTTTCTCCACAATCACATTTCCTCTGTACTAAATTCTACTTTTTCTTCACTTGCGTCACGTTTCAGAACACCCCCTCCCCACTATATTAGATTTCTAACCCTTTCCCCCAACCACATTCACACACCTCACCCTTCTCTCGGATAGGTTACCACTTTATCACTCTCTCCCTTACCCCCATCCGAGACCCCCCACCCTCTCGAAAACGCCAACCTACCACACATCTCAAGTCTCCGTTTAAACATTCTCAACACTCTACCGCGCACGCACGCACGCACGCACGCACGCACGCACGCACGCACACACACACACACACACACTTCTGAGCACAGCTTCTTACAAGTCACAGCTAAGTGCTTCTTTTTCCCCCTTTTTTTACACTATTATTTGTTGTATAGCCTTCACGTGAATTTATAATTTATCTTCTTTTCCTACTTCTTGTCCTATATGTTCTAGTATGATTAAAATGCAAACTGAAACGTCACAACATTGTGCTCATTAATTAATAAAGCTGTTCCTATTTTTTTTCTTAAATAGTTTTAACATTTTGTTATTACAGCTTTTCTTGCAATGACTTCATGTATAGTTTCATATATTCTTCTTCTTCTTCTTCGTTCGCTTCTACCACCAAAACCACACTGTGATCCTATTGAATTTAAGCCTGTGGTCCTCGTTAGGTCCCATGGTCTCCTGTGTGGTCTCCGAAAGGACCACACGAGATTCCCGAGAGGACCACAAGGGGTTCAGAGTACCGAAGGGCTTTAGCCTGTATTCTTGGTGGGTCTCTGAAGCAGATTGCGTGACACTGTGGTTTTCGTTGCACCAGTTTAGTCTAGAGTTGGACTTTCTCACCGGAAGACCTCGACGTGTTTAGGATATCAGTGCATCCCCGCCGGTTGAGAGGCGCTAGCCCACCCAGGCCAGAGTTGGACCTTCTCACCGGAAAACTTCGACGTGTTTTTAGATACCTGTGTACCACCGCCGGGTGAGAGGTGGTTGCCCATCCAATCTAGAGTTGGACTTTCTCACCGGAAAACCTCAGCGTGATTAGGATACGCATACATCCCCGCCGGGTGAGAGGTGGTTGCCCATCTAGACTGCCCTGGTCCAGCGTCTCCGACTTCAGCATTTTGCGGTCGTGGCCGCTACCCTTCCTAGTTGTGACCATAATGGAGCTTTTGGCTAGGAGGACGAATCCTCGCCACTAGTGACTTCCACCCCTGGGTTGAGCCAGTTTAGGCATATTATCCCAGTATGGGCGTGTTTGGGACGTGACCGACCTCTAGAGCAGAGGCGCCGTGGTATGTGTAGCTCTCGCAGCGATACTACTGGACATACCGATTAAACTTCACTTTATCCTTTCTACCACCTTTTCACGTCGGCGCCGCACAGCAACCTTTATTTCTTTTCCGCATTTTCTTCCTTGACCGGGAGAAGCTTCACTCCACGCGCGGCATTCGATGAGTCTCGCCAGCAGTGTCTTAATCTCTGGGACAAGCCGGTTCATGCATTTCACCCGATATGACTGCACTCAGGACGTGGCCGACCTCCAGACCAGAGGTGCCGTGATTTGACTGTTTGCTTCGCGTTATCCTTTCTACCACCTTTTTCCGCAGTGATACTGCGCGGCAACCCCATTTGCACCTTTCTTCATTGGCCGAGAGGAGCACCGCTCCACGCACGGCAGCTGAAGAATCTCGCCAGCAGCAGGGTGTACTCATTCCAATTACGGGGCCTCGAAAGAGTCCCGTATTGTTATTTTTCGTCACTACCTCCCCGTGCCGGGAGTGGGTAATTTGCGTGCCTGCTGCCTTCCTTGGATGTGGTAGCCGTTTCTCATGCTCCCTCTCCGGAATCGAACCCTGATTCCCCGTTACCCGTTACAAGCATGGTAGGCATGTCACGTACCATCGACATTTGATAAGGCAGACATTTGAAAGCTGCATCGCTGGCACAGAAGGCCATGCGATCAGCACAAAGTTATCTAGAGTCACCAGTTGGGATGCCGCTTTCCGCGAAGGGCAACGACGATTGGTTTTGAACTAATAAAAGCGCTCTTTCCACAAGGGTCGGAGCTTGGTAAGCATATATTAGCTCTAGAATTTCCACAGTTATCCAAGTAGGATCGTGTCATCTAAGGAACCTTGACTGATTTAATGAGCCATTCGTGGTTTCATCGTGAGACAGTGTGAACTTAGACATGCATGGCTTAATCTTTGAGACAAGCATATGACTACTAGCAGGATCAACCAGATAGCTTTCTTCACCGAACCTTTGTCGGATATCTGCCGACAGACCGACCGCGGGGCAAGGGAGACAGCGCTCTGTTCAGAGCGGATCCCTTTCGACCCCGGCGGCGTTTCACTTCCTTTAACCGGCGGGCGCGGCCGGCGGCTCTCTCTGCTCTAGCGAACGAGAAGAGAGCCCAGTCACCCACAACATACACACATTACATACTGCAGACCCGATACTCTTTGCGAGAGATGGGCCAATTTCGAGATCATCGGTCGACAAAACCGTACTACATCGTTATCACGAACCTGGCTGGCTAGCCGTTTACATGCTTCGCTAGACGGACAAACCACTGCATCGAAACACCTTAACTCTCGCCGTCCGGGAAGGGAGCGAAAGCCTGTCTCCCCACGCACGGAACTCGAGAGCGCTTTTTCGCCAAAAGAACGGTCGGCCTGCGCAACAGCAGCAACCCGCGCTGTGTAGCTCGGCGCGGCTCTGCGCGGCTGACTTTCATGTATTCAAATATTCCCCTGTTCATATGCACTAACTATTAAGTGAACAATGTCCATGTTGTATTTCTGTTCAAAATTTTCTTTCAATTACTGTTGAAATAAGGAACCTAACGAAAATCTTAAAGACAAAGAAAAGGGAACAATTACTTACTGAGATTAAGTACCAGTGAAGTTTTCAAGAATTATTTCGCAATTTCTCACAGAAACTAGAAAAGCGAAGCCAAAGCCAGTGAAAGGGAACGAACTAGTCAACTGAAGTTAAGAATTCACAACAATTTTGTCAGATGGGGAAAAATTGGCAGAGGGCGGGAATGGGGTCGGGGTTGGGGGGAGTAATGCCTCTCAGATAGTAAGGGCAAAGATATTAATGTGTAATCACACTGTAACAATAACAACGCTCATACAGCAAAAATATAATTATTGATTAAGAATATTATTGTTTGTTTTCTGCTTACGCATATGTTATGTCTAACATAAATTCCCCGTTATGTTTTAGTAGACAACCGAAACAGGATAAAAGTTCAGAATCTGTGTCTAGTGTCTTCGTTCTTAGAGAACTCACCTGCACTGAATGACAGCGCGCAGATCAGAAGCAGTCCAGTCAGGAAAACTTTCATTGTTTCTGTTACAGGCAGTTACTGAAATTTTAAATCACCTAACACAGCAAGAAAATATTTGCTTTCTTATTTATAGAGTAATTAATAGCCTGTCCTTACTCCTATCTTCTTCTTCTTCTTCTTTGGCTTTCGGAGCCATTAAGGCTCTTTTGTGGCAGATAAAGTTCGCCTCCATTCTTCCGTATTTCTAATCTTCTCTCTCTAGTTGATGACACCAGTTTCCTGTATAATTCTCTTCTCTGATGTCTCTCCATCTCCGTCTTTGTTTTGTTTTCAATAATTGGAGAGTGATGATCCTTATATCAATAGCCAAAACCATGATGAACAGAATCAAAGAGATGGTGGATGCTGTAGTGCGAGAAGAGCAAGCAAAGTTTAGAAAAGAAAGAATCTGTAGTGATCAAACTTTCATTCAAAGAATTATACTGAAGGAAGATATTGAAAAGTAAAACTCGTTGACCTTGAATTTTATCGACATTGAAAAGACATTCGATAGTTAGTACATGTGACAGAATTAGTCGTAGGTAAAAGGTTAAATATGGGAAAAGGGGGACTATTGCTCTAAACGGAGTGAATAAAGAGTAGCTTCCCTTGTTAGAAATCTATTTTAGGAAACTTAGGTATCAAAGTTAGGCTCATGCAGTGAGATGAAGCTGTAAAGTCGCACGAAAGAGCCCAGAGTGAGGACAGATAGGTAGAGACAAAGAAACGGAGAAGACCGGAGAGGTTGTTGAGAAATAGGGCAGAAGAGAAGATTATGTTTCAGTAGTAGTAGCTCAAGTTAATGTAGCTCTCGTGTTGGTAGTTTCAGGTGGGGTTGCAGATACAGAGTGCAAATTGCCGATTGTCCTTTATAGGACATTTGGATATCATGTAACTTGCTAGTTTTTTACCTCTTAGGGCATTTTTGATACACAGCTATGATGTTACCCAGTTTGTCGGTTTAATTGTGGACACCATGCTAGTGGTCAGTTCCTCCATTTATGGAAATCTTGTTGATGTTGTTGTGAATTTCAGTTGTGCTGATATTTTTTCATACATCCTTAAGTATGGACGCTTAAGTAATTAATGTACTGGTCATTCTATGTTTTACTCTCTCTCTCTCTCTCTCTCTCTCTTGTTAGATATTGTTAGAAATTATTTTAATGTTTGTTTAAAAAAAATATGTTAGAAGATCTGTATTTACAATGTATTTTTATTTATGTATATGTCTGCGTTTGTATGTGTGCGTGAGTGCTATTTTATTAGGTTAATTACTTCTTCTCTTTTACTTTGAATGTAGTAGTTAAATCTTATACTCTTTTGATATGTTTTTACTAATTTAATTTGTATTTTTGTACTAAATCAAGTGTGGGAAGAATGAAAAGATGGAGTGATGAAGGGCAGAATGTAAGACGGGCCTGCGTTCCCAATTCTTTACCCTTGAAAAATAAAGATTATTCATTTTCTCTCTCTCTCTCTCTCTCTGTGTCTCCCCCCCTTCCCCCCCCCCCCCCCCCCCGTATAGCAAACAAGTTCTTGACGGGGAGTTGAGTATTATCCTTTAATTGTGAGCTATGCCATGAGGCAATTCTTTTTCTTCATAAAATCATCTCTCATTTTGCCTCTAACTGTGTTCTATGTGATAAACCTACGCTATTCCTTGTTACTCCTCTCTGCTGATATGTTGTCAAGTTGGGAGACTGCCAAGTCTAGTTTAGTCGTACTGTTGTTGTCCTAGTGGAAAAGTCGTGTACCTGGGTAATTGTCTTGTTTCTTAGTGCATAAAAGAGAAACAGAGTTGATAATATCCCTGATCATATCCATTAAAGTCGAACTAGACAGACATTATGTTTAGACAAAACAGTTACTCCTCTAGGAAGATTGTAGTAACAACAGCAGTACACTTCCTGATAGCTAATGCCGATCTCAGGCACGCATTCACATCACATAGACAGATACGTGTTCAGCTGGCGAGCGTTCTCTTGGTGTGCGTCATCATCATCATCATCACCATCATCATCATCATCATCTTTATTGCATCATTGCGGAGTACAGGTATCCATTCTTAGTAGGTACCCTTCTCTTAGACTTAGAAGGAACGACATCAATACTACTTTATAAACACAAAGACTCTCTATGGAACATACTAAGATAATATGGAGTACCAAACAAAAATCATCAGCATCATAAGAAACACGTACAAGTGCTGTGTTTGCTCAGTTAGAACAGAAGAGGGATTGGGCGAATGGTTTCAGAATGAAACGAATGAGGGATATGCCATACCTCCCTTGGTTTTTGGAGTAGCCATCGACTTCATGTACTAGGAAAATTGAGGGAAGAAGAGAAAGAGGAAGACAGAGAAAGAAGTTATTGGATGGGCTGTCAGTGTGGCTAGGAATAAAGTCACCGGCGGATCTCATAATCAAGGCTAAAGACAGGGAATTGTGGAGAGAAATGATCGCCTACGCCATGCGGCACGGCAGTTGATTGATTGACTGATTGATTGATCGACTTCATAAGAAAAAGAATAGACTGGTAACACGGGCATTGATTGGGTACTGAGGACTCAGCTAGAGGAGCTTGACTTTGTGGATGATAGAGCGCTTATTAGAGGAATTGTGCAACAACAATGCACACACAAAAATAAAACCCCAAAACCCACAGATGCATTGCACCCGACGGCTAGTGAAATACGATTTGAGGCCAACAAGGAAAAGATAAAAATAATACGAGAAAAAGAGAAAAAGAAAAAATATGTCTGATACAAATAG
This sequence comes from Achatina immaculata, assembly GCA_009760885.1. NCBI lineage: Eukaryota > Metazoa > Mollusca > Gastropoda > Stylommatophora > Achatinidae > Lissachatina > Lissachatina immaculata. The sequence goes on along the minus strand of CM019705.1, from coordinate 39,183,269 downwards.
CAATAGAAGAAGTAGATCATTTTATGTATCTCAGACGATACACAGATCAGAAAGGAGACAGAAGTTAGAACAGCAAAGACAGGCTTTAAGAACAGTGAGAAAATGTGGACATCAAAACTCCAAAGCACAATAAAAAAGTTTAGGATTTCCAGCTCAAGTGTATGGATGTAAAAGCTGGAACGAATGCTGAGGCTGCTATAAAATCCATCAAAAATGTTCTGTAAGAGTACAAGAAACAAGGAAAATATAATGAAGATTAAAAAAAAATAGTCTCTAATTTTGTGGGACGTAGTTGAAGGAGAGGCTGGCTAGTGCACTTAATGGCAACAGGGAAGATCGAAATTAGAAGAGACAGAGGTAGACAGAGAGAAAAAGTGTTTGATTGTTTCGCATTCTGGAACGGGAAATGTCCAGTGACAAACCTGTTGAGATGCACAAGGGGTCGACAGAGAGAGAGAGAGAGAGACAGACAGACAGACAGACAGAGTGAGTGAATGAGAGATAACTGAATTGCTATATCAACAACCTACTGGATTATTATGTCTAAATATATCGGTAACTGAACTTCAGTAATCTTTACTTACTGTAACTGCGATATTTTATCTATAACATACTGTAGCTGGATTATTATTTTTACAGTTTATTGAAACTGGATTTTTATATTTAAGAGCATAACGTAACGTGGCTGGATTACTATCTATATAACTTACTGTATCTGGTTTCTTATGTCTACATCATAGTCGTACTGGGTTATTAACTGTACAGTTTATTTCAACCAGTTCTTTACAACTTCATAATCTATAAATGACTGTAACTTGACTCTTTTGTCTACAACTTACAGAAGACGGAAACATAACGTGAGCTGCGGAATCTATGAAAGGTAAAAAGTAAAGGTAAAGGTAATCCTCTCATGCCTTAGAGGGAATCTATGAAAACTGAGGTTTATTTTTGGAAAAGTTCCCATATGAGAAAAGCTAGAAAGAGACTGCCGTAGTCCGTGTAGGTCCTAGAGCAGAACTTTGCTGGGTGGAGATGAACGGATGGATCACGGGAGACACAGGTGAGATCAGTCTATGAGGAGTCGAAGAAGAATAACAAAATATCACAGAATCTTCTAAACAAACGATCCAGATTATGGCAAGATGAACCACAGAAGTCCATTCTTACACCTAGAACTGAAAGCCTTCTTACACCTAGAACTGAAAGCCTTCTTACAGCTAGAACTGAAAGCCTTCTTACACCTAGAACTGAAAGCCTTCTTACACCTAGAACTGAAAGCCTTCTTACACCTAGAACTGAAAGCCTTCTTACACCTAGAACTGAAAGCCTTCTTACACCTAGAACTGAAAGCCTTCTTACACCTAGAACTGAAAGCCTTCTTACACCTAGAACTGAAAGCCTTCTTACACCTAGAACTGAAAGCCTTCTTACACCTAGAACTGAAAGCCTTCTTACACCTAGAACTGAAAGCCTTCTTACAGCTGGAACTGAAAGCCTTCTTACACCTAGAACTGAAAGCCTTCTTACACCTAGAACTGAAAGCCTTCTTACACCTAGAACTGAAAGCCTTCTTACACCTAGAACTGAAAGCCTTCTTACACCTGGAACTGAAAGCCTTCTTACACCTAGAACTGAAAGCCTTCTTACACCTAGAACTGAAAGCCTTCTTACACCTAGAACTGAAAGCCTTCTTACACCTAGAACTGAAAGCCTTCTTACACCTAGAACTGAAAGCCTTCTTACACCTAGAACTGAAAGCCTTCTTACACCTAGAACTGAAAGCCTTCTTACACCTAGAACTGAAAGCCTTCTTACACCTAGAACTGAAAGCCTTCTTACACCTAGAACTGAAAGCCTTCTTACACCTAGAACTGAAAGCCTTCTTACACCTGGAACTGAAAGCCTTCTTACACCTAGAACTGAAAGCCTTCTTACACCTGGAACTGAAAGTCTTCTTACAGCTAGAACTGAAAGCCTTCTTACACCTAGAACTGAAAGTCTTCTTACACCTGGAACTGAAAGTCTTCTTACAGCTAGAACTGAAAGCCTTCTTACACCTGGAACTGAAAGCCTTCTTACACCTAGAACTGAAAGCCTTCTTACACCTAGAACTGAAAGCCTTCTTACACCTAGAACTGAAAGCCTTCTTACACCTGGAACTGAAAGCCTTCTTACACCTAGAACTGAAAGCCTTCTTACACCTGGAACTGAAAGTCTTCTTACAGCTAGAACTGAAAGCCTTCTTACACCTAGAACTGAAAGTCTTCTTACACCTGGAACTGAAAGTCTTCTTACAGCTAGAACTGAAAGCCTTCTTACACCTGGAACTGAAAGGAATAAGTTCTCCCCCCCCCCAAAAAAAAAAAACGACACCCATTAAGAATAGATAAAATACGGACACACATGTACTTACATCCTATGCTTGTAAGAATAATTTCAATGCGATGTATCATTGCTTCTTATAACAGTAAGTATAACTGCAAGTAATTTGAGTAAAACTAATTACAAAAGGTCTTTGATTCTGTGCATTATACCAAACATTTTAGAGAATAATAGCTCTGCTGATAAATCTTCTTGTTATATGGAAGTGAATCATGGACAATAGGCAAGTCTGCACAAAAATCATTGGAAGCAGCAGAAATGTGGTTTATTAGAAGAATGTTGCGAATCCCCTGGACAGCAAAAATAACTAATGAAGAATGTAGGAGAAGAGCTGGAGAGACAAAAAAACCTTGTCAAAAAGATAAGAGAGAGACAATGTACTTTCATAGGACATGCAATGAGAAGAGGGGGCATTGAAAATATTATAACAACAGGAAAAATAGAAGGAAGAAGATCAAGAGGAAGACCAAGAGAAATGATACTGGACAGTCTGACGGGATGGTGTGAGAGGAGATCACCAACTGAGCTGATGGCATGCATGAAGGATCGCGTACTCTGGAGAAGCATAATAGCCAACGCCAGTCAGCACGGCACATGATGATGATGATGATGATAAATCTGTTATCCAGGATTCTGCTGGTAGCGTGACATGACTCATTAACGGATAGATTCAGGTAAGGATAATTATAGCACCCAAACTGTTAAGTTTCACACAGTTATCACATGATTGATTGCCATATAATATGTTCACACAGTTATCACATGATTGATTGCCATATAATATGTTCACACAGTTATCACATGATTGATTGCCATATTACATGTTCACACAGTTATCACATGATTGATTGCAATATTACATGTTCACACAGTTATCACATGATTGATGGCAATATTACATGTTCACACAGTTATCACATGATTGATTACCACATTATATGTTCACAGAGTTGTCACATGATTGATTACCACATTATATGTTCACAGAGTTGTCACATGATTGATTACCACATTATATGTTCACACAGTTATCACATGATTGATTATATTACATGTTCAAAAGAAAACAAAATCTTGTATGAGCAATATACGGACAACCCATGAGAAAAAAATAATTATGTACTGATGCAATATGTCAAGGTTCATGATAGCACATTGTGTCTATCTATCTATCTATCTATCTATCTATCTATCTATCTATCTATCTATCTATCTATCTATCTATCTATCTATCTATCTATCTATCTATCTATCTATCTATCTATCTATCTATCTATCTATCTATCTATCTATCTATCTATCTATCTATCTATCTATCTATCTATCTATCTATCTATCTATCTATCTATCTGTCTGGATGTCCCATCCTATATAAAAAATATAATTATACTCCTTCCTACAACTACAAGCTTTCCCAGTATCTATTTGATGTCGACTACATGCCTCCATGAATTATAAAACTTAAAAGTTATCTTAAACTGCTCTTACAGACACCGAATACAATTAATTGTTTTCTGAATAGTCCCGAAAATTTTGTTTAATAGATAGTCATTTATAATGTATGTAGTTACTTCTGTACTGAGTGAATGTTTAAGAGCGAAACGTAAATGTTATATTTTATTTTATGTCTCTTTCAGCTTCAATGTTAGTTATGTTTGTTACATGAACAGCATATTTGTAGAATGTCTGGAATAGAGTGAAAGATGTATGATAACGGGCAGAATGTCAGACGGGCCTGCGTGCCCACTTCTTAACCCTTTTGAAATAAAGATCAATCAATCAATCTGTCTGTCTGTCTGTCTATCTGTTGTCTGTCTGTCTATCTGTTGTCTGTCTGTCTAGCTGTTGTCTGTCTGTCTGTCTGTCTGTTGTCTGTCTGTCTATTCATCTGCATTTATTATAAGAAATCACATTTCCCTGGATTCCAGACAAGGTGTCCAGGCATCACGTCCATAGATCAGGACTGACTCCGTGTAGCATTGGAGCAACTTTCTCCTTACACTCAGTGACACTGATTTGTTGAACAAAATATGTTTCATCTTTTGGGACATTATCTTAGCGGTTGTTATTCTGTTCTTTATCTCCCTTGTGATTCTTCAGTCTGTCTGAGGATTGTTTCTAGATACTTACACTTGTCTGCCTGCTTTATTGTGTCTTTTACTGTCTTCCAGCATTTAGGGAACTCTCTTTTCTTGGAGATGACCATACATTTACTTTTTTTTCTTATTCAAGCAGAGTCCTTCCCTCTTGTTTTCCTTTACCACTATATCCAGTAGTTCTTGCAATTCTATTTCCTTTCTTGCTATTTGAACTGTGTCATCTGCATATTGTAAGTTGTTGAAATTATATTCGCCTCCTACTATTCCAGTAAGTTCTCATTCTATTCTCGCTGTACAGGGAAAATAGGTCAAGTGAAAACGTCGTGCCTTGGCGAACATCAAGTTTAATTTCTTGATATTTTCCAATATCTTGTCCAACTTTTTTTTCTACCGAATCTCGCCAGCAGATGTTTTAAATATTTCTCAGGTACTTCCCACCTGCATGTATATTTTCCAACCTTTCTATGATCTGGTTGTGTTTGACTTTATCAAAAGCCTTGCAGTAATCAATGAAACATAGATGTGAATCTGTTTGAGCTTTATTGACTCTTTCTGCTAGCAATCGTATTGTGTATATGACATTTCTGTTATCCTTTCTTTCCAGGAAACCGCACTGTTCTTCTGCAATTTCTGGTTTATTTTACATCTTGTTCTTTTCATAATTATGTTGAGTAAGATGTTGGTGGCCAGGCTCACGAGACTTATAGGTCTCTGGTCCTCGTTCTCTACCGCTCCTGGTTTATCGACAGGGCAATGAATTTTGATTTCATTAGGTCATTAGGTCATTTCCTGTATTGTAGATGTTATTTGAAAGTTTTGTTGTTATTTCTATACCGACTTCATCTAGTTCTTGTAATTCATCTTTAGTTATGTTGTCTGTGCCTGTTGCTTTGTTATTCTTTATTTGGTAAATAGACTAACTTATTCTGCTTCAATTTAGGTGGTCCTTCGTTGTTATTTACAGGGTTTCAGTCCTGTCATTCCTCAAAGTCTTTGATGTATTCTCCCTGCCTCTTCATTATTTCTTCTTTACACATTATAATATCTCCTGTCGTTGATTTCAGTTAAACACTGTTAAACTGCTCAAAGAAAAAAGAAGCATCATAAAAAACAAGGGACAGATAAAGTGAAGAATCAAAGTAGCCCCAACTCCTAGGAGAGATAGTACAGAATGATGATGATGATAGACAATCACTTAGTAACCTCAGATGTTGCTTACATCGCTGCTTCTGAGATAATGGCAGTTAAAAAACGCGCGTGAAACAAAGACGATGACATTTTAAAACAGTATGGAAGAGCTCCTGCTAAGACCCGATAAAAGGCCACATGGAAAACTATTTTGGAGGATCTCAGAAATAGCACCTTTCTTTAGAAAAAAAAATTCTCTTGAGAGATTTCTTGAACAACAGTTCGTACTTTTTTCTCCAAACTCGACTTCCTCTCATTTTTAATACTCTTGAATTACTTACACAAATGTAGGATTGTTTTAGCTGTTGCTGAAATGTACCTTTGTGAGATCTGAAAGCCACGAAACAGTCAGGCTGACACGCGCTATAACGAACAACTTATCTGGGGAAAATATCAACACCAGGGATGAGACATTTTATAATTATCCCCCATGTTTTTAGATTGCTTTCGTCAATACGTTATTGTCCTGGCGATTAGCCAGAGCAGCTGTTAATACAATCATATACTTTCATTATACAACATTAATCATTAAGTGCTGTGTCAACGAGCAGTAGTTGTAAAGCTTCTCTGTTTATCTTGGTCTTTGATATTTTCCATTAGTTTAGCTGGTGACTTTTTTACTGTCCTGTCGCATTAGTAATAATAATAATAACTGAATAAACAGGGTTTCTAAAAGTTCAGCTTTCATGATGCTAACGGCTTTGTTTCTAAATGTTAGAAAATATACATGTAGATAGCAAGGACTTGAGAATTATTTCTATTATTATTATTATTAAAAATTGGACATGAAATTAGAAAATATCAAGAGATTACACTTTGTGTGCTATAAGGGTGCATTTTATTACAAGACCTATTTTCCCTCTACAGTGAAAACATAATCAGGCACATAAAAGAACCACCTGGAATAGTAGTAGGTGAAATAGTTGTAACAATTTACTATATGCAAATAACACAGTCTTAATAGCAAGAAGATAAGAAGAGCTACAAGAACTACTGAATATCGTGGTAAAGGAAACTGAGAGGCAGGGACTCTGCTTGAATAAGAAGAAAACTGAAGTTATGGTCTTATCCAGGAGAAGAGAGGTCCCTAAATGCCAGTAAATGATACAAAATTAAAGAAGGCAGGCAAATTTCAGTATCTAGAAACAATCCTGACCTCAGACTGAAGATGGCTAGAAGAGATAAAGAGCAGAATAACACACGCTAAGATAATATTCCAAAAGATACTAAGTATTTTGTGCAACAAATCACTGTCACCGAGTGTAAGGAAAAGTATGCACCAGTGCTACATTGAGTTAGTTCTGATCTGTGGATGTGAAGTTTGTTCAATTACTGAAGAGATACAGTAATGTCTGGAAGCAACAGAAATGTAGTTTCTTAGAAGAATATTAAGGACAACACGGAAGTTAGAAAATCAAATAAAGAAATTTTCTGAGGGACCGATTAGAGAAGACAATTGCATGTAATTACAACAGTCAAGAAAAGACATTCGAAGTTTATGGGACATGTCATGAGAAAAGGCATATTAAAACACATCGTGACTATAATAATATGTTGAATGATACAAGCAAGGTTAGACAACTCATCTGAGAATTGGAGAGTTGGTATAAAAAGAGTTATATTACATAGTAATCAGCTGTTTTGCTTAGACTCCATTCCCTTTGTCTCACTCATAAGATATGACTAAGAAAAGTCATGAGAGAAAGCAGTCGATATAGAACAGTCGACGTTTTAGTCTCAACAGAGTAGGTCAGGTTAGCTTGTCTGTGACAAAATGTAGTTTTTGTGCTGTGTCTAGATAGTGTAGAGGACTGAAGTGATGATCATCTCAAAGAAAAGAATACCGCCAAAATGTAGTATTACCATCGATGGCACAGAACTGAAACAAGTTGATAGTTTCAAGTACTTAGGAACTATTATAACAGCTGATGGGAAATGTCACAACGAAATAAAAAGCAGACGTGCTCAGGCGTAGTCAGCATTATAGAAAATGAGAAACATCTTGTGCAACACATCCATATCAATGGAAACAAGATTCCGAGTACTTAAATGTTACATCGAGCCAATTTTGTTTTATGCATGGTCCATGAATAAGAGAGTACATCGAGAAATGGAAGCCGTAGAAATGTGGTTCATAAGAAGGATGCTGAAGGTACCATGGACAGCTAAGATAACCAACGAAGAAGTCTTAAAAGAGGCTGGAGTTAAAAGGCAAATTACGCCAAAGATCATAAGCAGACAAGCGAGATTTGTAGGAAATTTTCTGAGAAGAGAAAAATTGGAACACATTGTGGCAAGTGGAAAAATTGAGGGAAGAAGAGACAGAGGAAGACGGAGAGAGAATTTACTGTATGGACTGTTAGTGTAGCTAGGAAGAAAGTCGCTTACGGATCTCATAATCAAGTCTAAAGACAGGGAATTGTGGAGAGAAATGATCGCCTACGCCAAGCGGCATGGCACTTGATTGATTGATTGACTAGATAGTGTAGAACTGTTAGAAATGTAGCTAGAGGTTCTGATGGCAGTGACGTCTACGGAAGGCTGTAACTACCGGGAATTTATTCTACGTGTTGTCTGAGTGGAGATTTGTCCTGTCATGAGTTTTTGAATTTGTATGCACTGTCAATCAGGCCAATATCGTCATCGTTACTCGGTGCATCAATAAAGTCTTTTAACATAAATCTACACAGAAGCTATTGCGTTGCCAGTGAGAGAATGAACGTTCCTGGGATGTAAGTCTGTGGAGCGGATAGTAAAACAGACGAAGAAAAAGTGAATTATAATCTAAACAGACAAAGAAAAAGTGTATTATAATCTAAACAGACGAAGAAAAAGTGTATTATAATCTAAACAGACGAAGAAAAAGTGTATTATAATTTAAACAGACGAAGAAAAAGTGTATTATAATCTAAACAGACGAAGTAAGAAACAAGAGTATAATCTTGAGTGTAAGCATTTCCACAAGCATAATACTCTCCAGCTATTACATTAGTGTGATTAACATACAGTAAAATAGAATCTCTATGATAGATCCATCACATAGATTTCGTACATGTTGATAGATAAAACAGAGAAAAACTATTTCGGTGACAACAGGGAAGTTAAAAGGGAAGAGAGACCGATGTAGACTAAAAAAAGAAATTCCTGGGGGGAATGGCGTGATGGGATGAAAGAGGTCACCAGAACAACTCATAGAGGCAGACCAAAACGTAGAGTTGTGGAGAATTATGACCGCCAAGGCTAGTAGGTACGGCCCTTGACAGACAGATCTTAGGGCTACTGGTGTTAGAGCTCACTTTCTATGGTCAGAAAGACTGGTCGATGGTCGCTGCCTCTACGCTGTTTTCCGAGTCCGCGTGTAATGTTCCACTTCCGGTCTGGTAACTGCAGTGCCAGATCTAGTAAAGAGGTCATATATCAGATTCCTTGTTAAAATGTTGGAGGATTCAATGGCCAGTTGAGAGGTCAATTATCATCCCTCAAGCTCTCAAGTTCTTCTCTTTTATCTGTGGGGTCATAGCCCGACACTGGGAATGGTGGCTAAAGGAAGGTAGAGTTACATCTTTGATATTACTTGTTTCTGATGGATTATCTGGTATTCAGCTCCTTCCTTGCACACTTCCATTTGACAAATATTGACGCTAATCTTAACAAGTGTGAGTACTCCTTCTTTGCTTCTGTCCTGTCGTCACATCTGAAACACTAGTAGCCTCTGATTTTAAATGCTACATCTTTGGTTAGGTGTGTCTCCTGTATGCATTATATACCTCTCTGCTCTTAAAGTGTGTGTTATTTAGATCTACCTATTTGCCACAAGAACATCTCTATTACCGCTGACACCCTCAGAAGTACACTTCGTAATGTTAAGTTGTTTTACTGGGTTTCTGCTGCTATATTTTCTGACCAGCATCTCTGCTCTCATCTATTAAATCGAGTGAGTGGGAAGCATGAAAGATGGCGTGATAAAGGGAAGAATGTAAGACGGACATGTGCATCCAATTCTTCACTCTTTTAAAATAAAGATCATTCATTCATTCATTCTCATGGATCCACAAAACGAAATGAGTGATCCCCAGGGACTCCTGCTTGGTTAGTCTTTACAAGGCCCGCAACATATTTAGAGAATGTTATGTGCACACCAATTCTGGTCCGAGTTGTTTACCGATTGAATGAGATATGCGAGTGACTGTGTTCTGTGTAAGATAAGAATATTCCTCCTAACAGAATTTATCTGCAAGACACTGGCATACCCTGGTTTCCCTTCCAGAAGTTTTCTCTCAACTTTTCAGGTTTCTACCCGAATGAACTGGCAGGAAATAAGTATATTCTGCACGTGGTCGACCGGCTCGCACTTTGACCAGAGTGTTTTCCTACCATGTACAAATGGGCGCATAAAATGGCGGCAGTTTTGTTGCAATAAATTATCCCACGTCACTCTGCCCGGTTACCTGAGTGTTTGGCGCTCTGTTTGTTAATCCAGTGGCGCCTAGCGCTTGTGAACCACTACATACATAAATACAGGACGTTAGAACCCGGTGGTTTAAACTGGAAAACATTCCCTTTCTCCACATATTTCATATTTCGTCTGTACTAAATACTACTCTTTCCTCACCGGTAACACATGTTTCAGAACCCCCTCGCTACATTAACTTTCTAACCCTCTACTCCAACCACATTCACATATTCCACCCACCCTTTCCTCGAATAAGTTACCACTGTATCACTCTTTCCCACTCCCCCACCTACCCCCACCCCCAATGTGTTTTGCACTGTTTCATAGCCTTCTCTCGATTTTCATAGAATTCGTTAACGTCTTCCTCTGATTCCTTCTTCTCATCAACAGCAGGGCATCTTGCTTACAACAGAGAGCCCTACAGGAGAGGTGTAAGAGACGTCTACATGAGAGTTGTTAGTAAGCACTACAGGAGAGCTGTTAGAGAAGCCTACAGGAGAGCTGTAAGAGAGGCCTACAGAAGAGCTGTTAGAGAAACCTACAGGAGAGCTGATAGAGAAACCTACAGGAGAGCTGTTAGAGAAACCTACAGGAGAGCTGTAAGAGAGGCTGCAGAAGAGCTGTTAGAGAAACCTACAGGAGAGCTGTTAGAGAAACCTACAGGAGAGCTGTAAGAGAGGCTACAGAAGAGCTGTTAGAGAAACCTACAGGAGAGCTGTTAGAGATCCCTAAAAGAGAGCTGTTAGAGAGGCCTACAGGAAAGCTGTTAACAGGAGAGCTGTAAGAGAGGCCTATAAGCGAGCTGTTAGGGAGGTAAAGTTCCGCAAGGGAGAAGCAAATGATTGACTTCCTCTGAGCTTTTGGCTGTTGGAGCATACACCAGATTCACATCTACGTCAATTTTTAACTTTCAGTTTGACCAGTAATACTCCACCTAATATTCTCCAGATCTTTTCATACTTTTTGCCTTTCCTGTATCAAGTATTATTCCCACTCCATTGATATGTTTATTTCAGCCAAAATAAAATATTGTATATTCACCTGAATCTAGGACACCTGCACCTTTCTATCTGATCTGACACAGTCCCCGGATGTTAATATTTAAACGCTGCATTTCTTTCAGCAAGTTGTCTAACTTTCCCCCTTCCAGTTAGCTCCTGATATTACACATCGCTACTGTTATTCAGTTGGTTTTTTTTTTTGCTTACAGTAGCTTGATAACGATCTTGTAGCACCTGTAGCACCTGGTGCTCCATACAGGACGAGATACCTCCGCCGGAGTCCCATTTCACATTTAGCGAGTTATTTCAAGTAACGACCATAATGCTGGGGGTGATACAAGGGTTCTTTCCCCTTACAGTTTTTCCTTCTCCTAGGCTGGTTGCCAGCACAGATTAACCAGTTCCCTTATCCCGGTTTTGTCTGGTTTTAACGTGCCAGAGACTCGCCTTCGTCCTTTATCCTGTTAGTAGAAACGTCCTTTGCCATGGAGAAGGCGAGGAGTTGGACATTTTGCTGTCAGAGACCATGTGAGACGGCAAGGCCAGAACTTGGACATTTCACTGTCAGAGATTATGTGAGACAGGAAGGCCAGGACTTGTATATGTCACTGTCAGAGATTATGTGAGACAGGAAGGCCAGGACTTGTATATGTCACTGTCAGAGATTATGTGAGACAGGAAGGCCAGGACTTGTATATGTCACTGTCAGAGATTATGTGAGACAGGAAGGCCAGGACTTGTATATGTCACTGTCAGAGATTATGTGAGACAGGAAGGCCAGGACTTGTATATGTCACTGTCAGAGATTATGTGAGACAGGAAGGCCAGGACTTGTATATGTCACTGTCAGAGATTATGTGAGACAGGAAGGCCAGGACTTGTATATGTCACTGTCAGAGATTATGTGAGACAGGAAGGCCAGGACTTGTATATGTCACTGTCAGAGATTATGTGAGACAGGAAGGCCAGAACTTGGACATTTCACTGTCAGAGATTATGTGAGACAGGAAGGCCAGGACTTGGACATTCCACTGTCAGAGATTATGTGAGAGGCATGCATTGCGAGAATTTAAGTGAATTCGAGAGCTCACCTAATACCCCGCTCCAGTAAGACAATGTTAAAGGAGCTTGTGTTCATCACTGCAGCGAAAAGTAATCGTTCAGTGTAGTGTATGTAAGTTAGCGGAATTAATCTCCAATATATTTCATTGGACGAGCATTGAGAACATTATTAAATAGGTCAAAAGGCAAAGTTGGAAGTGGATGGGCCACATACTACGAATGGAAAAAAAAAAGAGACCTTCATACCGCCTTGACAGACTGGGCACTTGCCGCTCGATCAGAAGCCACGCACCTGAGACCTCGCTCGAGGTCTCACTGTAGTGAGAGAGTGATGGACGACTGACTCAGTGCCAGGAATATTTTGCCTCTCAAGGAAAAAAGAAAGAAGGGCATGCCATTGGGGACATGGAGTTGCACAATACAGGAGGAACTAAAGGAAGCGAGAAAGACATGGTTCGAGCTATCTCTAATTGCTGAAGGCAGGAAGAACTAAAGGAGGCGAGAAAGACATTGTTTGAGCTATCTCTAATTTCTGAAGGCAGGAAGAACTAAAGGAAGCAAGAAAGACATTGTTTGAGCTATCTCTAATTTCTGAAGGCAGGAAGAACTAAAGGAGGCAAGAAAGAAATGGTTTGAGCTATCTCTAATTGCTGAAGGCAGGAAGAATTAAGGAGGCAAGAAAGACATGGTTTTAACAATCTCTAATTGCTGAAGACAGGAATTCCTGGAGAACTTGTGATGATACCTGATGACCCTGAAAAAGACGGATAGATGGAACTGCAGAAACACAGACGAATTACGGCATAAATATCACTGAGGCCACAAATGTAGCTCTAAAAATGTCAGCTGCATCTTCTCTCGACACCTCAGTGTCCAACAGGAAGGATAAAGGAAGTAAGTTAAGTAAGTAAGTAACATGCCAAATTATCGAAAACCTCAAAATAGTTTTACCTATAGAAATACAAGATTAGCCTAAAATAGCCCTGCTGTGAACTTAATGGACTCAAACGTTTAAAAAGCTATTTCACACCCGAAATTTTTAGTTTCATAAATACTGAATCTAGAAAGAAATAAGTAAACGTTTCTACGGACGGAATTTATTATAATAAAAATATTGCATCATATGGACTAGAACGTGAAAGTATCATCATCATCAGTACTCGGTACTCACAATGGAGCATAAGGTATCATCAAAAGTTATCCAATCATTCATGTCTTGAGTAAGTCGAGATAGCTCAAGCCATGTCTTTCTGGCTTCCTTTAGTTCTTTGTGTAATGTGCATCTCCATGTCGTCAATGGGCTGCCCCTCTTTCTTTTTTTCCTCGAGGTGTCCAAGTCAAGGGGGGATGAAGGTATCTTCTTTTTTCTCTTCGTAGTATGTGTCCCAGACATTTCCATCTTTGTCTGTTGACCTCTTTAATAATGTTCTTAATGCTGGGCAATGGAGATATACCAGAGATTATTTCCGCTAACTTACGTACACTACATTGAATGATTAATTTTAGCTGCAGTGATGAACACAAGTTCCTTTAACATTGTCATAACCAATTACAGGGGCGTGTTGTTAGGTGAGCTCTCAGATTCACTTAAATCCTTCCAAGGCGTGCGCCTCACATAGCCTCTGACAGTAAAATATCAAAGTCCTGACTTTTCCGTTGTAAAAGACGTTTCTACTAACAGGATAAGGGACGAAGGCGAGTCTCCGGCGCCTCAAAATCAGACAGCTCAGGGATGCGGGGACTAGTTAGCCTTTGCTGGCAGACAGCCTAGGGGAAGGAAAAAACTTTACCAAAGCACTAGTGGAAGGCAAGGGAAACAACCATTGTATCATCCCCAGCTTTATGCTCACGACTTGAAATAACTCACCAAATAACGTTGTGAATATGGACTCCAGAGGAGGCACCTCGTCTACTAGGGAGCACCAGGTGCTACAGGTGATACCAGACCGTCATCAAGCTACAGTATGCAAAAACAACGGAACAACAGTAGGGACATGGAATATCAGGCCCCTAACTGTATGCCATTCCGTAAGAATAGTGAAGAGCAAAGCCTCTATCTTAATGCCAAGAAAACTAAATTGATGACAACTGACAAAACAAATCTTATATCCTTCCCTTGGCAAGATTTTCAACCACATCAAGGGATTTTATGCCTATTAATTTGGCCTCTCTTAACAAAACAAAAAAGGCAGCTGAAATATACATCAATGAGGAAAAATTGGAAGAAGTGGAGAGTTTTGAACATCTTGGATCACTACTAACTAATAATGGCGATACAATAAGAGAAATAAAGGGAGGACATCTATCGCTCTTCAAAAAGTAAAACAAATAAAGAATCTGTGGAGAGGAACAAACAGAACTACACAAATAAGATTTATAAGGGCATGCATCTTTCCATTGCAACATATGCCTGTCAGACCTGGAAACTTAATAAAACAGCTGAGAAACACATAAATGCCTTTTAATGTAAATGCTACAGAAGAGTCCTTAAAATATGAACACAAAAAGGAACAGATATATCCCTACTACAAGAATTTAATATTGAAGAAGGCTGGCTAGTAAGGAGGATTAAAGAGAAAAAACTTAAATATTTTGGACACATTAAACGTCATGATAATCTAGAGAAGACCTTCTTGGAAGGGTACATAATGGGAAAAAGAAAGAGAGGAAGACCAAGGCGAAGATGGCTGCAAGAGAGACCTACAGGAGAACCGTTAAGGAGGCCTACAGGAGAGCTGGTAGGGAGGCCTGCAGCAGAGGTGTTATGGAGGCCTACTGGAGAGCTATTAGAGAAGCCTACAGGAGAGCTGTTAGGGAGGCCTACGGGAGAGCTGTTAGAGAGGCCTACAGGAGAGCTGTTAGAGAGGCCTACGGGAGAGCTGTTAGAGAGGCCTACAGGAGAGCTGTTAGAGAGGCCTACAGGAGAGCTGTTAGAGAGGCCTACAGGAGAACAGTCAGGGATGCCTACAGGAGAGCTATTAGGGAGGCCTACTAGAGAGCTTTTAGAAAGGCCTACAGGAGAACTGTTAGAGAGGCCTTCATGAGAGCTGTTAGAAAGGCCTACAGGAGAACTGTTAAGGAGGCCTACAGGAGAGCTATTAGGGAGGCCTATTAGAGAGCTTTTAGAAAGGCCTACAGGAGAGCTTTTAGGGAGGCCTACAGGAGTGATGTTAGGGAGGCCTTCAGGAGAGCTTGTAGGGAGGCAAAGCTCCGCAAGTGACATACAAAAGACTGAAACTGAAACAAAATTGTATAAGTTAACTTGGTGAAAGAAATCCAGCGTTTACATATTAGCATCCTCAGACTGTGTCTGATCAGATAGAAAGGCACAGGTGTCAGAGAACTGGGTGAATATAAAATAATTTATTCTGTCAGAAACAACCACATCAATGGAGTGGGGGATAATACCTATTTAACAAAAGGCGAAAAGTATGAGATAAGCTTGATCCGGTTGTATGTTCCAACAGCTGAAAGCTCAGAGGAAGATATTAACGGATTCTGCTACAGTCTAGACGAGGCTACGAAACAGTGCAAACCACATGAAGTAAATATCGTTTTAGGGGAATTTAAAGCAGAAGCTGGACAATAGAACGATACGGTTGCCACTGAAAAATATATACGAGGCACTAGAAATGAAAAAAAAGGGAAAATGTTGATTGATCAAACCAGAAAGGACAACATGATAATCGGGAACACCTGTGTTAAACACCACACACATGGAAAAGCCTAGATAATAAACACACTCAACCAAACAGGCTATAAAATGATAAACAAGAGATGATTCAGCCCTTTTTTTTCCGCTAGAGACGGGCCGGAACAAAGCGACGCCGCGAGATCGGATCGTATCAAGACCATTCTTAACCTCGTAGGTGCGCGTGTGTCCTGTTTTACCCGGATACTGCGTCGCAGCCAACACACTCCGTCTCCGGCAGGGCTGGAAGTCCCGGACAAGATGGCTACAACGTACACGTGCTCGCGCTCCCGGTGCTTGACATTATCTTACACTCCGTTTATTACCGCTACAGCTTCGAATTATCCGTTAAACCTGGTTAGAATTTCACCACAAGAATATATTTTAGCCAGGTCCTGTCAACTGCGTCTAGATAATATCACTAGATTATAATCCGTGTGCGAATTATATCCGAAATATCAAGAATTATTTCACTAGTTCACACCGTGTAGTACGCCTGTCGCCATCTTGACCGGAAGTCGCCGAAATGCACTGACTTCTGTAAAGACAAGACCATGAGCGAACTGCAACAGCGACCATGTGCCAGTAGTCGTGAAGCTAAAAATAAGATAAAAAAAGATAATAATGACTTCATACCCTATCAATAAGTGCGATATTTGAATCCTCAAAAAAGACTCTAAACATACAAACGAAGTATAGCAACATAATTACAATCACACATAATGCATTAGGAAAAAAATCGAAACAACTGATGATCAGTGAAATATGCCCAGAGAATCCATTCAACAAACAAATGCTCAAATTATACCAAAGAAACAAAGACAGTCGGTGTATGATAACGAAGATTTTACAGCTAATCAATAACAGAAGAGCAACACAACATGAGAAAGTACAATATAAAGAACTGAAGAGAAAAATCAAGAAAAACTGGCTAAACGAGAAATGCCACAAAATAGAACACCACACCACAGCAGTACAAGGGGAGTGTACAAACTAACAGATGAGCTAACAGGTAGAAGAGCAACAAAACTGGCTGCCTGAAATCAACGAAAGCTGATATTATAAAAGGTAAAGAAGAAATACTGAATATGTGGGCAGCATATATCTAAGACCTCTCTATTATGATAAAAGATAAGACCCAAACTCTAGAAGTAACAACAAATGACCGACTATGTAGAAGCAACAGAAAGTGCACAAGCTTTCCACTACATAAAGAATAACAGAGCACCTGGTTCAGACAACGTGACTGAAGAAAAATTACAAACACTAGGCGAATTCGGTCTAGAAATAATAACAAAACTTCCAAATAACATCTCCACTACAGGGAATATACCAAATGGTCTAATTAAATCAAAATTCATTGCCCTGTGGAAGAAACCAGGATCAGTAGAGTGTGACGACTATAGAACTGCAAGTCTCATGAACCTTGCCACCAAAATCTTACTCAACATAATTATGAAAAGAGCCTGATGTAAAATAAACCATGAAATTGCAGACGAACAGCGCGATTTCGTGGAAAGAAGGGTATCAGCAATGTCGTATACACAATATTGATGTTAGAAAAAAGAACCAATGAAGTGCAAACAGATTTATACCTATGTATTGCAAGATTTTTGATTAAGTCAAATATAACCAAATCATAGAAATGTTAGAAAACATATATGTAGAGGCAAGGACATGAGAATGATTAAAAATATCTGCTGGCAACAGTCGGCAGCAGCAAAAGTTGGACAAGAATATGGAAAGCATCAAGAAATTAAACTTGGCATGCGCCAAGGACATGCTTTATCACCGGACCTATTTTCCCTCTACAGCGAAATCATAATAAGACACATATAATAACTACCTGGAATAGTGAATATACATTCAACAATATTAATAGCAAGATGATAAAAGAGATTCAAGAACTACTGGATATAGTAGTAAAGGGAAACGAAAGTAAAGGACTCAGTTTGAAAAAGAATAAAACTGAAAATGTGGTCATATCCAAGAAAAGAGAGATCCTTCACGATATTCTGGAAGACAGTAAATCTATCTCTCTATCTGTTACCCTGCCGGCTGGCCTTGGCTATCATGCTTATCCACAACCCCCTGCTCCGAGCGCTGATTATAAGCTGTGCTAGTGTTCTTTATATGTGCTATTTAGTTAGTCCATCCAGCATATTCTCTCTCTGTCTGCCTTGATCTCTTTTGTTTTCTATCTTTCCTGTTGTCACAATGTATTCTAGGTTGCCTCGGCGTAGAACGTGTCCTAAGAATTTGAATGATTTTTTTTCTGACTTTTGTTAGTGTTTTTCTCGTCTGGGACATGTTCAAGAAGACTAATAATTCCACCAGTCAGGATAAGACAGTCTTGATTTATACTACATGTCATGAGTAAAGGCAAGCTAGACATCTTGACAACAGGAAAGTTGTAACAGAATCGGACATAGAAAATGGTTTGGATGATTGATAGAAGAGTAGTTTCCCCTGTAAAGTTCTATTTTGGGAAATTTATAGGCTTTCGCTGCAAATGAACGAGTAATGTAAAGTTCGCACGTATTGGTACACGCTGTGAATGGATTGGAAAAGACATAGAAAACATAAGACGTGATAAAAAAAAACCGGTTAGGACCAGCAAGGAAGGAGGTCCCGAAAATGTAAGGCCAAGCAAGATCATCCCTCAGAGTTAGTAGTTTTTTTTTCTTTAGACAGAGTTGAGGGTAGATTGTTCCTCTAGACAGAGTTGAGGGTAGATTGTTCCTCTGGACAGAGTTGAGGGTAGATTGTTTCTCTGGACAGAGCTGAGGGTAGATTGTTTCTCTGGACAGAATTGAGGGTAGATTGTTCCTCTGGACAGAGTTGAGGGTAGATTGTTCCTCTAGACAGAGTTGAGGGTAGATTGTTCCTCTGGACAGAGTTGAGGGTAGATTGTTTCTCTGGACAGAGTTGAGGGTAGATTGCACCTCTGGACAGAGTTGAGGGTAGATTGTTCCTCTGGACAGAGTTGAGAGTAGATTGTTCCTCTGGACAGAGTTGAGGGTAGATTGTTCCTCTGGACTAGGCTGTAAATTCAGATTGAGAAGATATGTTGTGTGCTTTTTCAGTTGTAAGAAGTTAACAATGACCTTGAACGTTTTGCCATAAAAGAGTTCGTCTCATGGCGATGTAAGTCGCCCGGACATATAATTCATATTCGTGTAATTTTCATAATTATCTTCAGTCAACTTTTATTGAGCAGCACGCATCTACAAATGAGGTTTCACCAGTTAAACATGTTCTCTTTAACTGCTGGAATCGTTTGATATTTGATCTATGTTATGTCGCAACTGTGGAGTTGATAGAAACTATAATTTTGATTATGGCTCAAGTTCGTATATGAAATCTAGTGCTTTACTGATCCTTAGTTCTGGTGGTTACATAGTGAATATCAATGTAACGAAACGCAGAGGTAACATAAAACAGATGTAACGAAACAGATATAACGAAACAGAGATGTAACGAATGAGAGAGGTAACTAAACAGAGAGGTAACGAAACAGATGTAACGAAACAGAGATGTAGCGAAACAGAGAGGTAACGAAACAGATGTAACGAAACAGAGGCAACGAAATAGAGAGGTAACGAAACAGAGATGTAACGAAACAGAGAGGTAACGAAACAGATGTAACGAAACAGAGATGTAGCGAAACAGAGAGGTAACGAATGAGAGAGGTAACGAAACAGAGATGCAACGAAACAAAGAGGTAACGAAACATGAGATAACGAAACAGAGATGTAACGAAACAAAGAGGTAACGAAACAGATGTAACGAAACAGAGGCAACGAAACAGAGAGGTAACGGAACAGAAATGTAACGAAGCAGAGAGGCAACAGAACAGAGACGTAACGAAACAGAGATTTAACGAAATAGAGAGATAACGAAACAGAGAGGTAACGAAACAGAGAGTTAACGAAACAGAGTTAACGAAACAGAGAATTAACGAAACAGAGAGGTAACGCTAGTGAAATGGCTTGCATGCATGATGTCGTTGTGGCCCCCACTGTGCCAGACGGACGTGTGTGTGTGTGTGCGTGTGTGTGTGTGCGTGCGTACATGACACCGCATCAAACACTTCTTGAAACTTAGAGGGTAAAATAGGCCGAGGGAGACCAAGAGAGAAAGTTCTGGATGGACTGGCAAGATGGCATGGAAAGGGATGACACATAACAAAGTTATGGTAAATTATTACCAGCAACGCCAGCAGGCACTGCTCTCGACAAACAAACAGACAGACAAGACAGACAGACAGACAGATGTGACAAATGTGTGAAAGATTACCCGAGTTGTCATTAAACATCAAACAATCTGTAACTGAGGTTAATTTGTAAGCTATGTCACGCTAACATCACAATAATGGATAACAGATTTACCAGTAGAAATTATAATTCTAGAAAAAGTTTGGCATTTTACGCAGAATGAAAGGGCCTTTGTTGTTAATTAGCTTTACTCAGGTTCAATGGCTTTACATTTCCTGACTGCTATAAAAGACAGTGATACTTCGCACTGAAAATATTCGCACCTCAAAGAGCGTAGGTAAGTATATGTGTGTCTGTGTTATCTATTCTTTCTAAGTGCTGCTATTTTTTAGAGCGTTGTCCTTCCTGTTCCAGGTGTAAGAAGACTTTCAGTTCCAGGTGTAAGAAGGCTTTCAGTTCCAGGTGTAAGAAGACTTTCAGTTCCAGGTGTAAGAAGACTTTCAGTTCCAGGTGTAAGAAGACTTTCAGTTCCAGGTGTAAGAAGGCTTTCAGTTCCAGGTGTAAGAAGGCTTTCAGTTCCAGGTGTAAGAAGGCTTTCAGTTCCAGGTGTAAGAAGACTTTCAGTTCTGCTCGCTGTCATTCAATGCAGGTGAGTGCTCTAAGAACAACGACACAAGACACAGATTCTGAACTTTTATACTATTTCAGTGGTCTACAAAAGCATATGAGGACTTTAGATTTGACATAGCTCACACATAAGTAAGCAACAAACAATAATATTGTTAATCCACATTTTATACTTATACTATGTGAACATTTTTCTTGTTACAGTAGATTACACAATAATATGATTGCTATTACTATTTGAAATGCATAAACCCTTTTATACCCATTTTAAAAAGTTATTATGAATTCAGTTTATGATAACTTCATTTGGCTATATCGTTTCCTTGCACTGATTTTGGCTTCACTTTTCTGGTTTCTGTGTGAAACTGTTAAATAAATCTTAAAACTTTACTGTTAACCAATCTCAGTAGGTAGTTGTATCTTTTATTTTCTCTAATATTTTCATTACATTCCTAATTTAGACACCGCGTCATGGAAAGTTTTTGAACAGAAATATAACATAAACATTGGCTCACCTGGAGCGCCCCAGATTTTTTGTGCTCGTGTCATCTCAGACATTTTTTTCTCCTCCCCGCCCCTCCTTGATGTAGATTTTAAGTGTGGGGCCCCGTTATTTTTTACCCTCGTCCTTGGTAACTTGGTCAGGTGTTTGGGGACAGGTGTGTGGGGACAGGTGTTTGGGGACAGGTGTTTGGGGACAGGTGTGTGTGAGACATCCGCTCTCTTGTCAGTGTCAGACCACAACAATGCCTGTCTTAATGGAGAACTTCGCTGTTTGTTACGACTCCCCATTATACTCCCCATTACACTCCTCACTTTCAGGGTCTTATCTTGAGAGACAACATTTTCCTGGCACACTTCAGTCGTCCTTCACTCTCTCACTCCTGTAACTTAACAACGTCGTAGGGTTAATAATAAATGTTTAATACAGGCACACTCTTTTACTTGCTACTTTATCTGGTTACTTGACTCGCACACAGGGGAAACCACTCACAGCTTAGACCTCACTGAAACTACGGTTAACAGTACAAACTAACAATAAATATTAGACATAATACGCAATATATTTAAACATCAGCAACAGCAATTACATCATAAATTTTATAAAATATACCAATCACCAGCTAGAAGAAGGTTAACCATCAGCCCTTTCTCTCAACAGTAAATATACTTTTCGTATTTGGCAAACATCACAAGATGTGATACATCCAAACATACCTGATCATGATTTCATAACATCTGATTAAGAAAATACAGGTGTATTTATTTACACTAATAATCAAAATAGTTCCATAGTGGTTAAATAATACCCACATCACACTGACAGCCTATTAACCCTTGTGCTCTCCAGCGCCATACTTCCTCCGGAAATAAAGGAGGGCACAAACTCTTTACTTGAGTTTCATTACAACTCACAGGTTCTAAAGACTGTAAATGCCTCTCAAACAGCCTCTGGCAGTCAAGTCCAGCTCCTGGCCTTCCCGTGGCAGAACTGTTTAAACTGACAGGAGAAGGGGCGAGGGCGAATATCTGGCGCCTGAAAACCAGTTACTTAGGGTAGATGAGTGGCACGTTTGGTAGCTCATCTGCCGCTGTTGGCGAGATCTTCATCTGCCGTGTGTGGAGCGGTGCTCCTCCCGGCCAATGAAGAAAGGTGCAAATGAGGTTGCCGTGCAGCATCACTGCGGAAAAGGTGGTAGAAAGGATAAAGCGAAGCAAACAGTCAAATCACGGCACCTCTGGTCTGGAGGTCGGCCACGTCCTGAGTGCAGTCATATCGGGTGAAATGCATGAACCGGCTTGTCCCAGAGGTTAAGACACTGCTGGCGAGATTCTTCAAATGCCGCGCGTGGAGTGAAGCTCCTCCCGGTCAAGGAAGAAATGCGGAAAAGAAATAAAGGTTGCTGTGCGTTGCCGATGGGAAAGGTGTTGGAAAGGATAAAGTGAAGTTTAATCGGTATGTCCAGCTACGATAGCTATACATACCACGGCACCTCTGCTCTAGTGGCCGGCCACGTCCGAAATACACATACACTGGTGAAATATGCCTAAACTGGCACAAACCAGGGGTGGAACTTGATGGCTAAACATGTCATGCCACCTCCGTTCTAGAGGTCGGTCATGCCTGATATACACCCATACTGGTGAATTTTTCCTAAACCGGCTCACACTAGGGGTGAATCTTGAAGGCTATGCATGTCACAGTACCTCTGCTCTAGAGGTCGGTCACGTCCCAAACACGCCCATACTGGGATAATATGCCTAAACCGGCGCAACCCAGGGGTGGAAGTCACTAGTGGCGAGGATTCGTCCTCCTGGACAAAAGCTCCATCCTGGTCACAACTAGGAAGGGTAGCGGCCACGACCGCAAAATGCTGAAGTCGGAGACACTGGACCAGGGAAGTCTAGATAGGCAACCACCTCTCACCCGGCGGGGATGTTTGCGTATCCTTCTTCTTCTTCTTCGTTCGCTTCTACCACCAAAAACCGCACTGTGATCCTACTGAATTCACGCCTGTGGTCCTCGTTAGGTCCCGTGGTCCCCTGTGTGGTCCCTGAAAAGACCACACGAGATCCACGAAAGGACCACAAGGGGTTCAGAGTATCACAGTGCTTTAGCCTGTATTCTTGGTGGGTCTCGGAAGCGGGATTGCGTGACACCGTGGTTTTCATTGCACCAGTTTAGTCTAGGGTTGGACTTTCCCACCGGAAGACCTCGACGTGTTTAGGATATCAGTGCATCCCCGCTGGCTGAGAGGCGGTAGCCCACCTAGGCCAGTTTGCGTATCCTAATTACGCTGAGGTTTTCCGGTGAGAAAGTCCAACTCTTTACTGGATGGGCAACCACCTCTCACCCGGCGGTGATACACGGGTATCTCAAAACACGTCGAGGTTTTCCGGTGAGAAGGTCCAACTCTGCCCTGGGTGGGCTATCGCCTCTCACCGAGCGGAGATGCACTGATATCCTAAACACGTCGAGGTCTTCCGGTGAGAAAGTCCAACCCTAGACTAAACTGGTGCAATGAAAACCACGGTGTCACGCAATCCCGCTTCTGAGACCCACCAAGAATACAGGGTAAAGCCCTGTGATACTCTGAACCCCTTGTGGTCCTTACGTGGATCTCGTGTGGTCCTTTTGGGAACCACACAGGAGACCACGGGACCTAACGAGGACCACAGGCGTAAGTTCAGTAGGATCAGAGTGCGGTTTTGGTGGTAGAAGCGAACGAAGAAGAAGAAGAAGATTACAACTCGCAGATATCAAAAAATTCACCATACTCACAGCTGTAGCACTTGATCGTTGTTAATCTACCCATTTTAGTATTTCTTGGTTATAAAATTTGATAAAGTAAACATTCACATTACCTGATGACTGAACATTATATTAAAGAAAGAACAGACAAACAAATGCTTAACACAAAGAACAGCTTGACAACTCATCCAGGCCACTATATACTGCAGTCGTCTTGTCAGATGATAAGTTTCCGAGGGACTAGATACTGCAGTCGTCTTGTCAGATAGTAAGTCCCCGGGGGACTAGACACTGCAGTCGTCTTGTCAGATGATAAGTCCCCGGGGGGAGGGATGACTAGATACTGCAGTCGTCTTGTCAGATGATAAGTCCCCGGGGGGGGGGGGACTAGATACTGCAGTCGTTTTGTCAGATGATATGTCCCGGGGGGGGACTAGATACTGCAGTCGTCTTGTCAGATGATAAGTCCCCGGGGGGGACTAGATACTGCAGTCGTCTTGTCAGATGATATGTCCCGGGGGGGGACTAGATACTGCAGTCGTTTTGTCAGATGATAAGTCCCCGGGGGGGGGACTAGATACTGCAGTCGTCTTGTCAAATGATAAGTACTCGGGGGAGGGGGGGCCTAGATTCTGCAGTCGTCTTGTCAGATGATAAGTCACCGGGAAGGAGGAAATAGATACTGCAGTCGTCTTCTCAGATGATAAGTCTCCAGGGCACTAGATACTTCAGTCGTCTTGTCAGATGATAAGTCCCCGGGGGGGGGGGGGGGTGCGGATTAGATATTGCAGTCGGTATGTCAGATGATAAGTCCTCGGGAAGGGGGGACCTAGAAATTGCAATCGTCCTGTCAGATGATAAGTTCTCGGAGGACTAGATACTGCAGTCGTCTTGTCAGATGATAAGTACCCTGGCCACTAGATACTGCAGTCGTCTTGACAGATGATAAGTACCCTGGCCACTAGATACTGCAGTCGTCTTGACAGATGATAAGTACCCTGGCCACTAGATACTGCAGTCGTCTTGACAGATGATAAGTCTCCGGGGGAGACTAGATACTGCAGTCGTCTTGTCAAATGATAAGTACTCGGGGAGGACTAGATACTGCAGTCGTCTTGTCAGATGATAAGTCCTCGGGGGAGTAGATATTGCAGTCGTCTTGTCAGATGATAAGTAACCGGGGGGGGGGGGGGGGTGAATAGATACTGCAGTCGTCTTGTCAGATAAGTCCTCGGGAGACTAGATATTGCAGCCGTCTTGTCAGATGATAACTCCACTTGCGACTAGATACTGCAGTAGTCCTGACAGATGATAAGCCCACGGCGACTAGATACTGCAGTTGTCCTGTCAGATGATAAGTCCCCGGGGGACTAGACATTGCAGTCGTCTTGTCAAATGATAAGTCCCCGGGCAACTAGATATTGCAGACGTATTGTCAGATGATAAGTCCTCGGGGGACTAGATATTGCAGTCGTCTTGTCAGATGATAAGTCCCCGGGGGACTAGATATTGCAGTCGTCTTGTCAGATGATAAGTTCCCGGGCAACTAGATATTGCAGTCGTCTTGTCAGATGATAAGTCCCCGGGCAACTAGATATTGCAGCCGTCTTGTCAGATGATAAGTTCCCGGGCAACTAGATATTGCAGTCGTCTTGTCAGATGATGAATCCCCTGGGGACTAGATACTGCAGTCGTCCTGTCAGATGATAAGTTCTCAGGAGACTAGATATTGCAGTCGTCTTGTCAGATGATAAGTACCCTGGCCACTAGATACTGCAGTCGTCTTATCAGATGATAATTCCACGGGCCACTAAATACTGCAGTCGTCTTGACAGATGATAAGTCCCCGAGCGAGACTAGATACTGCAGTCGTCTTGTCAAATGATAAGTACTCGGGGGGGACTAGATACTGCAGTCGTCTTGTCAGATGATAAGTCCCCGGATGACTAAATATTACAGTCGTCCTGTCAGATGATAAGTCTCCTAGTGACCTGATATTGCAGTTGTCTTGTCAGATGATAAGTCCACGGGGGGCTAGATACTGTAGTCGTCTTTTCAGATGATAAGTCTCCTGGCCATTAGAGACTGCAATCGTCTTGTGAGATGATAAGTCCACTGGGGACTGAGAACAGGTAGCTGTAAAATCTGATAGATCTTTGCAAGATGAACGTCACTGAAAATAAAAAAAAAGTGTCGCTGTAAATATATTTAAGGATTCTTGCACACGTACTTTAAGAGTGCAAAGATTACCAATCCTTAATGGTCTTCAGACAAAGAAGTTCACCAAATCACATCAGTTATAACAAGAAATACAAACTGTAAATATATATGATCTGATACAGTAAACAGTTGGATATCTTGGGCAAACAGGTGGTGAGACACAAGAAGTGTCAAAGATGAAGCTGTTCTAGACAACGAATTATCCTCCCTTTCTCTCTAGAACCTACAAGCAAAGTGCCATTGTTTGTCTGAATACAGACGCTGTTTATAGCTTCGCCTTTCGAGTCAATGTCATCAGCTGCTTTGATTTGTGTAATTTTATTGCATGAATTACTTTTTAAAAATAAAATATAGGAAAACTTGAAGTAATGACAATAAATACTGTAGCATATAAATGTGTGCTAGTGTCGTGAGAAGTCGCAAGATATTAAAACATTATTAATATTAGTATTATTATTTAGCCTCGGCTAAAACTTCTCTTTTGTGTCGAAGTATTTTTCAGCCATCATATTTTTGCTGGCTAACCTCCTGTTTCTTTAAATTTTGCGGTAAACCGCAGGTAGATGACCTTGAAAAGACACAAGTTTCACTCCTTTTGTGCTGGTTATGTTAACAGCAATGATGATTAACAAAATCTACCGACCGCTACATTATGTCTTCTATAACACATCTCAATTCTTTTTCTTCTGATCGCAAGTAAAGTGTCAAGTATGTAGATTCTCATCGAGTCGCAAAGGATGTCTCAAGTCTGTCAATCATATTAAGAACTGCTGTTGGTTCTGACTATCAGATAAGCTTTACCAAAGGTTGAAGGTTCAAAACTGAGACTCCGCGTCACCAAAGCCATATATATGCTCCAGCGACTCCACAGCCTCCACCCAAGAGTTTGTTTTCAAATAGTTCTCTCCAAGTGTTGGTTGTTTACGATACGGAGTTTTTCTTTTTTTTCCTTAACCAAAGGTGATTTATTACAGCATATACAAGCAGTTGTTGTGAAGGTGGAGACAGTAATGTAAATTAAACAAAAGTGACACATTATATGCTTTATTCTCCACGTCATCAGAAATCTCAGCGCGTTAATTTGCTCAGTCTGATTTTACACGGTTCACAAATGATTAATTTTCAGTAAATTATTAGTAACACTTGGAATATATTTTTTAATGTTTTATGAGTTTTTTTTCTTTTTTTTCCATTAGTTCCCTTTATTTGTAAGGACAGAAACATGTTTTCATCTCTCGCATATGTTGAAAGCTGTTATTAAAATTCCTGGCACAATTACTCTGTCTAAATTGGAGATTTTATTTCAGTCGTCTTGTCAGATGATAAGTACCCTGGCCACTAGATACTGCAGTCGTCTTATCAGATGATAATTCCACGGGCCACTAAATACTGCAGTCGTCTTGACAGATGATAAGTCCCCGAGCGAGACTAGATACTGCAGTCGTCTTGTCAAATGATAAGTACTCGGGGGGGACTAGATACTGCAGTCGTCTTGTCAGATGATAAGTCCCCGGATGACTAAATATTACAGTCGTCCTGTCAGATGATAAGTCTCCTAGTGACCTGATATTGCAGTTGTCTTGTCAGATGATAAGTCCACGGGGGGCTAGATACTGTAGTCGTCTTTTCAGATGATAAGTCTCCTGGCCATTAGAGACTGCAATCGTCTTGTGAGATGATAAGTCCACTGGGGACTGAGAACAGGTAGCTGTAAAATCTGATAGATCTTTGCAAGATGAACGTCACTGAAAATAAAAAAAAAGTGTCGCTGTAAATATATTTAAGGATTCTTGCACACGTACTTTAAGAGTGCAAAGATTACCAATCCTTAATGGTCTTCAGACAAAGAAGTTCACCAAATCACATCAGTTATAACAAGAAATACAAACTGTAAATATATATGATCTGATACAGTAAACAGTTGGATATCTTGGGCAAACAGGTGGTGAGACACAAGAAGTGTCAAAGATGAAGCTGTTCTAGACAACGAATTATCCTCCCTTTCTCTCTAGAACCTACAAGCAAAGTGCCATTGTTTGTCTGAATACAGACGCTGTTTATAGCTTCGCCTTTCGAGTCAATGTCATCAGCTGCTTTGATTTGTGTAATTTTATTGCATGAATTACTTTTTAAAAATAAAATATAGGAAAACTTGAAGTAATGACAATAAATACTGTAGCATATAAATGTGTGCTAGTGTCGTGAGAAGTCGCAAGATATTAAAACATTATTAATATTAGTATTATTATTTAGCCTCGGCTAAAACTTCTCTTTTGTGTCGAAGTATTTTTCAGCCATCATATTTTTGCTGGCTAACCTCCTGTTTCTTTAAATTTTGCGGTAAACCGCAGGTAGATGACCTTGAAAAGACACAAGTTTCACTCCTTTTGTGCTGGTTATGTTAACAGCAATGATGATTAACAAAATCTACCGACCGCTACATTATGTCTTCTATAACACATCTCAATTCTTTTTCTTCTGATCGCAAGTAAAGTGTCAAGTATGTAGATTCTCATCGAGTCGCAAAGGATGTCTCAAGTCTGTCAATCATATTAAGAACTGCTGTTGGTTCTGACTATCAGATAAGCTTTACCAAAGGTTGAAGGTTCAAAACTGAGACTCCGCGTCACCAAAGCCATATATATGCTCCAGCGACTCCACAGCCTCCACCCAAGAGTTTGTTTTCAAATAGTTCTCTCCAAGTGTTGGTTGTTTACGATACGGAGTTTTTCTTTTTTTTCCTTAACCAAAGGTGATTTATTACAGCATATACAAGCAGTTGTTGTGAAGGTGGAGACAGTAATGTAAATTAAACAAAAGTGACACATTATATGCTTTATTCTCCACGTCATCAGAAATCTCAGCGCGTTAATTTGCTCAGTCTGATTTTACACGGTTCACAAATGATTAATTTTCAGTAAATTATTAGTAACACTTGGAATATATTTTTTAATGTTTTATGAGTTTTTTTTCTTTTTTTTCCATTAGTTCCCTTTATTTGTAAGGACAGAAACATGTTTTCATCTCTCGCATATGTTGAAAGCTGTTATTAAAATTCCTGGCACAATTACTCTGTCTAAATTGGAGATTTTATTTCATTTTATTTCCACGAGAAAAAGAAACTGTATAGATTATAGATACAAGTTAGATTTGCCTGACAGCGCACAAACAAATGACGTCACTGAAGATTGTGTTGTCCCACTAATACCGAGCTATGGTAAAAGCTACCGAGATGAACGACTAAAAAATCTCAAGCTGCAAGCCTAGTCAGGGCTATCATATTTCATCGTCGAGTCTTGTTCTAGTCGAGTCAGGGCTGTCATACTTCATCGTCGAGTCTTGTTCTAGTCGAGTCAGGGCTGTCATACTTCATCGTCGAGTCTTGTTCTAGTCGAGTCAGAGCTGTCATACTTCATCCTCGAGTCTTGTTCTAGTCGAGTCAGGGCTGTCATACTTCATCGTCGAGTCTTGTTCTAGTCGAGTCAGAGATGTCATACTTCATCGTCGAGTCAGAGATGTTATACTTCATCGTCGAGTCAGAGATGTCATACTTCATCCTCGAGTCTTGTTCTAGTCGAGTCAGGGCTGTCATACTTCATCGTCGAGTCTTGTTCTAGTCGAGTCAGGGCTGTCATACTTCATCCTCGAGTCTTGTTCTAGTCGGGTCAGAGCTGTCATACTTCATCGTCGAGTCTTGTTCTAGTCGAGTCAGAGCTGTCATACTTCATCGTCGAGTCTTGTTCTAGTCGAGTCAGAGCTGTCATACTTCATCCTCGAGTCTTGCTCTTGTCGAGTCAGAGCTGTCATACATCATCGTCGAGTCTTGTTCTAGTCGAGTCAGAGCTGTCATACTTCATCGTCGAGTCAGAGCTGTCATACCTCATCCTCGAGTCTTGTTCTAGTCGAGTCAGAGCTGTCATACTTCATCGTCGAGTCTTGTTCTAGTCGAGTCAGAGCTGTCATACTTCATCCTCGAGTCTTGTTCTAGTCAGGTCAGAGATGTCAAACTTCATTCTCGAGTCTTGTTCTAGTCGAGTCAGAGCTGTCATACTTCATCCTCGAGTCTTGTTCTAGTCAGGTCAGAGATGTCAAACTTCATCCTCGAGTCTTGTTCTAGTCGGGTCAGAGCTGTCATACTTCATCCTCGAGACTTGTTCTAGTCGAGTCAGGGCTGTCATACTTCATCGTCGAGTCTTGTTCGAGTCGAGTCGTTAAAGTGAGTCCGAGATGAAGGGAAATGATTTCTGTAACTCTGGTGTTTTCAAAATTAGTATAAATTATTTTAAATGTTTTTTTATACTGAAGGAATCCCCTAATCCATCAGTTTATATTAAGTCAACACCTGGCACTATTACAGAAATCTTAGAATTAATATCCTTACTTCCAAAGTTCAGTTTTATTTACTTGAAATACAAATTTGCCACATTCATGCACGGAGACAATTGTTAGTTTAACTAAGGCATCCTAGCCATAACTCTGATTAAACTGTTGGTCAATGGCTCCGCGTTTTAGCCAAATGATGATGATGATGATGATGATGATGATGATGGTGATGGTGATGGTGATGATGATGATTGTCGTGGTAGTGGTCGTGGTAGTAATAAGAGCTCGAGTTTTAGCACTTTTTGGAATTAATATATAAAATAGGTCATTGCTTCCCCTGAGAGAAGGACTGACTGTTCAATAGGCTCCACCATGATAAATAGTGCATCGAGTTAATCTTGTTTATCAGGCTCTTGTGGTACAACCTGTTATAAATGAACGGACACTTGCAGTAAATGTGATGATCTCTTAATCTTTTGCATTATCACCAAGTAATAAATTAATTTGTGTGCTCTATCACAACAGCTCGAGCTGACACCGGCACTATCGAATGTGGTAACTCTAACACCTGGACCACAGCTGGTGCCGCAGATCCGTCAGAAAAGCATGCCGTGATAGACGTGGCATTTCCGAGGCCATACTCCACAGCTCCTCAGGTTTTTCTGGGCATTTCCTATATTGACAACATCACTGCCACGATCATGAGATTTAAATTTCTTCTCCAGAATATTACAGAGACCGTATTCTAGGCCACTTGTAATACATGGTCGGACACACAAATATACAGAGCGAGGTTAAACTGGATTAGTATCAGTAGCACCTGTTAAATATTAAACAATGCAATTAAGTCAAGAACAAAGGAGCATTTCTAAGATAAAATACTATTTAAACTTAAGAAGTCTTTTCTTTATTTAAAAATAACCACAAAAAAAAACCCAGAATAATCTTACATATGTACTAACTTGGCTAATAGTTTTCATGCAGTTGGAAATGGTTTGTATAGTTCTTCACTTGATGCTCTCGAAGAAATGAAAACTTTTGTCTTGGAGATAACTGGAAAATAAAATTCGTGCACTGATAAGATTAATAGTTGTGTTTATTGTGACTGTATACGTACAGAACTGTTATATGTTTGTGTATTTTTACGTATGTTCGCATGTATGTGTGCAGAAATGTATATCTTTTATACACATAAAAAGTCTGTTTACAAAGTCTGTCAAAACAGAAAGCGGACTTTGCTTTATTTACAAATTAGTCAGACTTGAATCCTTCAGAATAGTTCCCTCCCCTGTTGACACAGTTCCCAACATATTTTCCTGTTTTTTTTTTAATGTGTCCTGGAACTTGATTTCTGGAAAAGCATGCAAGTCTCCTAGCAGATTTTTAAAAATCTCTTTAATCGTTTAAATGTGGATTTCAACTTTTGGTAAACAAAACTCTGCAGATGCC
Organism: Achatina immaculata; assembly: GCA_009760885.1. NCBI lineage: Eukaryota > Metazoa > Mollusca > Gastropoda > Stylommatophora > Achatinidae > Lissachatina > Lissachatina immaculata. Next base: position 39,151,304 of record CM019705.1, on the reverse strand, counting down.
AAATCCGAAGAGTGGGGCGCTGCGGGGCGTCGGCGAGCTTTGCCAAAAGAAAAAAAAAGTCAGGAAAAAAGCAGTGATGTGTATGCTGGGGCGTTGTCGTGTTGTAGCAACCAGGTTTTCTTTCTCTCTGCTCCTTTCTTTGTACTGCCTCTCTTAAACGCCTTATGGCATCCAAGCAAAACTCTTTATTGACTGTACGGCCGTGTGGAACAACTCGTCATGAACTGTGCCCTTCCAATAAAAAAAGACGATCAACACAGCCTTCCTATTTCAGCGTCCCTGACGGACTTTTTTTTTGTGGTCGGGATGATGTCGTTCCACCCACTGTGTTTTTGTTCCGATATTGTAACCATGAATTCTTGTTTCGTCATCTGTTGTGACATTTTTTAGAGTTTTCTTCATCACTTCAACTGTCAAACAGTTCTTGGATGAATGTGATTCGGTTCTCTTTGTTCAGCAGCAGACGCGAGACAATTTTTGCTGCAACATGATCCATGCTAAGTTTCTCTTGTAAAATCTCGTGCCACAAACTTTCACAAATTTCTGCTTCTTCGGACACTTCAAGGACAATCAGGCATCACTCACTTTCTCGATGTGATCTTCATCCATGGACTTGGAAATTAGTTGAGACCATCTTCTGTGGAAGTTCTTCCAGATCTGAAAAGTTGGTACCACTCGTAACATTACGAACGGCTGAAAGAATTGCTCTCGTAGACCTGTTGAACCAAACTGAAAAGTTTTAGTAAAAGTTTTACCTAATCTGAAACAGGACTTCACACACACATATTGCTCTTCAAGATCCTTCATTGCTAAATGTATAAAAATTCGCTAAGATCACTACAAGGATACTCACTTTACTGCATGTAGATCGATGACTAATGGTCATGGCGTGATGCGGCTATTATTAGAGAAAAGATCAATGTCACTGTGACACATACATGCAGTATCTAACTCAGAGCCTCACTTGTTTGCTGAGCCAAATTAAAAGTCCGGTTTTTTTTGTTGTTCTTTTTTTTGGGGTGGGGAGGGGGAGGAGCCGGGGGAATAGGTAGCGTATCATCATCATGTGCTATAGCCAGAAGCGTTGGCGACCATATCTTTCCACAGTTTCCGATCTTTCATGTTATTTATCAGTTCTGCTGTTGTATCCCACACCATTTTGTCACGTCATCTAAGATTTTCTCTCTTGGTCTACCTCTTCATTTCCTGTCTCCAACTTTCCCTGCTGTCATGATATTTCTAAACACTCCTCTTCTCACTACATAGCCAGTAAACCTAGGCTGTCTCCTCCCTGTTGTGTGTTATTAATGTGTCCTGGAACTTGATTTCTGGAAAAGCATGCAAGTCTCCTAGCAGATTTTTAAAAATCTCTTTAATCGTTTAAATGTGGATTTCAACTTTTGGTAAACAAAACTCTGCAGATGCCAAATCCGAAGAGTGGGGCGCTGCGGGGCGTCGGCGAGCTTTGCCAAAAGAAAAAAAAAGTCAGGAAAAAAGCAGTGATGTGTATGCTGGGGCGTTGTCGTGTTGTAGCAACCAGGTTTTCTTTCTCTCTGCTCCTTTCTTTGTACTGCCTCTCTTAAACGCCTTATGGCATCCAAGCAAAACTCTTTATTGACTGTACGGCCGTGTGGAACAACTCGTCATGAACTGTGCCCTTCCAATAAAAAAAGACGATCAACACAGCCTTCCTATTTCAGCGTCCCTGACGGACTTTTTTTTTGTGGTCGGGATGATGTCGTTCCACCCACTGTGTTTTTGTTCCGATATTGTAACCATGAATTCTTGTTTCGTCATCTGTTGTGACATTTTTTAGAGTTTTCTTCATCACTTCAACTGTCAAACAGTTCTTGGATGAATGTGATTCGGTTCTCTTTGTTCAGCAGCAGACGCGAGACAATTTTTGCTGCAACATGATCCATGCTAAGTTTCTCTTGTAAAATCTCGTGCCACAAACTTTCACAAATTTCTGCTTCTTCGGACACTTCAAGGACAATCAGGCATCACTCACTTTCTCGATGTGATCTTCATCCATGGACTTGGAAATTAGTTGAGACCATCTTCTGTGGAAGTTCTTCCAGATCTGAAAAGTTGGTACCACTCGTAACATTACGAACGGCTGAAAGAATTGCTCTCGTAGACCTGTTGAACCAAACTGAAAAGTTTTAGTAAAAGTTTTACCTAATCTGAAACAGGACTTCACACACACATATTGCTCTTCAAGATCCTTCATTGCTAAATGTATAAAAATTCGCTAAGATCACTACAAGGATACTCACTTTACTGCATGTAGATCGATGACTAATGGTCATGGCGTGATGCGGCTATTATTAGAGAAAAGATCAATGTCACTGTGACACATACATGCAGTATCTAACTCAGAGCCTCACTTGTTTGCTGAGCCAAATTAAAAGTCCGGTTTTTTTTGTTGTTCTTTTTTTTGGGGTGGGGAGGGGGAGGAGCCGGGGGAATAGGTAGCGTATCATCATCATGTGCTATAGCCAGAAGCGTTGGCGACCATATCTTTCCACAGTTTCCGATCTTTCATGTTATTTATCAGTTCTGCTGTTGTATCCCACACCATTTTGTCACGTCATCTAAGATTTTCTCTCTTGGTCTACCTCTTCATTTCCTGTCTCCAACTTTCCCTGCTGTCATGATATTTCTAAACACTCCTCTTCTCACTACATAGCCAGTAAACCTAGGCTGTCTCCTCCCTGTTGTGTGTTATTAATGTTCGTTTCTCATTAATTTTCATTAGGCTTTTTTCATTTGTTATTTTAGCTTTCCATTCCTCGTAGGAACCGCATTTCAGTTACCTCTAATGCTCTCATTGTTGTTTTTGTTAGTGACCATGGTTCACTTTTATATAGCAGTATTGGCTCGATGTAGCATTTCAAAACTCTTTTCCTAGATGGACTGCACAAAATAGATTTTATTTGCTGAAATGTTACTTTGCTTTGTCTATTTTGTTTTTGACCTCTATGGTACATCTACCATCTGATGTTATCGTTGTACCAAGGTACTTGTAAAGACCGTATATGATTAGATTAAACACAGTAATAGAAGACTTAAAAATTCTAGTGACAAGAACTGTTCTGTTAGTACAGAGAAGTACGAAATTAATTTCAATTTAAGTCAGAAATAATGAATAACAGAAGCAGCCGACAGTTAAAATATTTCGATTATATCTTACTTACTTTAATCTGTTCTTTCTCCTGTACTGTTTTACTTTAATCTGTTCCTTCTCTTGTACTGTTTTACTTTAATATGTCCTTCCTCTTGTACTGTTTTACTTTAATCTGTTCTTTCTCTTGTACTGTTTTACTTTAATCTGTTCTTTCTCTTGTACTGTTTTACTTTAATCTGTCCTTCCTCTTGTACTGTTTTACTTTAATCTGTTCTTCCTCTTGTACTATTTTACTTTAATCTATCCTTCCTCTTGTACTGTTTTACTTTAATCTATCCTTCCTCTTGTACTGTTTTACTTTAATCTATCCTTCCTCTTGTACTGTTTTACTTTAATCTGTCCTTCCTCGTGTACTGTTTTACTTTAATCTGTTCCTTCCTCTTGTACTGTTTTACTTTAATCTGTTCTTTCTCTTGTACTGTTTTACTTTAATCTGTTCTTTCTCTTGTACTGTTTTACTTTAATCTGTTCTTTCTCTTGTACTGTTTTACTTTAATCTATCCTTCCTCTTGTACTGTTTTACTTTAATCTGTTCCTTCTCTTGTACTGTTTTACTTTAATCTGTTCCTTCTCTTGTACTGTTTTACTTTAATCTATCCTTACTCTTGTACTGTTTTATTTTAATCTATCCTTCCTCTTGTACTGTTTTACTTTAATCTGTTCCTTCTCTTGTACTGTTTTACTTTAATCTATCCTTACTCTTGTACTGTTTTACTTTAATCTATCCTTCCTCTTGTACTGTTTTACTTTAATCTATCCTTCCTCTTGTACTGTTTTACTTTAATCTGTCCTTCCTCTTGTACTGTTTTACTTTAATCTATCCTTCCTATTGTACCGTTAGGTGTAGAGGGGAGATACAGCTGCCGTTTTTTGAAGAATATAAGCGGCCTCATTGGCGTTCATGACGTAATTCGTGAGTGTTTCTATAATTCCATCTATTCATCTTTTCTGGGGTCTTCGTCTTGACCTTTGTCATGTAGTTCTTTCGTTGAAAGCATTCACGTTATATTAAAAAACAAAACATAATATAATAATAAAAGCCTTTCCTTGTGCGTCTGTGGGTTGCGCACTTTTAGTTATAATAGCGAGTTCTAATTCCTCGAGTTGTTCTCAGGTAGGAGCTGACATTTCTACTGCGTTGTGAATTTCTGTATAGCGTTACAAGAACCAGGTATAACTTTATAAACACATGAAAGTGTTGTATACACGAAGGCAAAATGAAAAAGAGTCAGTTCCTAATCTTAACAGTAACATAATTGCTTTCTCTTCTACAGAACATGTCAGAATTATGTCTGGTAAACGATCACCTTTTAAAAAACTATCTTCACTCTCCATGAGGGATTCACATGCGAGTCCCGTAATATGATACATGTCATCGTATGCTATAGATAGATATTAAGGAAAGTGGAATAAAAAGCCATTAGAAATGACGGGAAGAAATAAATAATAAATCCCACATCAAACACATCACATGGATGTCAAGGCCATGTCACAGTCGACGGAAACAAGAAAGCCGACCAGCTAGCAGCAAGGGCCACATCAAATCAACAAATCAGACCTGCACAAATCCATCCAGCTACACCTAGATGAACAAATGCAAGGCAACTTCCTCCAAGGTACCTATCACATACGACTCAATGTATTACATGTATGCAAGGGCAGTGGTTGTAAATCCCAATTAAATGTTAGATCACGATCAACAAACAGTCAACACAACACTGGGGTCATCTCCCTAAAAACACTGAAGGAAATCCTGATGTCAAAGGTCGAGAATATGTGGGCGGGCCCCGAGTGTAATGAAGCCGGTTTCCAGGACCAGCAACAGAGCAATGACTGTTTTTTTTTTACAGTAACAGCTATATGAACAATATGCAGGATAACTTATATTGGTGAAACTGGTCTCAGAACAGATGACCACATGCTGGAACATTTCTGTGACATCACCCAGCATGCTTAAAAACAAATCCCTAATCATTTCTATGGCCCCAACCACAGAGGCAAATCTGATTTTCTGCTAAAATCCATCAAACAATGTCATACTGATGACAGAAGCTCTCAGGCTTGAGAACTGCTACATTTAGGAATATGGGATGCTGGAACCACATGGTTTGAACTCCTAATTTAGCTACACCTAACATTCCCCTCTCCCGCAATTATATTGCCTCTGCACTAAGTTATACTCCTTTCTTACTTGCAGCACACAGTTCAGAACCTCCTCATAGCATCATATTACAACCCCTCTACCCCCATTTACAATCACCTATTCCACCTTCTCCCGGGTAGATTACCATCGTATCACTATCTCCCCCTTCCTCGCCCTCTTCCTTTACAACCCACCTTTTACAAGTATCCTTTTAAACATTCTCTACATTCCACCATGCGCACTTGTTGACACAGCCTCTTACAAATCACAGCTTTGTACAAGTCACAGCTGAGTGCTCCAATTATTTTATTTTATTCTATTTTTTTTCAATCCCCACTTTTTACATAGCATTCATGTGAATTAATATTTTATCTTCTTTCTCTCTCTATTTCTTCCTCCTATGTGTTTTTGTATGATTAAGGTTCACATTGAAACATCACAACTGTGTACTGGTTAAGTCTTCTTCTTCTTCTTCGTTCGCACTGTCTGTCTATATCTGCAGTCCTGCACTTGGATAAATTTCACTGTTTTTTATAACTCATGTATGGAACCGTAGAGCTTATCTTCTTTAGTGGTTTCACTGGGCCAGTAATTATTTCTCAGTGTCTCGTAGTTGATGCAGTTCTGGAGGATATGTTCCACGGTTTGGGGCACCTGGGCACATGTACATAGATTAGTAGTACCAACCTTAAACTTTGTATACATATGACTTCGGAGTCGGCTGTGTCCTGTTCGGAGACGGAAGATGGTGACTTGTTCCTTTCTGTTTAGCATGTGATAGTCATCATGTGGTGGTGTTTGTGGCTTCCTGTAGGTTTTTATCATGCTTTTCTTCTGATTATAGGTGACTGGTATGTCTGGTTGCTCCATTTCAGTGCCCTCTTTGGCCAGATGGTCAGCTTTCTCATTGCCTGGTATCCCACAGTGGGAGGGAATCCATTGCAAAGTGACTCCATGTTGTAAGCCAATTTTTGACAAGGCATCCTTAAGGTCTGGTAGTTTGTTGCACTGAAGAGCCTCCAGTACTGATCTTGCATCTGTGAGAATTACTACAGGACATGTATCAATTCTGGAGTCTGATAGTTTTTCAACTGCAGCAATAATTGCCCTAACTTCTGCATCAAAGTTGTTGCAGTATTTACCAGTGGGTATGGAAATCTTGTCAATGGTGTTGTTTGGATATTCAATATATGCTCCTGCCCCTCCATTCTTTATGGCATTATGTGCAGATCCATCTGTATACACACGTATCCAGGTGTCACATGGATATTTGTCATCTAGAACACTAAGTGTGGCTGTTGATCTTACAAGACTGCTCTGCATCTCACCATTCTGCACACCTTTCACTTCAGTCTGAATAGTTATTTGTGTATAATCTGCTTCTTTCCATGGTGTATGCTCTGGTACAGATGATAATTGAGTGACTACAGTTGGAAGGTCAGGTATCAGCTTACGCATACGCTTGGCCTGATGAATGAAGCTGATTCTTTTAAGCCGTCCTAATGCCAAGTTATTGAATCTCTCCTTCAGGGGATGGCTTACAGAGCTAAGGAATTTTTCTCCCATGGTCATGACCTTTGTGTCTCTACGTTCCTTTAGCGGTTGAACACCAACTATTTTCTGCATTTCTACTATTGGTGTGGACCTCATGGCACCTGTGATAATCCGTAGTGACTGATTTTGAACCTTGTCTAGATTATGCAGCGTAGTGTTTGATGCTGTGCACCAAGATGTTGAGCCATATTCTAAATGTGGTAGAATACTTTGCTGATATACATTCTTGAGGATTATTTCACTAGCTCCCCATGTAGTCCCACTCAATTTTCTTAATATGGCTAGTTTTCTTCTGGCTTTTGCTTCTGCACTGTTGATGTGTTGCTTCCAAGTCAGTTTTGAGTCAAGAGTCACTCCTAAGTAAGTGGGTTGGTTGTCCATCCTTAAGGGTATTTCATTTACAAAGATCTTACCTGCTTTCTGTTTAGATGAGAGGGTGAACAGAGTGGTGCTTGATTTCTCTGTGTTGATACTTACACACCATTTGTTTGTCCATGATGTCAGGATGTCTGCTGCTCTTTGGAGTCTCTGTGTAGCAACTGTCGCATATTCATCTGTACACCACATGACCAGATCATCTGCATACAGTGCTGCTTTGATTCCATAGGGAAGTTCCTTGACCAGGTCATTAATGAATACAAGGAATAGTGTAGGCGAAAGAACTCCTCCTTGTGGTACACCGTGTCGCAGAAGTACTTTCTGGCTTTTGTGTCCATCCATTACTACTCTAGCTCTTCTATTGTGTAAATAGGACTTTATCCAGTTGTACAGTCTTCCATTCACATTGTAGTTTCTTAGTTTCCACAACAGACCTTTTTTCCATACTTTATCAAAGGCTTTCTTCAGGTCTATCCACGCTGCTAGTACAAGGTTTTTCTCTTGGAATGCATCCTCAATCTCTTGAGAGAGATAGGTCACTTGATCTTCCGTACTGTAGTACTGCCTAAATCCTGCTTGTTGTGGAACGAGAAGGTTTTCACTTTCTAGGTACCATTTTAGCCTCAGGTCAATGATGCGTTCCATCGTTTTGCATAGGCAGCTAGTGAGACTGATTGGCCTGTAGCTGGAGGCAGTATCACTGTTTTTCCCTGGTTTTAGCAGTGGTACCATGCTTGCTTCCTTCCAGATTTGAGGTAACTTACCTGTGCTCCAGCACATATTGAAAATATCCAACAGCTTTCCCATTGCTGCCATTCCCAGGTTCTTGATCATTTCATTGGACACTCCATCTGATCCTAGTGATTTCCTTGGTTTCAGTTTACTAACTGCTAGGTCTAACTCACTGCGTGTGATTGGTGCATCCATGACCTCCACTTTTCTGACTTGTTCCTCCTCTTTCTGTGGCTCGATGCGCACTGTACGCTCCTTCTCTGGATGGATATCAATGTTGCAGTCCTGTGCAAACATGCGAGCAAAGTGATCTGCTACCTGCTTACCTGTAAGAGTTTTCCCATCCTCTATTAGTGTAATCTTTGTACTTCTTCCAGTACTCTCATCATTTAACTGTTTGATTAGTTTCCACAGTTTCCTTCCATCCTTTTCAAAGTTTAGGGACTCTGTTTTCTCTCTCCAACTTTCCCGTCTGGCTTGCAGCTTTGCTCTCTGAAATTTGGCCTTAGAATGTTGGTAATTATTGTGGTGTTCTTGGCATGGTCTATTTTCTGCTTGCTTTCGAGCTGCTTTCACGTCATCATGGAGTTTTCCCAGCTCACTAGACCAGTATGGTTTATAGTCCCTGCGAGCTCCTCTGGGAATGGTTTCACGAGCGGCCTGAAGGATACAAGCATTGAATTCCTTCACTATGCTGTTAATATCCTTACCTTCTATTGACAGCTGTCCCACCAGGATACCTGTACGATGTCTGTACATTGTCCAGTTTGCTTTTTTATAGTTCCATCTGGGGAGAGGGTTACTGGTGTTAAGGAGTTCATTTTCTATTGTCAGTAAGACTGGTCGATGGTCGCTACCTCCAAGTTGTTTTCCAACTTCACGTGTAATGTTCCACTTCAGATCTGGAGAGTGGAATGCCAGATCTGGTGTTGATTTTGTATGCCAAGCCCTTGAGTAAAATGTTAGGGCATCCATTGGCTGGTTGATCAGGAGAAGTCCATTATCATCCTGCCAGCTCTCAACTTCCTCTCCTCTCTTGTCTATGTGGTCATAGCCCCAGCTCTGGGAATGACTGTTAAAATCACCACAGACCATCAGTCTCTCTTTGTGTGGGATTGTTCCTAAAGCAAGTGGGCGGTCATTAGGACAGTAATAGTTAAGGAGGTGGAAATCTGTATTACTACCTTTTAGATGGATCATCTGGTATTCGGCTCCTTCCATGTACACTCCCACCTGACATGCGCTGATGTTATTCTTAACAAGTGTGAGTACTCCTCCTTTTCTTCTGTCCTGTCGGTCTGATCTAAAACACTGGTAGCCTCTGATTTTAAAGGCGGCATCTTTGGTTAGGTGTGTCTCCTGTATGCAGCATATACTTACCTGCTCTGCAAAAAGTATGTTCTCTAGTTCAACCTTTTTGCTATAGCCATCTCTAACACTGCTGACACCCTCAGCATTCCACTGCATTATTTTAAGTTCTTGCTTTTTGGCTGTTTTCTTCTGTTGTATTTTTTGGCCAGTAGCTCTACTCTTATGTCTCCTGACTCCACAAGACGAACTGAGAGGACCTCCAATAGCATTGGGTGGACCCTTTCGAGGCAGGGGGCCCGGCACTGCACCTGCCTGGTTAGTCTTCACAGGGCGAGCACCATGTTTGAAAACTGTAGATATAGACATTTCATTAGCGATAATGCGTGTTACCCTGATTTTTGCGATGCGCCTTTTGGCTGGGTAACTCCGACTTCAGCACCTTTCCTTGCTAGGGCAGACTGTGGTCTTGCTCGGACTGCCATGAAGACAGTGTGGCTGGCCTGGCCAAAACTTTGTTTTCCAGCCTCTGGTGGCTGTACTTAAGCCCCTTCTCCATGTCAGATGGCTTGAGACAGTTCCACAAAGACACTCTGACTCTGAGATGAGGAATCTGATGAGTGCTTCAACGATATCCATTCCCCGCCACCTATAGTCTACTGGCTCTGTTTTGTTTACATCATTCTGATAGCCATTGTTGTAAAGACCCATAGGCTTGTCACGTCCTGGATTCATTGACTTCCCTCATCCCCGCCAGAGATCTCCATGTCCCCATCCGTCCACCAACCTGACATTACATTTTGCAAAAATAACAATTACAATTACAATTAGTGTTGATTGCTACAAGTTTCTGGGCTACAGAGGTAGGTCAGAGTTTTTAAGCAAACAGATCTATGTTCCCTGTCTCACAAACACTATGTTAAGATAAGTGTGCTCTTAACACAGTTGTTCCCAGGGGGTACTGGTTAAGTAATAAATCTGTTCCTACTTTTTTCCTACTTTACACATTTTCGTCTGTAACCAACACTAAAAGTCAAAAGCTAAGGTGTACCGGTTATGTATCAGTCAGACTTCTGGCAGGTCGCCACGGTTACATTGCTGATTTGGACAGTATGACCTAGAGATGTTTTGATGCATGAGCCACTGTGACATAGTCAGTTAATAAAGCTTTCCCTATTTTTCTCCTAGTTTATGGATTTTGTTATCACAGCTATCCTACAGTGGTTTCGTGTATAGTTATATACTTAGTTGTATATAGTTATAGACTAATTCTTCGTATAGTACAATGCATCCGTACATTATGAGCTTTATTCTAGAACTGATACATGGGTATTTTTACTAGCTGTAAATGATGACGTTGAAATGTGTGCTCTGGCGTCTTATCTGCAAACTCGGAACACTTTCTGTTACTCGTACAGGCAGTCTAGAGTGGCATGGGATAATTTGCTGCAGAAAAATTGCCGCTAAAGAAGAATATTGCTTCTTTACGTTTTGCTTTTTTTTTTTGCTTCTTATGTTCTACTTCATGTTGTTGCTTGCCCAACTGATTTCTGGTTGTTGAACCAATTAGCAGACTGTTACTATACTATACGCATGTAACACAACAACATAACACAGGCATACTAACGCTATATACCAGAACGTGTGTCTCAGAACTGGCAATCGCTGGACGGGAATAACAAAAACGTCAACTCATTAGCCTAGCTAGAAAATATATAACAATGGAACCATATTTATTGATGAGTAAAACGAGTTGTGAAGAAATGAAGATGAAGATGATGTTAAATGGTAGAAAAATATTACATCAGGAGATTCCCGGCGTGATTGCTCTACGGCACTGGGAAGAAACCTTCTATCAAATATAACAAAACTTCATATTCACTACGTTCCAGAACATGTCCAATATACGAAACTGTATCACTAAAATATGTGTGGCTAGACAAAAGTCTAAACCAAACCTTCCTCTTATTCTCTAGCTACATTCTTTCTGCTGCCCAAAAATCTAAGCGAAATCCATGAAGATCAAGGATCCAGAACACTAAAACCTACACATCGTAGATCCTTAGTTCTCTCTCTCTCTCTTTCCATCTCTCTCTTTCTCTCTCTCTCTATCTCTCTCTCTCTCTCTCTATCCTATTCTATCTGCCACTAATAATTATCCACCGTCAATCACTCAATCCTTAATCCCCTATCTAAACCCCCAAAGTTTAAATAGTCTCCTATTTTACCTAAAACTCCACGTTTTTCCTCACATTTCATGCTTTCAACATGAGTTTTACAATCCTTGATTTCCACTCCCTTACTACAAGTTTCCTCACATTTCATGCTCTCAACATGAGTTTTACAATCCTTGATTTCCACTCCCTCACTAGAAGTTTCCTAGTTTTAATTTCGACGTGGACACTGGTCATTCAAGGGGAATAACTACGAAAGACAGCGGTTAACCTGCTTAAGTCCTTTCCACTATAACAAATACTGTTATACCGGCACAGTATCCGCCGAATTGTCCGAGATGGAAAAAAAAACTGACCACAGTTTGAGCAAGTCGACTACGCGTAGAACTGATATGATTCCCGTCAAGGACTTCAGTCTTTGACTTCAGTGTTTTTCAGTGTATGACTTCAACTTCAGTGTATGACTTCAGTGTATGACTTCAACTTCAGTGTATGACTTCAATTTCAGTGTATGACTTCAATTTCAGTGTATGAATCAGTGTATGACTTCAACTTCAGTGTATGACTTCAGTCTATGACTTCAGTGTATGACTTCAATTTCAGTGTATGACTTCAATTTCAGTGTATGAATCAGTGTATGACTTCAACTTCAGTGTATGACTTCAGTGTATGACTTCAACTTCAGTGTATAACTTCAACTTCAATGTATGACTTCAGTGTATGACTTCAACTTCAGTGTATGACTTCAATTTCTGTGTATGACTTCAGTGTATAACTTCAACTTCAATGTATGACTTCAGTATATGACTTCAACATCAGTGTATGACTTCAGTGTATGACTTCAACTTCAGTGTATGACTTCAGTCGCTGAGATCTACAAACATTCTATCCAGAACGACGTAAATGGAGACACCGAGGGTGTCATCTGGCCTGGTAGGGATAATTACATGCGCTAGGTGACACCAGACGGTCAGCAAGTGACTGCACGCATAAGAGCAGCATAAAGTTTGGAACATGGAACATCAAAACCTGAACAATTTTTTTTATTATACATAGGAAACTATGAATCTTTCTTACGGTCAAGTAAGAGAACACAGTTTTGTAGGATTAGACCTCGAAAAAATCGTAGACAAAGCACTTTAGTGAGACGTGAGAGAAAGAAAAACCACAAGAGAATTACCTGTCTAGCCAGGAGAGAACAGAGCACTATCGACTTAGCCAACTAGTGGCTAGACGGCTGCTCGTTCTACCGGAGTCCGTGTTCGAATCCCAGGTAATTCTCTTGTGATTTTTCTTTCTCTCGCATCTCACTAAAGTGCTTTGTCTACGATTTTTTTAGAAGTCTAATCCTACAAAACTGTGTTCTCTTACTTTACAAAACCTTAACAAAACTGGGAAAGTCAGATAATTTTAAAAAAGAGAAATGAAGAGAATAGAGATCAACATACTTGAATTATGCGAAGTAATATGGAAAGATAAGGGAGTTAGAATGTCTGAAGGATACAGAATAATAGAACCAGGAGGTAACAAACACGGACTAGCGGTCGTCTTGGATAAAGAGACAACAAGACATGTTAAAGGATTCTGGTGCATATCAGATAAAGTCTTACAGGTAAAGATGAAAGGACACCCAGCAGACATAAACTTCATCCAGATATATGCATACGATTTGTAGGACGTGTTTTGAGAAGATTCAGACTGGAACGTCCAGTGACAACAGGAAAACTGATGGGACAAAGAGATAGAGGAAGAAAAAGAAACAAGATACATGGCGAACTAAAAGAGTGGCATTGAGCGCTGTCCAACTGGAAATCAGTGACGACCAACGCCTGATTGGCATAGACCAGAGAGAGAAAAAGAGAGAGAGAGTGATGTCTTTAATAAATCAAACTTAGGTAAAAAGGTAACGGTAATCCTCTCATACCTTAGAGGCACTTAGGGATATGATGTTAGTGCCCTTAGGTAGTTAACTAATAATAAGAACTAACAATAATAGCACAAGCACCAAAGGGAGACCACTAGCGTTAAATACTCGCCTGCACGGGAGAGCACCAAATACACGAGAACTATGTCTCCATAGAAACAGCCGACCTTCTTGTCCGATCTTACACAGATTCTCGCACTCGACATGAATTGAATTAAAGAACAAGGAAAGTTAACACTTCCTGCAGCTGTGCAGACGATTAAGTAATTTAAGTAACATATAATCTGTCTATGTTCTTTATCAGATCTAGATAATGAGAAACTGAAATGCAAGAACAATGCAGTCATAATGATCGCTTCTTCCTTGAAGGATTTCACTGTGTAAGACACAAAGAGTTTCCGACTTTACAATGATTAATTTCGATGTGAGAACAACGGATATGACGTTAAAAACATTCAGTTAGCTCTTATTGTTCTGATATTCCTTATTTAATGTGTCGACGAAAGTGTAAAATTTTTATTACAAAATTTTCCGGGCTACGAATGGATTTTGCCACCGCTGAATTACTGCTTATAGTATCTCTGGCAGCCATATTGTTTACTCTCTCTCTCTCTGAACCTTAAGTGCCCAGGGCACATGGGGCTTCCGCAAGGGTTTTCCACAAATGCCTGTCCTTCGCCTTTTTTTCTGCTCTTGCCCAGGTGAGCCCTCTATTGCTCAACATCCTTTCTGTTGTTCTTCTCCATGTCTCTTTTGGTCTACCCTTACTTCTGCTCCCCTGTGGTGTCCATCTTAGTGCTATTTTTGGTAGTGAGTTGTCAGTCATTCGGAGCACATGTCCCAACCATCGCCAGCGTCTTTCCTCAATAATTGTTGTCAGTGGTTTCATCTGCATTTCTGCTAATAAGATGTTATTTCTTATGGTGTTTGGCCAAAATATTTTTCTAATTCTTCGTAAACATTTATATTGTTTACTACTGTGTGTCAAATGTGAAAAAAACGTCATTTTTTTTATCTCACATCTAAATTAATACAAGAGTTTATTATTTTCAAGATATATATATATTTTTTTTACATTTCGCACATACATAGTAGCCTGAATTGGTATCAGGATTGGATTTCAAGATGTCGCGAGAATGCGTTAATAGTGCAAAGAATTTTTTGTTACGTGTATGGTGAAGTGACTTCTTTTTTCATCCCAGAAACGTCAAATTACGCCTCTAATCAAAACAGCATATCATTATTATGTCGGTGTAAGATAGGTGACCAAGGCAAGCACTGGGTCCTCATATTTGCTGTAAAAACTCTGTGGTTGGTTGAATAGTAAAGAGCAGTCAAAGGGTTTCGCGATTCCCATATGGAAAGAGCCTACAGATCATGTAAGTCTTCTTCTCCTTCTTCGTTCGCATCCACCACCAAGACCGCCCCGTGATCCTACTGAATTTACTCCTGTGGTCCTCGATAGGTCCAATGGTCCACCTGTGGTCCCCAAAAGGACCACACGAGATCCCCGATAAGACCACAAGAGGTTCAGTGTATCGCATGGCTTGAACGTATATTCTCGGTGGGTCGCAGAAGCCGGATTTCATGACACCGTGGTTTTCGTTGTACCAGTTGAGTCTAAAGTTGGACTTTCTCACCGGAAAACCTCGACGTGTTTGGAATACCAGTATATCTCCGCTGGGTGAGAGGTGGTTGCCCATCCAGTCCAGCGCTGGATTTTCTCAACGGAAAACCTCAGCAGTATTAGGATACGCATACATCCCCGTCGGGTGAGAGGTGGTTGCCTATCTAAACTGCACTGGCCCAGTGTCTCAGACTTCAACATTTTGTGGTCGTGGCCGCTACCTTCCTAGTTGTGACCAGGACGGAGCTTTTGTCCAGGAGGACGAATCCTCGCCACTAGTAAGTTCATCCCAGGGTTGACCCGGTTTAGGCATATTATCCCAGTATGGGCGTGTTTAAGATGTGACCGACCTCTAGAGCGGAGGTACCGTGACATAGGTAGCCATCAAGTTTCACCTCTGGTTTATGCCGGTTTAGTGGTCGGCCTCTGGAGCAGAGGTGCCATGGTATGAGTAGCTCTCGCCGCGAGACTACTGGACATAGCGATTAAACTTCACTTTATCCTTTCCATCACCTTTTCACATCGGCGCCACACGGCAACCTTAATTGCTTTTTCGCATTTCCTTCATTGACCGGGAGGAGTTTCACTCCACATGTGGCATCCAAAGAATCTCGCCAGCAGTGTAGAACATGTAAGTGATTCCCATAATATGGAGAGAGCCTACAGATCATGTATGTGATTCCCATGATATGGAGAGAGCCTACAGATCATGTATGTGATTCCCATGATATGGAGAGAGCCTACATATAATGTAAGTGATTTCCATGTTATGGAGAGAGCCTACAGATCATGTAAGTGATTCCCACGATATGGAGAGAGCCTACATATAATGTAAGTGATTCCCACGATATGGAGAGAGCCTACAGATCATGTAAGTGATTACTGTTTTTGCATAGTTCCTCTTCTTCAACAGGGAATATCTACGAAGAAGAAGCGGACCTTGAAGTATCCAAATATTCCATCGGTTACACAACCAGTACCAGTGGATACCATCTGCTTATTCCTGTCCCACTAGACCAGTACACTATGGAGCTCGATGAAGAATATAGTCAAGAAATATCAGCTGAGCCTGTACAACAAGATTCTGAATTTACACCAAAAGGTTCAGTGGAAAAGCTACACAGAATTTCCCAAAATGAACTGAGTGATCTCATTCGAGATCTTGACTTATCCAGAAGAAAAGCTGAACTTCTTACATTAAGACTTCAGCTGTGGAATCTCCTGGAGGAAAATGTAAAAGTGTCAATATCAGGATCGACAGAAAAATTTATCTCCATTTCTCAGAATGGAAAACAACAATGTTGCCTCACGTGATGTTAATGGATTTAATGAAAATTTGAAAATGGAAAATAAACTGGAGACTGTTCATAGACTCATCAAAGTTAAGCTTGAAAGCTGTTAAGCTACACACTGGCAATTCACTACCATCTCTTCCTAGAGGTCATGCTGTGCACATGAAGGACACCTATGAAGATATGAAACTGCATCTCGAAGCAATAAAATATGACAACTATCAGTGGCAGATCTGTGCAAATTTATTGTTTTCTCTGCGAATGGGACAATTGACAGAGATCTTCCCATTATACAAGAAAAATCTGGCCTGATAAGAAAATTCTAGAGCCTGGAAGGAAGAATGCCCAGCAGACTCCTCTTGCTGATCGCAGCAAAATCATTCTGCCCCCTTTACATATTAAACTGGGCCTAATGAAGAACTTTGTTAAAAGGATGAATCAGGAAGGAGAGGCATTCAAGTGCCTTAAGACAAAATTTCATCATCTTAGTGATGCCAAAATAAAAGAAGGAATCTTTTAGGCCCCCAGATTAGAGAACTGCTAAATGATAAACACTTTGGTTCTATTCTTCATGGGAATAAGAAAGCAACTTGGGAAGCGCTAAAATTAGAGAACTGCTAAATGATAAACACTTTGATTCCATTCTTCGTTGGAATAAGAAAGCAGCTTGGGAAGCCCTAAAAGTAGAGAACTGCTAACTCATAAACATTTTGATTGCATTCTCCGTGGGAATAAGAAAGTAACTTGTGAAGCCTTCAGATCTGTTGTTCACAATTTCCTGGGAATTCAAAGAAATAAAAAACCATCTTGAGGCTGTTAATGAAGTTCTGACAGCATACCAGCAATTAGGTTGCAACATGTCACTCACGATCCACTTCCTGGATTCTCATCTTGACACACCCTTGTGGTGCAGTAAGTGATGAACATTGCTAGCGTTTCCATCATTAATGGAAAGAAAGTACCAGGGAAAGTGGAAGACATCTGTGCTTGCTGACTACTTTTGGAATCTGACAAGAGTTGCCCCAGAAATTGAATACAAGAGAAAAGGGAAACAATAAAGTTGTTATTCTATATATAGCCGCCCACCAAGGACACTAAATAAATTAATTTGGTTTTAATACAAATTTTGACATTTAAATATCTCGAAAACTATAGATAATAAAAATATTTTGATGTCATGTTCGTTTTTTATGTCATGTTCGTTTTCTCATCCCATTTTCAGTAGGAACTGACAAATTTTAAATAGGAAACAGAAAAAAAAGGGGTTTTCATGTTTTTTTTCTTGCTCAGCGAACATATAAATTGTTAACGTGGAAGAATAGATAACTTGTTTACGCTCTTTTTTTCCCTCATATAAGTTTTCGGTACTTTAGTCGCTAGGAATATGTAGTCCTGTCACCAAGGTCGAGAAGGATAAGAAGAAGAAGAACAAGAACAAGAAGCACAAGATACAGAATGCAAAGAAATTAAAACAAGTTATTTCCCTTGGTATGCTATTCCTTGTTAGTTCCTACAGATGAGCTATCGTGAGTTAATAATATATACTGTCCAAAAAAAAAAAAAGAAACACATAACTACTGATGACCCAGTTATAACCATAAATTTGATATTCTATAGCTTTCGAAATTGAATGAATAAAATTTTCAAATTGCACTCAATAATATCTAAGGGTTTAAACACTCAATTGACAGTTTCTTACATTTGTGTGACAAGAAATTGTTAGTCCCAGGGGTTCTCAAGTTAGTATGGTGGGTGGCCTCCGCTTGTATCGATCAGCGACTGGCGTCTCCTGGGCATAGATGCGATCAGATGTCTGATATGCGCCTGTGGAATGGCTGCCCACTCTTCCTGGAGTGCCTGCCACAGATCACGACGATTGGCTGGAAAAACATTTCGGTGACAAACACGTCTTTGCATCTCATCCCATCGGTGCTCGATCGGATTCATGTCTGGAGACAGGGATGGCCAGGGAAGGGTGAGAATGTTGTTGGCAGTCAGGAACTGTGTGGTGAGCCATGCAGAATTGGGTCTGGCGTTGTCCTGTTGAAACACATACCTTTGCGCAGCCAAAAATGGAAGGACATGGGATCGAAGAATTTCTTTGACGTATCGATGCACATTCAAGCCTCCTTCAATCTGCACCAATGGACTCCTTCCGTTGAAACTGATAATTTCTCATACCATTACACCTCCACCACCATGCGGCGGAGCTTCATCAACACAATTTTGGGCAAAACGTTCATTTGGCCTACGGGTAGACCCTTCTCTGCATATCATGGCGGTGCAGCAAAAAAGAAGATTCATCTCTAAACCAGACACGTCTCCACTGATTGTCAGTTGTCCAGGGCCGATGCTGGTTGGCCCAAACAAGTCGATTTTGGCGATGGCGTCTCATTAAGACAGGACCTCAGTGAGGTCGTCGTGCCACCAGTCAAGCTTCATGCAGTCTTTTCCGGACAGTTTGATCAGACACACGACATCCTGCAAGCAATGACTGGGCATTTGAGAAAGCTGTTGTAAACCTGTTTCTGAGGAGATGAACCAGAATAAAGCGAGCATCAGCTGCTGTTGTCACTCTGGATCGTCCACTGCGGTGCCGGTCTTCAGATGAGCTAGTGGCTTGGAAACGGTGCCAAAGTCGACTGAGTGTACTCTGCTGCAGTTTAAATGCCTGCCAACCTGACTTTGACTTTCCCCTGCTTGCAGGCGACAAATAGCAATGTTTCGTAAATTTTCCGATAAACGCGCCATAATTGTCTGCTTGAAAATTAACTGAATTTGTTTGTGTAACCTCATCCTTTTATAGGGTTTCATTTGCGTGGGAACTGAGTTGTGCTCACCACTAAAATCACGACTTCTCCATAAGCGCAACGTGAGTTATGGTTACAAAAAAATGCCTGATTACCAAGGGCAGCTACTGCGTTCTGATTGTACACGAGATTAGCACAATTCACGCTAAATCATGGACTTGATATCTTGGTGGCAATTTTTCGTTTGGTTTGAAATACCCGGGAAAAAAATTTTGGTCATAACTTATTAAAAAATGAAGCTTATATAAGCCATGCGTTTCTTTTTTCGGACAGTATATAATGACTTTTTCCCTTGCTTCTGTGAACAACAGAAATGTACTCAGAGTAGATAACAAGTTAGTGGAGGAGGTCAACGAATTTGTATACCTTGGCAGCAGAGTAGTAGAAAATGGAGACAGCACAGAGGACATCAACAGCAGACTTACTAGAGCAAACCAGGCTTTTGCAATGCTACAGAATATATGGAAATCAAATAAACTAAGCATAAATATGAAAATCAGGATATTTAAGAGTAATGTTCTAAGTGTACTACTCTATGGAAGTGAATGCTGGAAAATCACCAAAACCATAGAAAACAAGTTGAATTCTTTCCAGACTAAATGTTTACGTAGAATTAAAAAAATATTTTGGCCAAACACCATAAGAAATAACATTTTATTGGCAGAAATGCAGATGAAACCACTGACAACAATTATTGAGGAAAGACGCTGGCGATGGTTGGGACATGTGCTCCGAATGACTGACAACTCACTACCAAAAATAGCACTAAGATGGACACCACAGGGGAGCAGAAGTAAGGGTAGACCAAAAGAGACATGGAGAAGAACAACAGAAAGGATGTTGAGCAATAGAGGGCTCACCTGGGCAAGAGCAGAAAAAAAGGCGAAGGACAGGCATTTGTGGAAAACCCTTGCGGAAGCCCCATGTGCCCTGGGCACTTAAGGTTCAGAGAGAGAGAGAGATATAATGACTAACACAATACCTATCAACTGTGGTATGTGGAAAAACTACTTTTTTTATTTATATCCTCAATACTTCGCACCATTTATCTTCTCCACATATAATACTATTGCTGATTAAAATGATTAAACAATTTTTTTTCTGAAACTGAAGTAATATTTGAACGATTTCCATTTTCATTAAACTAGTTTATATGTGTGTGTGTGTGTGTGTGTGTATATATATATATATATATATATATATATATATATATATATATATATATATATGTAATATATAAATATATATATGTATATATATTTCCCCAGTACACACCACAAAGACCCCAGGGTCCATCCTAGAAACGGGTAGCAGAGAAATCTAGGAAGGTACATGCGGCCAGGCGTGATACTGACATTATCAGACTTTCATGTGCTGAAGATCGTGGAGATAAGGCCCTAACAATGCCTTAATGGCAAAGAAATTGAAATTTTACCTACATATATGCCTAACTCTGATTTTTTTGGTAAACATTCATTAATATCATACAACAAAAGTGGTATAAGAGCACTGTAAAATTTGTTACCCAACAGAAAGTTGTCCCCCCCCCCCCAGATTGTAACTGATTATTAATGTCTTGAAAGGAAAACAAAATTTGTCTATGATATCATAAATTTCATGTGGTTGATTGTTTAGTTGAATGGTTTATTGACTGGATTTATTATTGAAAGAATGCGGGGTTTTTTTTCTTTTTTTTAGTTGGTTCGTAGTTTTGTTGGTTCTTTGGCCATTTTGTTTGCTGTCTGAATGTGGATAAATTTTGGATGCTTTGCTGGCTGACTGGTTTAGTTGCTAGCAGGTTGGTTTGTTGATTTGCCAGTTGGCTGTTTAGCTGGTTGTATGGTTGACAAGATTATTTGTTTATTTGGTTCGTTTTAGTTCTAACCGTTGGGTGATTGACAGACTGCCTAAATGATAGGTTGGCTGGTTAGTTGACTGGCTCAGTTTATGACTCTCTCACTGTCTATCTCACTGGCTATATGGTTGACTTGCTGACTGGCTGTGTGGTTGACTTCCCGACTGGCCGGCTGTGTGACTGACTTGCTGACTGGCTGTGATATTGACTTGCTGGCTGGCTTTGTGGTTTACTTGTTGGCTGGCTGTGTGGTTGGATGCTGGCTGGCTTACTACGTGATTGACTTGCTGGCTGGCCTTTTACCCATTTAGAAAACAGAACTGATAAATATTTTATATCAAGATAAATATCACAAAAAAGCTATATTCAATACTTCAGAATTTAAACCCTTAATCATCTGCCAGTTTCAAGTTTCGTGCTTTTCATTGTTATATTCTAGAGGTCTGTTTTCCAAAACTAAAAGTTTACAGTTTTTATAGGGTAAAGAGACTAGTAGCATTCCAAAAAATGAGACACATTTGCGCAACAGATCCATATCAATAGAAACAAGACTCCGAGTGCTTAAACGTTACATCGAGCCAATTTTGTTTATGGATGTGAAGCATGGTCCATGAATAAGAGAGTACAGCAAGAAATGTAGGCCATGGAAATGTGGTTCACGAGAAGGATGTTGAAGGTACCATGGACAGCTAAGAAAAGCAACGAAGAAGTCTTAAGAGAGGCTGGAGTTAAAAGGCAAATTACAACAAAGATCAGAGATTTGTATGACAGTTTCTGAGAAGAGGAAAATTGGAACACATTGTGGCACCTGGAAAAATTTGAGATGAGAAGAGACAGAGGAAGAGAGAAGTTACTGGATGGGCTGTCAGTGTGGCTAGGAAGAAAGTTGTCGGCGGATCTCATAATCAAGTCTAAAGACAGGGAACTGTAGAGAGAAATAATCTACGCAACGCGGCACTTGATTGATTGAAAGAGACGAGGGATTTGGGGATTGGGAGGTGGGATGGGGTGGGGGAGGGAAGTGGTCTTGACCAACGTGAAAACTGAATATGTTCATAGAATATAAACAGAGGACGTCGAAGGCTACGACGATGATCCCTGCATGTCACTGATACTGTAAACACGTCACTCACTCTAGCAGATATGGGTAGAGTTCCAGACGACAAGCATCATGGCTAGACTACCAGACAACAGACCTCGCGGCTAGACAACCAGATAGCAAACATATCTAGACGACCACACAAAAAGCATTATGGCTAGACTACCAGACAACAAGCATCATAGCTAGACTACCAGACAACAAGCATCATAGCTAGACTACCAGACAACAAGCATCATAGCTAGACTACCAGACAACAAGCATCATAGCTAGACTACCAGATAACAAGCATCATGGCTAGACTACCAGACAGCAAACATAGCTAGAGTACCAGACAACAAGCATCATGGCTAGACTACCAGACAGCAAACATAGCTAGAGTACCAGACAACAAGCATCATAGCTAGACTACCAGACAACAAACATCATAGCTAGACTACCACACAAAAAACATCATGGCTAGACAACCAGATAACCAGCATCATGGCTAGACTACCAGACAACAAGCATCATGTTTTGACTGTTATATGATAGACATCATGACTAGAAAATAATACAACAACCATCATGGCTAAACTACCAGACAACAAACATCATGGCTAAACTACCAGATACCAAGCATCATGGCTAAACTACCAGACAACAAGCATCATGGCTAAACAACCAGACACCAAGCATCATGGCTAAACTACCAGACAACAAGCATCATGGCTAGACTAACAGACAGCAAGCATCATGGCTAAACTACCAGACACCAGGCATCATGGCTAAACTACCACACAACAAGCATAATGGCTAAACTACCAAACAAAAAGCATCATGGCTAGACAACTAGACAACAAATATCATGGCTGGACAACCAGACGACAAACATCATGGCTAGACAACCAGACAACAATCATCATGGCTAGACAACCAGACAACAAGCATCGTCGCTAGAGAACCAGGCAACAATCATCATGGCTAGACAACGAGACAACAGTCATCATGGCTAGACAACCAGACGATCGCAAACCGGCTATCATTAATCAGTATTACGTAGCGAAATTAGGGCACACTGACATCTCAAACGAACACAAACCAGGAATTGGACCAGAATTCCACATCCCCATGCCCTCGTAACCACGAGAGTTGTTCAGTACATGATACAAAACTTCATTGGGCGGACTGCGCATGCGTGGTGCAAGCGGAAGCGTTACTGCAGACTTTTACCAAAATTGTTAGAGATAAAATTAACAATCTAAGCCTCAGAGATCAATGGAGAATTTTCTTCAAGCAGGAAACAAAGTTAATAATCTAAGCCTCAGAGACCAATGGAGAATTTTCTTCAAGCGACAAATACGGCACATCGTCCTCAACAACAGAGTGGTGGCAGACGTACATTATTCTTCCATCACGGCAACTAAAACAGCAGAGGAAACTAACCAACACGTGGTCCATACTCTTGACAAACCGCCTTTAACGCTGAAAGATTTTCATATACACCAGCTTCTACTAAACACTTTCATGCCTGACATACTTCTATGAGATGCAGAGCAACTTAAACTGACCTGCACGTTTAACAAGCTAACCCATATGGGAAAACTGATTGACTGGTTGCAGTTTAGCAAAACATAAACTCTTAATGCAAATAGGACTAAAGATGTCGCGAAGTTTCCCGCTTATCCTAATACCACATGCCGCACGCGTGCTAGAGGGAGCCAGGTCACCGCAAGTTCCAGAACCGGGTCATTGAAATTCACTTAAACTATGACCTCCAGGTGTGAATCACAAGGTTATTTTACGTAACAGGGAATAAATTATGCCGGAGAATGCCGTTGCCACAGATCTAAACTCTTATGTAACTACCAGGGTTAGTTCGTTCACCGGCAGCCTAGAATGATCACGGCCATGTTCCTAGTCTTGTATGATAACAACGTTTGTCCGAGTCCTTATAGTTTTCGTCTTTGTTAAACATCGTTGTCTGTCTGTCTGTCTGTCTGTCTGTCTGTCTGTCTGTCTGTCTGTCTGTCTATATCCTTCAGGAGGTCTTCTGCTCTGTCTGCTTCCCTGATATGTTTTAGTCTGTTTCGGGGGTAAAGACGCTGTCCAGTCTGACAGTCGCGTCCCGTAGCTGATGTGTCCCGTAGCTGATGTGTCCCATAGCTGACATGTCCCATAGCTGACATGTCCCATCTTTTCCTTGCTCCCCCCCCCCCCGCCAGTAAGATATCTAGCATAGTTAATGGAGCAGGGATCACCTCAGTCCCTGGGGTGGTGGAGTTTCCTAAAGAAGTACTGCACGCCCTCTGCTTTTTACCTCCTCTCAGGAGCAAAACATACAACGCCATAACCCACTCCTAATCCGAAACTATGCTGCCCTTCAACGTCTTCACAGCATCAACTGCAAAAAAAAAACAAAAAAACATCAGCTCTCGGTTCCTAAGAAGAAGAAGAGTAAAAACAACAACAGTAACAACAAGTTCCAAGTTCCAGGACACAAAACGACACTCTTTTGCCCTTGTATAAGAACCAATAAATGTACAGAATGACAACAAATTACTTTCACTTCCTTATTGAACTTTATTTTCGCCCAGAAATACTTGTCAAAGAGAATAGTTATTCAGTTTATGATTACTTCATGGTAATATTTTGCATCTACATTGGATGTTGTTTATAGCACATGTTACACCTACTGTCATTAACTTTTAAAGGGTTAAAATCAGTATAACCTGTGTATATAATCTTATAATCTTTTCACTGTTTACGTGCTATCTTTCATGGCTTACATCATCTCCGACAAAGATAGATTTGTTCCTAGAATTCTGTCACAGAATGCTCTCCCCTGTTTGTTGTCGTGTTCAAAGCTAATCCTGAAATGTCTAAATGTCTTCTTCCAAAACAAAGACTTGACTCGTACACGAAAAGCTTGGCTTACTCGGGCACTCATCTTTGGAGTGCTCTAACACACAAAAAACAGAAAACTAATATATATATATATATATATATATATATATATATATATATATCTTCTATCCATACTTTTTCTGTATCTGTCTGAAGTAGATTATACGCCAGTTTTTGGCAATGCCTTCCTCATAGTCTTGTGTTGTCTAATGATTGGTATGTTTTTACAGAACAGCTGCAGCAACAACATTGAGTTGCCTATGATTAGTATATATATACAGAATAACTGCAAACAAAGGTATAGTCCGGAGTTGCCTAATGATTGGTATGTTACTGAATATTTGCAGCAACTCTGCCAAATAATGTATGTTTCTGTTTGATCAAAATAAGTGTTCTAAAACGTGGAAACATTTAAATAGCATGTACTTAGTTCCATTACACAAGTGAATGTGTGGATACGAGGTTTTAGGCAAACGTTTTATCATTTTATCCCTGCCTATCCATTATTTACTTCCGGCATGACGTGCAAGATGGCGGACGTTTTTAAAACGCTCTCGCCGGCATGCAGAAATCAGCGGAATTCCGCTTGATCTGTTACATATTATGTACCGGGAGTTGGGCATAAGGCTAACAACCTTATCCTGGGACCTATCTAGAGGCAACTCCAGATGGGAAAAAAAGATATCGTTATGGAAACTCGTAGAGAAACCAACCGAGCATCAGGGATGTCAACTCCGAAGAGCTCATTCGTCGGCCCCAAACATGTGACAAGGGTTGGATTCTGGAATGTGAGAACGATGGCATCACCAACAAAAACTACTCAGGTCATCAAAGAAATGGAGAGATACCATCTAGACATACTGGGCATCAGCGAAATGCGATGGCCAGAAGCAGGTAAAAGATCGGCGGAAAACGGTAAGTTAATTATACATTCAGGCAGAAATGACGGTAAATTCCGGGATGGAGTGGGCATTATTATGTCAAATGTAGCTGCAAAGAGCCTTGTAGAATGGGAACCGGTGAACTGCCGTATAATAAGAGCACGATACAACCTACGACACGGAAGAATGACAATAATACAGTGTTATGCACCCACGAATGATGCAGATGATGTTGTGAAAGACGACTTCTATCACCAACTACAACAAATCATCAACAAAGTCCCTAAACACGACATCCTAATTGCTATGGGGGACTTCAATGCTAAGGTAGGGAAGGATAATACCGACGTTGAAAAAGTGATGGGGAAAGAAGGAATTGACATGGTTAATCAGAATGGAGAAAGATTAATTGAAGTATGTCTAACAGAGGGCATGGTCATTGGAGGCACAATATTCCCACACAAAGAAATACATAAAACAACGTGGATATCTCCA
This sequence comes from Achatina immaculata, assembly GCA_009760885.1. Lineage (NCBI taxonomy): Eukaryota > Metazoa > Mollusca > Gastropoda > Stylommatophora > Achatinidae > Lissachatina > Lissachatina immaculata. The sequence goes on along the minus strand of CM019705.1, from coordinate 39,124,956 downwards.
GATGATAGAACTAGAAACCAGATAGACCATTTTTGTATTAGAAAGCAATACAGAACATCTCACATGGATGTAAGGGCTTATAGGGGTGCAGATGTCAACAGTGATCACAACCTGTGCATAGGGAAAATAAAACTAAAATTGAAAAGTCAACACAAGAAATCAGTACACAGAAAGATAAACAGCCACACCCTACAAGAAGAAAATACTAACATTAATTTCAATCAGGAACTTGCCAATCATTCCAAAACACCCAGTGAAGTTGAGGAGATAGGTATAGATGAGTTATGGAATTCTTACAGCACAGCCATAATCACAGCAGCAAAAGTAAGCTCTGGATTGGAAAAACCAAATAGGAAAGCATGGATAGCAGATAAAACATGGAAGTATATACATGAAAGACGAGCACTCAAATTAGACATGCTGAATGCAAAAGCAGATCATGAAAGAGATTCGGCAAAAGCAAAATACAAAGAAATAGACAAGAAAGTAAAAAGTTCAGCTAGAAGGGATAAAAGAGAATACATAGACAATATGGCGAAAGAGGCAGAAAAAGCAGCAAAAAAACAGGAGACAGCAAAACTTTATATAACATACAAAAGAGGCTAACAGGTACTATTACATCTAAAGAAAGACCAATCCTTAGCAAAACTGGAACACTATTAATATCAAATAAAGACCAAAAGCAAAGATGGGCTGAACACTTCCAAGAAATACTCAATCGACCACACCCAAAAGAATTGTTAAACCTTGACACTGACTTACCAGCCCCACAACTAAATGTCAACCTAGATGAAGTTAAATTGCATGAAATTGAAACAGCAGTGAATTTAATGGCTAATAACAAAGCTGCAGGTGAAGATGAAATAACAGCCGAAATGCTAAAAGCTATCAATAGTGACAACAAGAGACAACTACAGAGAATGTTTAACAAGATTTGGAAAGAAGACTAGGTCCCTTCTAATTGGAAGAAAGGAATCATTGTTAAAATACCAAAAAAGGGTAACCTTAGTGACTGTAACAACTGGAGAGGAGTAACCTTAACAGTTGTGTCAAAAGTATTTTGCAAGGTCATTTTGAATAGACTCAAAGATATAGTGGATACTGCAATGAGAGAAGAACAAGCAGGATTTCGAAAAGGGAGAAGCTGTCTCGACCAGATCTTTACTCTCAGAATAATACTTGAAGAACATATTGAAAAGCAGAAACCATTAATACTGAACTTCATAGATTTTAAAAAGGCATTTGATAGCATACACAGAGATTCATTATGGAGAATTTTATGTCTATATGGAATACCATCTAAAATTGTCAACATCATTAAGGACTTATATAATGGATATGTTTGTGCAGTCAAGACAGAAGAAGGGATGAATGAATGGTTCCATATTGAAACAGGCGTGAAACAATGATGTATACTGTCTCCTTTACTTTTTGGGATTACAGTAGACTTCATAATGAAAAAATGCTGCACAGGTAACACATGTATTGACTGGGTACATGGAACCCAACTAGAAGATCTTGATTTTGCTGATGACATAACTCTTATCAGTAATAATGTGAATTCCATGCAAGAAAAAACAGATAGCCTGTCTTCACTGGCTAGCAAAATAGGACTTGAAATTAACAAGGACAAAACAAAAATAATGAAAATTCCTCTCAATCAAAATGGAAAAATGCACATAGAAGGGACAGATATTGAAGAAGTCAATCAATCTGCATAACTTGGCAGCTACATAGACCACGATGGTGACACGGAAGTTAGAATCAGAATTGCAAAAGCAGCATCAATCTTCAAGAATCTTGAGAACATATGGAATTCAAAAGTTATAAGCACAAAAATCAAGTTAAGACTATTCAATTCAAATGTAATATCCACCCTCATTTATGCATGTGAAAGCTGGAAAACAACTATAGAAATAGAAAAGAAATTAGACTCTTTTGAAAACAAATGCCTAAGGAAAATACTCGGCATCAAGTGGAATGAATTCAAGAACAATGCAGAGATAAGACAGATGACTGAACAACAACCAGTCTCATGGGTGATCAGGAAAAGGAGATGGACATATGTTGGTCACTTGATGAGAAGAAATGATCAGAGGATCCCAAAACAAGCTATCAAGTGGAACACAACAGGCCGATGAAAAAGAGGCAGACCGCGTGAAACTCTGAAGAGGACATTATTAAGATAGGCCAAATTAACAGGCATAAAATCCTTTGATGAGGTTGAAAGACTCGCCGAAGACATGAAAAATTGGCGAACTACTTTGCGAGCCCTATGTGACGTTTAACGGCACGGGAAGGATATAAGATATAAGATATCCATTATTTATTTTCTAACTGAACTCTTGTGACAGAGTGAATGTTGAGAGACGAAAGTAGAACGTGCTTGCGTGTCCAAGTCTTTTTCCTTCGAAAATAAATTTCGTTTGTTATCTTTAAAATATTGTATATGTTATGTTCTAGCAACTAAAAAAGTCGAACGGGCGTCATTTTGAAATGTTACAGTTAGTAGGTCAGGTTAGTTTAGCAGTGCAAACAATGAGACGATTTATAACATCGTTCATAGATTCCCAGCTTCACATAAGGAAGAGAGAGAGAGAGAGAGAGAGAGAGAGAGAGAGAGAGAGCGAGAGAGCAAAAGGTCTTTGACTTCTAAATAAAACTACATAAAAATACAGCGCCACCATACAAAATTTATGAACTTTGTGCTCGCGTTGTCTTCACGGTGGAAATTTACTGCCCACAAATTTATGCTTGATTTCGCTCTTTTTTTTTCTCTTTCTTTTTAACATATTCATAAGTCAGGTGAGCCTGCCTTCACAACACTATGTGTAATATATTATTTACTACTCACCACACGGGGCTCTTCACATTTTCTCTTACTATTCACAATTTATGGTGATATATTTCCTACTATTAAAAAAAACCGACCATTGAAACACCAGCCATAACCAGACCGTATCAAATATACTAGTAGTATACAACATATATCTTCAAGATTGCATATTATTATATTTATTGCCAATTATAAATATCGTTTCATTAAAATAAAGTGAAATCATTAACTAATAAAATGAATTTGAACCACAAACATGGGCTTATTTTGAAAGCAAATGGGATTGTAGTTTACATGGAGGTTCGGTACAGCAATGTCAAGGTCTTTGAAGCTGGTTTTACATTTTCTTGTAATTATTTTCTAATCAACGTCCTCATGTTCAATCATTAATGTGGCCCCTTGTTTATGATCAGTTAATATTTGAAGTAAACAGGAGAAAGAAGCAGAGAGTGTGAGGGAGCAACTGTTACTTCTTGCTTAAACAGCAGGTTTTATCCTTGCACAGTTTGCAGACAAATTTGACTTTTTGTGTTTGTGAATGTCAGTTCTCGCCACTTCGAGCTTCTAAGTGATTGGTTTTGTTACAGATTCGGAGGAACAGAAAGTGTTTATTCATCAAAAGACTGGCGTTAGTCGATGGTGATTGCAGACTTGGGTGACAGTCGATGGTGATTGTAGACTGGGTGATGGTCGGTAATGACTGTAGACTGAATGATAGTTGATGATGATTGTGGACTAGGTCATAGTCGATAATGGTTGCAGACTGGGTGGCAGTCGATGATGATTGTAGAATGGGTGATTGTCAACGATGATTGCAGACTGGGTGATAGTTAATGATGATTGTAGACTGGATGGTAGTCAATGATCATTGAAGACTGTGTGATAGAGGATGATGATTATAGACTGAATGATAGTCGATGATGATTGTAGACTGAGTGATAGTAAACTGAACCTTTTCATTGATTGCCAGTTTTGTTAACTTCAGGGTTTCCCAGCAAGAGAAGTAGACCCCTCTGTGGACTTGTAGACTAAATAAAGATTTTAAAATTGGGAAATAATGCCTGTTATTTATAAGATTTTATATTGTATTTTATGGTATTGTTGGAAGGGTGATTATACAATTACACATCAACATATTACACAAAATGGGTGTGTGAGTGGCGAAGTGGTTAGTGCACTGTTCTCTCATGGTGAAAGTCGGGGGTTCGAATCCGGCTGGAGGCACCCCCAGTCACCCAGCTGTAGAAATGGGTACTCGACTTCTTCTGGAATTGGGGAAGGAAAGGCAGCCAGGCGTGAGACTGACCATATCACCCTCTAGTGTGCTGACAGGTCAAGGAAAATATGGGCGCTAACACCATATTCCTATGTGCCTCTAAGGCATGACAGGGTTACTTTTACCCTTTTTTATATTACACAAATAAAAAGAAACACAATTAAACAATTCTTCTTCAGATAATCATGAACAAATATTGGACGTCATGATAAATTAGAGAAAACCGTCTTGGTAGGGTACATAATGGGAAAAAAGAAAGAGAAGAAGACCAAGGCAACGCTGGCTGCAAGACATCGTTGATGATCTGCAAATGGATGCATCAGCAGCAGGCCATCTTGCTCACAACCGAGAGGCCTACAGGAGCGCTGTTAGGGAGGCAAAGTTCCGCAAGCGACATGCAAATGAATGAATGAATGAATATTGTTGTTATTTATCAGTTTACACGGTTAGCAAAATCAACAAATGAATCATCAGTTTATATGTTATTCATCAGTTTATGTCGTTGATAAAATAATCATTAAAATGATTTCCTTAAATATTCAGATTCCTGGATTATCTTGATCCACAGTGGAACTTCTAAATAATCAATTTAACCCCTTGTACATAACATCTTGAGTATGTAAGTTAGTTTGATTTGACAATAATCGTCTCATACAAAATCTCTAATCTTCATAATTAAATGATTGAGTATCTGATGTAGTATAAGGAACAAACTGACAATAATTGTTATAACATACATATTCATAAACTTCAGCAGTACGTATTTATATGCATACATGAGCCATCATTGTATATTAACAAAACCTCTAAATCTTACATAGACAAATATGTTCCTCTAGAGTTATAATAATTCATGTACAATTCAGTTATTCTAATCATACCTAAGTGGGTCGGGATGGATCGGCGGATTCGACAGCACAGCCTTGCACGCGTCCACATGACAGAAATATAACCCCCAATATTAACCTAACGCTTACATGTTTATCAATAGACGAAATACACTCTCATACGCGCTCGAACGATAATATGACCTCCCCCGATCCGCTGAACGTACAAATCCTGACCGATTAAAATCATATCACATATTCTTTATATATTGGGTCAGTAAGCCGATTTTTGCTCAGAGTTGCGCACCTCTGAAAAGTGACCGGTAACTGACCAATTATTCCTAATCTTAGGGTTGCCAACACACCCAGGTAACTATTTACTTATCTATTCCCTACAGGATGATAGTCAGTGATGATTGTATACTGAGTGATAGTAAACTAAACCGTTTCATTAATTGCCAGTTTTGTTAACTTCAGGGTTTCACGGCGAGAAAAGTAGACCCTATATGGACTAGCACTTTCTGTCTTGTAGGTTGGACACAGTGAGTATTTTAGTGGCACATGGAAGATTTACTAGCAGAAGAAATATATTTAAGCAAGTTTGTTTTACTCCCGATATTCGAATACTTTTTTTCTTCTTCCTTTTCCTTAATCTGACTGGTAACATTGAGCTAGTCATGTTCCTGTTTACAGGTGTATCGCTGTGGCAGAGTTACCACCCTTTTTTATATAGAGACAGAAAGTAGAAACATAATATGTTCATGTTTTGAATGCCATATAATTCTTCATGTGTATGGTTTTTTTAATTCAAATTCTGTGCACGGTGTGAGTTCACACTACGCGGCGATATATCTGACAGTTTGTCATGTAGTATTTCTTTAATTTCTTGACCGGGTGCATAGTGAAAACGAAGGATAGAACAAGATGGAGGATCATTCTGCAGCCAAATTTCCATGGCGAGAAGACACAAGATGATGATTTTTTTCAACATATCAGTAACCTTAATGATGTATAATCTGCTATTATCTATGTTGTTGTTGTTGTTATTGTTATTGTTGTTGTTGTTGTTGTTGTTACAATCAACCAACAGTACTTCATGTAATGAGAAAAAGACAAACTGTTTGCAAAAAGTTGGCTAACTGGTTGGTTTATCCAGTGTTTTATAAATTGGTTGCATGCTTCTTTCGCTAGTTGAACAGTCAGTTGGCTGGATGGTTGAATAGTTAACTGGTTAAATAGGTGAACAATTAGCTAACTGAATTGTTGAAAAGTTACTTGGTTGAATGATAAAACAGTTAGCTGACTGGTTGACTGGTTGAACAGCGTTCTCGATAACTGGTTGAACAGTTAACTGGCTAGCTGATTAAACAATTATCTGGTTGATTGGTTGATTCATATCGTATGTTGATCTGGTTGGCTGAGTGGTTAGGGCGCTCGGTTTACTAACCCGGTGGTACCGGGTTCAGTCCCAGCAGTGGGATTTTTTTCTGGTACACACCAAAACGGCCCTATGGTTGAGGCAACCTCTAAAAATGGGTACCAGAGAAATCTGGGAAAGTAAAGCGGTCAGGCGTGATACTGACCACGTCTCACTTTCATGTGCCGAAGGTCATGGAAAATACGGGCCTTACAGAGTATCCCCAGTATGTCTTAATGACGCGGAAACGAGAATAAAAGAAAATGTTGATCTAAAACTGGTTTTACAACGTTTACAGAATCTGAAGTGTCTTGTCCAGGATCTACGGTTTTAGCATTCTACGTTTTTCTCAAGCCTGGAATGGATGGCTGGACGAACGAATAAGATCCAGAACCAGTGTTCAGTCAAGCGTGACGGTGAAAGGATGTCTAGTTTGACCCAGCATGGGTCGCCGATTGTTAAATCAGGCAGCGTCTTTGTCTCAAGTCCTCACTTTTATGGAGACCCATAAACCCAAGCTGCCTGCAAGCTTAGAACTGAAGGTAATGCGTGCTATAACTCGCAGTACAATTCCTGTATCCTTGTTTACGTGGTTGAAGACGCTGAAGGTAATGCGTGATATAACCCGCAGTACAATTCCTGTATCATTGTTTACGTGGTTGAAGACGATGTCCGATCAGACAATCAGCGACCCATAACTGATATGCTAGAGTCAGCGGTAACGAATCAGCGACCCATAACTGATATGCTAGAGTCAGCGGTAACGAATCAGCGACCCATAACTGATATGCTAGAGTCAGCGGTAACGAATCAGCGACCCATAACTGATATGCTAGAGTCAGCGGTAACGAATCAGCGACCCATAACTGATATGCTAGACTCAGGGTTAACAAATCTTAACTGACAAAGAACCTATCCCACCTCTCCGTTGGTAACCCTATTTACAGGCCCAGCCTGACTAAGAGGGCAAGAATCGCCACAGTCCCCACTGTAGGGGAGTCTGGTAAAAAAAAAAAACATTGCACACCCCCTGCTATTTAGCTGTACTCCGGGATTTAAAAAATAGCTACCATAACCACTGTTCCCTCTAAGCTGCGCGACCGCGTAAAGAAAAGAAAAAAAAAACATACCGCGCACAACATTTTTGGAGCCGCGCAAAAAGAAAAATGAAACTACTACTTTTATTTCCCAGTTTTCAGATGTTACTCCGAGCTATAATTGCGATCAAGAAAAAACACGGCGACGGTACGTGTTTTTTTTATTTACTGTCTCTTTCTTGTTTAGAAATGACTTTCGGGTCGAATGTTTCAACTGGTCTTTTATCTCGTAGTTTCAGTAGTACTGTAGCAGAATCGTGACGAGGCAAGTGGGCTCACAGAGAATAGAGGGTAATTAAAATAAACAGGCAGATGAATTTCCACTGCTTCGTGGGAAAGGAGAATGTCCACTGAGCTGCTCAGGTATGCAAACTAACACCAGACGTCGTGACCACCAACATTACAGCCGTCCTGTTTCTTTTAACAGCAGTAGATTTACTATCGGTGTGGATAGTAAATCCATCGTATGATTATGTTTCAATGAACCAACAATAAGTCGAATATGATAGGATAAGCATCTATGTAAATAAATAATTACTGTTACTGAATAAAAAGAAAACAAGTCGTCATTGCCTTTAACTAAATACCAGTAACTGAAAAGTACAGCAGGTTTATCCTGTTATTAAATGTACAGGTCTTTACAGTGTGTGTGTGTATATATATATATATATATATATATATATATATATATATATATATATATATATATCTTATATCCTTCCCGTGCCGTTAAACGTCACATAGGGCTCACAAAGTAGTTCGCCAATTTCTCCTGTCTTCGGCGAGTCTTTCAACCTCATCAAAGAATTTTATGCCTGTTAATTTGGCTTCTCTTATAATGTCTTCTTCAGAGTTTCACGCAGTCTGCCTCTTTTTCTTCGGCCTGTTGTGTTTCACTTGATAGCTTGTTTTGGGATCCTCTGATCATTTCTTCTCATCAAGTGACCAACATATGTCCATCTCCTTTTCCTGATCACCCATGAGACTGATTGTTGTTCAGTCATCTGTCTTATCTCTGCATTGTTCTTGAATTCGTTCCACTTGATGCCGAGTATTTTCCTTAGGCATTTGTTTTTAAAAGAGTCTAATTTCTTGTATATTTCTTTAGTTGTTTTCCAGCTTTCGCATGCATATATATATATATATATATATATATATATATATATATATATATATATATATATATATATATATATATATATGTTACAACGCACATTTGCACACTCAATATTTTTTTGCACTTGACCTGAACATTTTGCACACAGACTGCAAACCCTTAGAGGAACATTGGCCATAACCCGCTCCCACGCCGATGCGATGATGTACCTCAACACCTTCACAGCATCGCCTGCAAAGAACACTAGCTACAGGGAGATATCACAAGACAAGACAGGTATCCTTGTTTACCTACTTTCAGCATAAGCTGTCTTCGCTCGTCCATGTCTGGGGTCCACAGATAAAGTTTATTCCAATGTTTGCCATTACCTTTCCCTGCAGTATTTTGTTCTCTTCAAAGTCTGTCTAGAGAGTGATTCAGCGCTACATCGAAGATGTGATATTATATGGGTGCGAAGCATGGGGATTAACCAGGAGCACCCAGAATCTACTGGAAGAAGCAGGGATGTGGTTACTAAAACGATGTGGTTACTAAAATGATGTGGTTACTAAAATGATGTGGTTACTAAAATTATGTGGTTACTAAAATGATGTGGTTACTAAAATGATGTGGTTACTAAAATGATGTGGTTACTAAAATGATGTGGTTACTAAAATGAGTTATGAGAATACTATGACAGCCAAGAAAATAAATGAATAGGTTCTAAGCGAGGCTGTGCAAAAGAGAGAAATTATGTCAAACTTCAGAACAGGACAGTCCAGATTTGTAGGACATGTTTTGAGAAGAGACAAACTGGAACACCTAGTGACAACAGGAAAACTGAAGGGACAAAGGAAGACAAAGAAACAAGTTTCTTGACGGATTAAAAGAATGGCACGGAGCAAGGCTCAACATAGATCTTATAGAAAGAACAATAAATGGTTGTCTTCTTCTTCTTCTTCGTTCGCTTCTACCACCAAAAACCGCACTGTGATCCTACTAAATTTCGCCTGTGGTCCTCTTTAGGTCCCGTGGTCTCCTGTGTGGTCCCCGAAAGGACCACACGAGATCCACGTGATTACCACAAGGGGTTCAGAGTATCACAGGGCTTTAGCCTGTATTCTTGGTGGGTGTCAGAAGCGGGATTGCGTGACACCGTGGTTTTCATTGCACCAGTTTAGTCTAGGGTTGGACTTTCTCACCGGAGAAACAAATAAACAAGTTAACCCAGAATGCAAACAACATAGGACTAAAGATCAACGTAGGAAAGACAAAGTTAATGAAGCAAAATGTGAACAACAGAAATGTACTCAGAGTAGATAACAAGTTAGTGGAGGAGGTCAACGAATTTGTATACCTTGGCAGCAGAGTAGTAGAAAATGGAGACAGCACAGAGGACATCAACAGCAGACTTACTAGAGCAAAACAGGCTTTTGCAATGCTACAGAATATATGGAAATCAAATAAACTAAGCATAAATATGAAAATCAGGATATTTAAGAGTAATGTTCTAAGTGTACTACTCTATGGAAGTGAATGCTGGAAAATCACCAAAACCATAGAAAACAAGTTGAATTCTTTCCAGACTAAATGTTTACGTAGAATTAAAAAAATATTTTGGCCAAACACCATAAGAAATAACATCTTATTGGCAGAAATGCAGATGAAACCACTGACAACAATTATTGAGGAAAGACGTTGGCGATGGTTGGGACATGTGCTCCGAATGACTGACAACTCACTACCAAAAATAGCACTAAGATGGACACCACAGGGGAGCAGAAGTAAGGGTAGACCAAAAGAGACATGGAGAAGAACAACAGAAAGGATGTTGAGCAATAGAGGGCTCACCTGGGCAAGAGCAGAAAAAAAGGCGAAAGACAGGCATTTGTGGAAAACCCTTGCGGAAGCCCCATGTGCCCTGGGCACTTAAGGTTCAGAGAGAGAGAGAGAGTTTAGTCTAGGGTTGGACTTTCTCACCGGAAGACCTCGACGTGTTTGGGATATCAGTGCATCTCCGCTGGGTGAGAGGCGGTAGCCCACCCAGGCCAGAGTTGGACCTTCTCACCGGAAAACCTCGACGTGTTTTGAGATACCCGTGTATCACCGCCGGGTGAGAGGTGGTTGCCCATCCAGTCTAGAGTTGGACTTTCTCACCGGAAAACCTCAGCGTGATTAGGATACGCAAACATCCCCGCCGGGTGAGAGGTGGTTGCCTATCTAGACTGCCCTGGTCCAGTGTCTCCGACTTCAGCATTTTGCGGTCGTGGCCGCTACCCTTCCTAGTTGTGACCAGGATGGAGCTTTTGTCCAGGAGGACGAATCCTCGCCACTAGTGACTTCTACCCCTGGGTTGAGCCAGTTTAGGCATATTATCCCAGTATGGCCGTATTTGGGACGTGACCGACCTCTAGAGCAGAGGTACTGTGACATGCATAGCCTTCAAGATTCACCCCTGGTGTAAGCCGATTTAGGCAAAATTCACCAGTATGGGTGTATATCAGGCGTGATCGACCTCTAGGCGGAGGTGGCATGACATGTCTAGCCATCAAGTTCCACCCCTGGTGTGTGCCGGGTTAGGCATATTTCACCAGTGTAGGTGTATTTCGGACGTGGCCGGCCTCTAGAGAAGAGGTGCCGTGGTAAGTATAGCTATCGTAGCGATACTACTGGACATACCGATTAAACTTCACTTTATCCTTTCCACCACCTTTTCACATCGGCACCGCACAGCAACCTTTATTTCTTTTCCGCATTTTCTTCCTTGACCGGGAGGAGCTTCACTCCACGCGCGGCATTTGAAGAGTCTCGCCAGCAGTGTTAAATGGTTGTGGAAATCAATGACAACCAACGCCTGATTTACTTGGACACGACAAGAGAGAGAGAGAGAGAGAGGGAGGGAGGGAAGAGAGACAAAGAGAGAGAGAGAGATATCTAGACATGTCATTCTTCCTTAGGGTTATTCCTACCATGTTACAACAATGTAACCACGCCTCTTATTCTGCATGCAATGAATGCGTACAATTATTCTGTTATATCTCGCAACTTGATCTCATATTTCATTCATTATGTGCCATGTTGAAAGACGTTGGCGCTCATTCTGCGCGGTGCTTGTCTTCAAGTTATTTCTCTTCTTCTTCCTAATAACATTTAGGCCCGCGAAATGCCTGATCTGTTTTCACTAAACTGCAGGTCAACGTGGCCCCGCAGACGAAAGATAAATCATACCGCTCACATTTTATACGTCTCGCAAACATAAAATAAATTTAAAAACTAAAAATAAAATTGCTACATTCTTGTTTTTTCATTTCCCTGATAATCCATGGTCTGTTGTAGCTCTGAATAAGAATATGTTAGCACGAACTGGAGGCGAACACGACCTCCTGTTTGGCTATAAGCAATCAATAACTGACACGCTGGTTTCAGGGCTGGTAAACTATAGCTGATCAAGACCCTTCACCTAACCGTTTCTTCCACCAGTAACAGGCCTAGCCTGGCTAACGTGGCAGGGATCAGCATAATCCCCATGGTGGTAGAGTCTGCTAAAGAAGTATTGCATACCTTCCGCTCTGTAGCTCCACGAGGACTGAAAAAAATAGCCACAGATCCTGCTCCAAATCCGACACGGTATTGTGCCTCAACATCTTCACCTCATCGGCTGCAAAGAACAAACTCTCGCACTTTCAGGGACATAGAAGAAGAAGAAGAGGAAGAAGAAGAAGAATTTTCATAATTTCTTTCTCGTATTACTCTGTGAGAACTTTGATACCCTGTAAACTGACATTAAACCGCACATCTGCACACACAGTTTCTTGTACTGAGAATTTATTTGTACACGGGGTGAAGGTTTTCCGCACGACCAGCAAAATCTGTGAGGACATCGGCCGCCAGAGCAGAACTGCTATAATTATGCGTGTCGGCTTCTTCGCCAGCTTTGAGCAAGCACTTCTCCTCTACTCCGTGGCCACGTAACAAACTCTACACATCAACATAGTTCTCTGCCCCTTATCATTTTCAAAATCTTTCCCCTCCTACAAACAATGATTCAGTCTAGCCCGTAGCACATTATGAAATTTACGAAACGAAGTAATATCCTTTTTTTTATTGCGGCTAAAAATAAGTGATAATAGTTTTGTTTTGCTAGGATTTGTGCAGGATTTTTAAAATGCAAATGAGAAAAAGACGACTTGTATTTTTATGTTGCTGACACAATGACCCGAAAGGAAATGTGTGACGAATTGTTGCCCTTCTGGCTAGGATTTACGCAGTCAGCGTGTTGTCTTAATGTAAGATTCATTTGCATGGCCAGCTTCACAAGCTCTGGTCTCTTTGAAGATTAGCGGGCGCGATAAAACAAAAATCATAATTCGCAAAAATTATGAGAAATAAGTAAAAAGTTTACACCCCGCTCTTATCAGAGACGACGAGAAAATTAAGCCAAGGTCGGGATACATTTCCTTCCATGTTAAAATATGAAGTAAAATCTATCTATCTATCTATCTGTGTCTGTCTGTCTGTCTGTCTGTCTGTCTGTCATTCACTACGTGCCGTGGCAGATAGCGTTGGTTACAAAACCTCTAAACTTTCTCCTTGTCCTTGACTGCACCACCCTAAACTGTGTGAATTAGGCCAGGAAAGCAACAACATTGTTATCTGTTAAAAGTAAAGTAAAGATAGCCCCATAGCAATTATGCCGTAGGGGGTGAAGCGTTAGAGGCCTCATTATGCTGGGTCATCAGCGTGTGAGGTAGGGTGACCAGTTCCTTTCCTCGCTGCCTTTACTTCCCAGATTTTCTCTGGTACCCATTTTACGAGGCTGGGTCGACCTCGGGGCCGTATTGGTCGGAAAAAAAAATCCTGCTCAGCTGGGGATTCGAACCTTCGACCATTTGGTTGCTAGACGAGTGCTCTAACCACTACGCTAGCCGGCCCCCTGTTATCTGTTACTTAGACTAAAGTTTCAAGAATCTAACTTGTTTTCAAGAGGAGTGCAGGTTGCTAGATCCTTATGAAGAAGCCGTACGTTGCATTGCAATGCTTTTCTATAATGAGTGACTGTTCTACTGGATTCCCTGCGGGCAGTCTGCAAGCCTTTATCGCTTTATCAGCGCTGGAGACTATCTCTCAGTGACTTCAGTTTAGGAACAAAAGATCAGAGTCACTTTGGACTTAGCAGAAGAGGCGACTAAAGGTAGGTTTCCTACTCGAAAACAGAAGAGATGACTAAAGGTAGGTTCCCTACACGAAATCAGAAGAGATGACTAATTGTAGGTTTTCTACTCGGAAGCAGAAGAGATAACTAAATGTAGGCTTCCTACTCGAAAGCAGAAAAGATGACTAAATGTAGGTTTTCTACTCGTAAGCAGAAGAGATGACTAAATGTAAGTTTTCTACTCGAAAGCAGAGGTGGCGACTAAATGTAGGTTTTCTACTCGAAAGCAGAGGTGGCGACTAAATGTAGGTTTTCTACTCGAAAGCAGAGGTGGCGACTAAATGTAGGTTTTCTATTCGACTGACGACCTCTTTTATCACAAGAAAGCAATAAACCGGAAGTGAAACAATGAAAAAACAAACGCCAAGAAAAAATAACCTACAACAAAGAAAAAAAAAGAAGAAGAAATAAAGAAACTGAAAAGCATGGCAGTATTGAACGGTCTTGAACAAAGCTGAAAGTGGAGCTCAGATTCAAAGCACAAATCTTTTTGAGAAGAAAAAAAACTGTTTAGAAGTAGATCTGTGAAATGAAATGAAATACAAGAACGAGGAGATTGAAGGAAACGCCCGCTGGCTGGGAACTTGTGTTCACTTCATGAACTAACCAAACCATCAGATGTCCTTTCCTAGCCCGCTGGCTGGGAACTTGTGTTCACTTCATGAACTAACCAAACCATCAGATGTCCTTTCCTAGCCCGCTGGCTGGGAACTTGTGTTCACTTCATGAACTAACCATACCATCAGATGTCCTTTCCTAGCCCACTGGCTGGGAACTTGTGTTCACTTCATGAACTAACCAAACCATCAGATGTCCTTTCCTAGCAGGGTTTCCTGTGGTTATTTTTCACGAATATCTGAAAAACAAAACACAACATGAGACTTTTATCTTTCAGAATTTGAAACTAAGTGAAACATATACACTCACTCGCTCACATATGAGGAGGCACAAACCCAGAGAAGGAGAGAGAGAGAGAGAGAAAAAGAATAAACAAGAGAGAGAGAGAGCAGAGAGAGAGGGAGTAAACGAGAGTAAACAAGAAAGAGAGAATAAACAAGAAAGGGAGTAAACAACAGACAGAGAGTAAACAAAAGAGAGACAGTAGACAAGAGAAAGAGAGAGCAAACAAGAGAGAGAGAGAGAAAACACAAGAAAGAGAGTAAACAACAGACAGAGAGTAAACAAAAGAGAGATAGTAGACAAGAGAAAGACAGAGTAAACAAGAGAGAGAGAGTATAAACACGAGAGAGAATAAACAAGAGAGAAAGAATAAACAAGAAAGATGGAGAATAAACAAGAGAGAGAGAGTAACTAAGAAAGGGAATAAACAAGAGAGAGAGAATAAAAAAGAGAGTAAATAAAAGAGAGAATAAACAAGAGAGAGGCAATAAACAAGAGTGAGAATAAACAAGAAAGACAATAAATAATAGAGAGAATAAACAAAACAGACAGCAAATAAGAGAGAGAGTAAACAAGAGAGAGAATAAACAAGATTGAGACTAAACAAGATATAAAGAATAAACAAGAGAGAGAGAATCAATAAGAGAGAATAAACAAGAGAGAGAATAAACAATAGAGAGAATAAACAATAGAGAGAATAAATAAGAGAGAGAGAAAAAATAAGAGAAAAAGTAAACGAGAGAGAAGAAACAAGAGAGAGAAACAATAAACAAGAAAGACAATAAACAAGAGAGAGAGTAAATAAGAGATGGAATAAACAAGAGAGAGAGTAAACAAGAGAGAGAATAAACAAGAGAAAGTAAACAAGAGAGAGGGAATAAACAAGAGAGAGAGAATAAACAAGAGAGAAAATAAACAAGAGAAAGTAAACAAGAGAGAGGGAATAAACAAGAGAGAGAGAATAAACAAGAGAGAAAATAAACAAAGGAGAGAATAAACAAGAAAGAGAGAGATTAAACAAGAGAGAGTAAACAGTAGAGAAAGTCAACAAGAGAGCTAGAGTAAACAGAACAGAGAGTAAAGTAGAGAATGAGAATAAATAGGAAAGTGAGTAAACAAGAGAGAAGGAGAGAGAGAAAGAGAGAGAGAATAAATAAGCATGTGAGAGTAAACAAGAGATAGTAAACAAAGAAAGAGAGTAAACAAGAGAGAGAGAGAATAAACAAGAAAGAGAGTAAACAAGATCGAGAGTAAACGAGAGAGTGAGAGCAAACAATAGAAAGTAAAAAGAGTAAACAAGAGAGAGTAAACAAGAGAGTGAGAGTAAACAGAAGAGAGAGAGATAGTAAAAATGAGAGTGAGAATAAATAGTAGATAGAGAGTAAACAAGAGTGAGAGACAGCATAAACGGGAGAGAGAGAGAGAGTAAACAAGAGAGAGGGAGAAAGAGAAACAAGACCTCCGTTGTGTGAATACATGATTACTAGTAAACATAAAACTGAAAAACTATTGATGCAAGATGTAACTGGACAGACAATATGACTTATTTCACACTGAAAGTCCTGTATTCAGATTTATCCTGAAATCTCCACGAGCTGAGAACAGAAGATGAAAAGACCTGTCTGAAATTTGGACGGAAAGTAAAGAGCTGTGGAAGACCCAGTCAGCGAAAAGTTTGAATTAGCTCCAGTTACAGGGGAAACAACTGTGAAATATGAGTAAACAAGTCACAACGGCACCAGTAAAATCCAGTATTTGGAAATGCTGATTCCGAGAAATCTGGAGTTTATTGCCTGAGGTCGTCCTCATTTTTGGTGATATTGAGTTTAAAAAGATGTTGTATATCTCTAATGTGAGTAAAAAAAAAAACAGAAATGTTTTATTTAGTGGGTATGTGAAAATACGGTGGGGGGAGGGGGAGAGACGCTGACAGATTTGGCATCAGCGAACCATAACTGACGTGCTATAGTCAGAGTCAGTGAACCATAGCTGACGTGCTAGAGTCAGTTAATAATAGCTGGCATGCTAGTCAGGGTTAGTGAACCACAGTTGGCATGCTAGCGTCAGAGTTGTTGAACCATAACTGACATGCTAGAGTCAGAGTTGTTGAACCATAGCTGGCATGCTAGCGTCAGAGTTGATGAACCATAGCTGACATGCTAATGTCAGAGTTGTTGAACCATAGCTGGCATGCTAGAGTCAGGGTTGGTGAATCATATCTGGTATGCTAGAGTCAGGGTTGGTGAATCATAGCTGGCATGCTAGAGTCAGAGTTGTTGAACCATAACTGACATGCTAGAGTCAGAGTTGTTGAACCATAGCTGGCATGCTAGCGTCAGAGTTGATGAACCATAGCTGACATGCTAGAGTCAGAGTTGTTGAACCATAGCTGACATGCTAGAGTCAGAGTTGTTGAACCATAGCTGGCATGCTAGAGTCAGGGTTGGTGAATCATATCTGGCATGCTAGAGTCAGGGTTGGTGAATCATAGCTGGCATGCTAGCGTCAGAGTTGTTAAACTATAGCTGACATGCTAGAGTCAAGGTTGGTGAATCATAGCTGGCATGCTAGCGTCAGAGTTGTTGAACCATAGCTGACATGCTAGAGTCAAGGTTGGTGAATCATATCTGGCATGCTAGAGTCAGGGTCGGCCAACCACAGCTGATCAAAACCCTATGTCACCTCTTCGTTGGTACCTCCAGTAGCAGGCCCGGTCTGGCTAAAAGGGTAAGGATCGCCATAGTCTCTCTGGCGGTAGAGTCTGTTAAATAAGCATTCCACATTCCCCCTGCCTTTCCAAGGACTGAAAAAAAACGGCCGTGGTAACCAGCTCCCCATCCAGAACGCTTTTGTGTCTCAACATGTCTAAAAATACACAAATTAGCAGGGGGACTATAAAATAAATCAAAATTAACATTGTTTATTGTGTGAGAACTGACTAAATGTTCTATCGCTTCAGTTTCTGTGTTCTTCTCTTGTAACATTTCGTCCTCAAAGAAACATTTCTTTCGACCCTTGAGTTTTCCTGTAACACTATAGCTGTCCTTTTTTTTAAACTATAAAACGTTTCATCATCTCAGCCTAGCTGTATGTCCAGTTAATGGTTACAATATTACCAGACACTGCTGAATCAGCTTACAAGTGAGACACTGGTGAATTAACGTATAAGTCAAACAGTGATGAATCAGCTTATAAGTGAGACACTGGTGAATTAGCTTATAAGTCAATCAATGATGAATCAGCTTATAAGTGAGACACTGATGAATCAGCTTAGAAGTCAAACACTGATTTATTTCTTTGACTCTCTCTCTCTCTCTCTCTCTCTCTCTCTCTCTTCTCTTCTCTCTGAACCTTAAGTGCCCAGGGCACATGGCTCTTCCGCAGGGGTTTTCCACAAATGCCTGTCTTTTGCCTTTTTTCTGCTCTTGCCCAGGTGAGCACTCTATTGCTCAACATCCTCTCTGTTCTTCTTCTCCACGTCTCTTTTGATCTACACTTACTTCTGTTCCCCTGTGGTGTCCATCTTAGTGCTATTTTTGGTAGTGAGTTGTCAAATTGGAGCACATGTTCCAACCATCGCCAGCGTCTTTCCTAAATAATTGCTGTCAGTGGCTTCATCTGCATTTCTGCCAACAAGATGTTATTTCTTATGGTGTTTGGCCAAAATATGTTTCTAATTCTTCGTAAACACTTAGTCTGGAAAGAATTCAACTTGTTTTCTATGGTTTTGATGACTTTATTTCTTGACTGAGACACTTTACATCTGTATATAAACTGACTGATAAAAATGTTTCCCAAACGTTGTTTCTGTAGCGAAAGTGTGTTTCCACGGGAAGACACAAACGGATAGTGCAATGTCGTGAAACAGTTTGCTTTATGATGAGTGCGTAATTGGACATTTAGAGAGAAGAAGAAGAAGCGACGTTTTACCAAGAGATAAATATCTCAGCTGACTGACCGAGCGGCCAAGAAAAATGAAAGGATCTGAATTTACTAGAAGCATCAAGACCCCCACAGTTCAGAGAACATGATCGCCAACGCTATCTGGCACAACGTGTATTTCTGAATACAAGCAGGACAAAGAGGTCGGCGTTGGTCAAGACCCTACTTCAAATGAAACGTAGGGCACATGGTAGAATATGTTCCTACTCTTTGAAAACAAAAGTCTCATTATTTCATAAAAGTCGCTGTTATTACAGCATGACGCACGAGAGAAGCCACGATGATAAGTTAAGTCTTTAGTGTAAGCAGATAGTGTTTTAAGTCTTTAGTGTAAGCAGATAGTGTTTTAAGTCTTTAGTGTAAGCAGATAATGCTTCTGTCTTCGGTATAAGCAGATAATGTTTTAAATCTTTAGTGTAAATAGATAGTGTTTTAAGTCTTTAGTGTAAGCAGATAGTGTTTTAAGTCTTTACTGTAATCAGATAGTGTTTTAAGTCTTTAGTGTAATCAGATTGTGTTTTAAGTCTTTAGTGTAATCAGATAATGTTTTAAGTCTTTACTGTAATCAAATAATGTTTTAAGTCTTTAGTGTAAGCAGATAGTGTTTTAAGTCTTTAGTGTAAGCAGATAGTGTTTTAAGTCTTTAGTGTAATCAGATAGTGTTTTAAGTCTTTAGTGTAAGCAGATAGTGTTTTAAGTCTTTAGTGTAATCAGATAGTGTTTTAAGTCTTTAGTGTAATCAGATAGTGTTTTAAGTCTTTAGTGTAAGCAGATAGTGTTTTAAGTCTTTAGTGTAATCAGATAGTGTTTTAAGTCTTTAGTGTAAGCCCAGGATGAAACCATGTGTGATGCAGACAGATGTGGTTTGGTCAGGATGAAACCATGTGTGCTGCAGACAGATGTGGTTCGGCCATGATAAAACTATGTGTGATGCAGACAGATGTGGTTCGGCCAGGATAAAACCATGTGTGATGCAGACAGATGTGGTTCAACCAGGATAAAACCATGTGTGATGCAGACAGATGTGGGTCGGCCAGGATAAAACCATGTGTGATGCAAACAGATGTGGTTCGGCCAGGATGAAACCATGTGTGATGCAGACAGATGTGGTTCGGCCAGGATAAAACCATGTGTGGTGCTGACAGATGTGGTTCAGCCAAGATGAAACTATGTGTGGTGCAGACAGATGTGGTTCGGCCAGGATGAAACCATGTGTGGTGCAAAGAAATGTGGTTCGGCCAGGATGAAACCATGTGTGGTGCAGACAGATGTGGTTCGGCCAGGATGAAACCATGTGTGGTGCAAAGAAATGTGGTTCGGCCAGGATGAAACCATGTGTGGTGCAGACAGATGTGGTTCGGCCAGGATGAAACCATGTGAGGAAAAAAAAAATACAGTGCGTAATGTATCCCTGTGTATCATCAGTTCTAATCCCGTAAATCTACTGTCACATTCTAATCATTCCATTTGCTCACATTCTGAAGCCTATATGCCCAGTTATGTTTCTTGTGGTTGCATTTTTTTTTAATTGAGGGGAAGTAAAAATGCATTTAATTTTGTGACATGTCCTCCCTGTCACAATACCTGACATCTGGCAAGGACAGATGAATAATGATGAAGTTATGGTATGTTTCAGGAAGCATAACACACATATAAAAGAATGGCAACTTTATTTATTTTGGTTTTTAAATGTTTTGTTTGTGTTTCGTGATAAATGTTGAAGTACTTTTTTTGTAAGTTACGTGCCAGAAAGAATTCATTTTGGAAGTCTGCCACAGTGCCATGGTCGTCCCAGGTCATCTATGTGACCTTGACCTTAACGTTTCCAGAACGTCCCTTCTTCCAAAAAAAAAAAAAAACAGACGGAAGCGCAGATGTATGAGTGGCCTTGGCCTGCTTATAAACCCTGCTTTAGAAATGCAACGAGTGCGTCTTTGTCACCTCATTTTTTTTTAAACGCAGCCCGGGGGGGGCAGGGGGTGGAAGAAGGGGTGGGGAGTGGTGAGAGTGGCTGTTCGACCGCTGGCCACAAATCAGTGGGACAAGGTGTAGGTTCGGATGCTCCTGAACCGCGAGAACTTCAGCAAACCTGGTCTCATGCCCTCACATGCACCTGCCGCACGCTCTCTCTCTCACGAGATGAAGCTCGACCTACCGGATGTGTGTGGATCTAGCGGCCAGTGACCAGGTATGGCCGTTCTAGTGAACGATGCTCTTTAGCTAACAGTAAAATCGTTTAGTGTTCATTTTCTTGATTCCTGTATTTAAAAACAAACAAACCAGCATGTGCCCTGCTCTATAAAGCTGTGGTAAATTTATTCAGTTGGATTGTGCTTGCTTGTTGCTGGGTTTTTTTTTCTTAATACTTGTTACTGTTTGTTTAAAAGCAGTACTGGATTGTTTTCCGAAACGGTGTAGATTTTGAAAAACAGTTTTTGCAGGGTAGTCTTTCTCTGCTTTGATTTAATAATAATAATAATAAATTTTGTCAACAATATATTAGGGTGTTCAGATAGCCACAAAAAAGGTGGGGGGGGGGGGGTATATCCTGCCTCTGTCCCTCTAGTAAGTCTGCCTGTGTACAGTAGTGTTTCCTGCCTCTGTCCCTCTAGTAAGTCTGCCTGTGTACAGCAGTGTTTCCTGCCTCTGTCCCTCTAGTAAGTCTGCCTGTGTACAGTAGTGTTTCCTGCCTCTGTCCCTCTAGTAGGTCTGTCTGTGTACAGTAGTGTTTCCTGCCTCTATCCCTCTAGTAGGTCTGTCTGTGTACAGCAGTGTTTCCTGCCTCTGTCCCTCTAGTAAGTCTGTCTGTGTACAGCAGTGTTTCCTGCCTCTGTCCCTCTAGTAAGTCTGTCTGTGTACAGTAGTGTTTCCTGCCTCTGTCCCTCTAGTAAGTCTGCCTGTGTACAGTAGTGTTTCCTGCCTCTGTCCCTCTAGTAAGTCCGTCTGTGTACAGTAGTGTTTCCTGCCTCTGTCCCTCTAGTAAGTCTGTCTGTGTACAGTAGTGTTTCCTGCCTCTATCCCTCTAGTAGGTCTGTCTGTGTACAGCAGTGTTTCCTGCCTCTATCCCTCTAGTAGGTCTGTCTGTGTACAGCAGTGTTTCCTGCCTCTGTCCCTCTAGTAAGTCTGTCTGTGTACAGCAGTGTTTCCTGCCTCTGTCCCTCTAGTAAGTCTGTCTGTGTACAGTAGTGTTTCCTGCCTCTGTCCCTCTCGTAAGTCCGTCTGTGTACAGCAGTGTTTCCCAGGCTTATTAGAGCTACCGCCCCTTTTTCTCCCAGGCCATATCCTCAAATCCCCCCTCCCCCAGTGTACTAGTTGTACAATGGCCTATTAAACTAGGATACGCACTACACATCTAAAAACTTCAGCTAGCAAACCAATGTAACAATATGAAGGAGTACATTTATAGCTCGCCTACTGCATTATTCTCTCAGCTTTTAATGTGATGGATGAGTTTTATGTAGGGACACAAGTTTCTCGATATCAGGTTGAGAAGTGCTAAGAAGGGAGACATTACTGCCCCCGTCCCTCCCCACGCCCCTGCAACCACCCCATTTTCTCCCCTGTCCCCTGCTGATCCTTTTTCTTTCACCACTCCCTTGTTCTTTCCATCGCCCGGGGGGGGGGGGGAGGGCGATATCACACATTTTGGGAAACACTGGTATACAGTACATGCACGGTAGAGAAAAAACGATGGTTAACGCGGAAAGTGGCGGAAGTCTCACGAGCAAGACCTTGGGAAAGTGTGAGACTGACCAAGTTTTTGTTGTTGTTGTTGTTGTTGTTTTGTTTAGTCACATTACTGAGATTACAGTGCAGAAGTGCAGCTGCTTATTTGCTTGGGAATGATAAGATTAAGATGTAGTTGGCACGAGGGATTAAGTCATGTGGGGAACTGTTAGCCTGGCTCTTCCAACAACATTTTTTCTTCATGTGTGGCGCAGACAAATGTTCCAAACCATGTGTGGTGCAGACAAATGTTCCAAACCATGTGTGGTGCAGACAAATGTTCCAAACCATGTGTGGCGCAGACAAATGTTCCAAACCATGTGTGATGCAAACAAATGTGGTTCGGCCAGGATGAAACCATGTGAGGAAAAAAATACAGTGATTTTTTGGTGTTTTCTGCAGAAGTGAAAAATTTTTAAAAAGTCTAACAAAATCACTGGTTAGACATCATTTTTATGTAACTGTTATGCTGTGGTTGTTTAAAGTTGGTATGCAATTGTTATGTTATGTAGTTGTGTATTTGTATGTTGCTGTTATGTAGTTGTTATAAAGTTGATATGCAATTGTTATGTAGGAGTTATGTAATTGTGTATTTGTTATATAGCTGTTATGTAATTGTTGTGTAGTTTTTATGCAAGTGCTTTGTTGTTATTATGTAGCTGCCACACAGTTATGTAGTTGCTAATGTAGTTGTGCAACTGTCATGTAGCTGTTTTGCATTTATTTTGTATTTTGCTATGTAATTGTTATGTAAGTGTTGTGTGGTTATTGTGTAATTCTTATACATTTTTTATGTAGTTGTTATGTAGTTGCTGTGTAATTATTATGTACATGTTTTGTTATGTAGTTGGTATGTTGTTGTCATGTAAATGTTATGTAGTTGCTGTGTACTTGTTATGTAGTTATGTTTTTGTATTTCATTAAAAACTTGCAGGGATCGTCACATAACTGCACTGTTAGAAGTGGCAGTGTCGATTGTTTATGGCGGTTGGCTAAAGTTTAAAATTCTTTGTAAAGGTTGACTAAAGTTTAAGTTTGTTTGTGAATATCCACTAAAGTTTATTTATGATTGTTGACCAAAGTTTAAGTCTGTCTGTGTACAGCAGTGTTTCCTGCCTCTGTCCCTCTAGTAAGTCTGTCTGTGTACAGTAGTGTTTCCTGCCTCTATCCCTCTAGTAAGTCCGTCTGTGTACAGTAGTGTTTCCTGCCTCTATCCCTCTAGTAAGTCTGTCTGTGTACAGCAGTGTTTCCTGCCTCTGTCCCTCTCGTAAGTCTGTCTGTGTACAGCAGTGTTTCCCAGGCTTATTAGAGCTACCGCCCCTTTTTCTCCCAGGCCATATCCTCAAATCCCCCCTCCCCCAGTGTACTAGTTGTACAATGGCCTATTAAACTAGGATACGCACTACACATCTAAAAACTTCAGCTAGCAAACCAATGTAACAATATGAAGGAGTACATTTATAGCTCGCCTACTGCATTATTCTCTCAGCTTTTAATGTGATGGATGAGTTTTATGTAGGGACACAAGTTTCTCGATATCAGGTTGAGAAGTGCTAAGAAGGGAGACATTACTGCCCCCGTCCCTCCCCACGCCCCTGCAACCACCCCATTTTCTCCCCTGTCCCCTGCTGATCCTTTTTCTTTCACCACTCCCTTGTTCTTTCCATCGCCCGGGGGGGGGGGGGAGGGCGATATCACACATTTTGGGAAACACTGGTATACAGTACATGCACGGTAGAGAAAAAACGATGGTTAACGCGGAAAGTGGCGGAAGTCTCACGAGCAAGACCTTGGGAAAGTGTGAGACTGACCAAGTTTTTGTTGTTGTTGTTGTTGTTGTTTTGTTTAGTCACATTACTGAGATTACAGTGCAGAAGTGCAGCTGCTTATTTGCTTGGGAATGATAAGATTAAGATGTAGTTGGCACGAGGGATTAAGTCATGTGGGGAACTGTTAGCCTGGCTCTTCCAACAACATTTTTTCTTCATGTGTGGCGCAGACAAATGTTCCAAACCATGTGTGGTGCAGACAAATGTTCCAAACCATGTGTGGTGCAGACAAATGTTCCAAACCATGTGTGGCGCAGACAAATGTTCCAAACCATGTGTGATGCAAACAAATGTGGTTCGGCCAGGATGAAACCATGTGAGGAAAAAAATACAGTGATTTTTTGGTGTTTTCTGCAGAAGTGAAAAATTTTTAAAAAGTCTAACAAAATCACTGGTTAGACATCATTTTTATGTAACTGTTATGCTGTGGTTGTTTAAAGTTGGTATGCAATTGTTATGTTATGTAGTTGTGTATTTGTATGTTGCTGTTATGTAGTTGTTATAAAGTTGATATGCAATTGTTATGTAGGAGTTATGTAATTGTGTATTTGTTATATAGCTGTTATGTAATTGTTGTGTAGTTTTTATGCAAGTGCTTTGTTGTTATTATGTAGCTGCCACACAGTTATGTAGTTGCTAATGTAGTTGTGCAACTGTCATGTAGCTGTTTTGCATTTATTTTGTATTTTGCTATGTAATTGTTATGTAAGTGTTGTGTGGTTATTGTGTAATTCTTATACATTTTTTATGTAGTTGTTATGTAGTTGCTGTGTAATTATTATGTACATGTTTTGTTATGTAGTTGGTATGTTGTTGTCATGTAAATGTTATGTAGTTGCTGTGTACTTGTTATGTAGTTATGTTTTTGTATTTCATTAAAAACTTGCAGGGATCGTCACATAACTGCACTGTTAGAAGTGGCAGTGTCGATTGTTTATGGCGGTTGGCTAAAGTTTAAAATTCTTTGTAAAGGTTGACTAAAGTTTAAGTTTGTTTGTGAATATCCACTAAAGTTTATTTATGATTGTTGACCAAAGTTTAAGTTTGTTTATAACGTTGACTAAAGTTAAATTTATTTATGAATGTTGACTAAAGTTTAAGTTTGTTTGTGAATATCCACTAAAGTTTATTTATGATTGTTGACCAAAGTTTAAGTTTGCTTATAGCGTTGACTAAAGTTAAGTTTGTTTGTGAATGTTGACTAAATTTAAATTGTTTGTGAATGTTAATTACAGTTTGTCTATGAATTGTAATTAATTGTATGTGAGTGTTGATTAAAGTTTGACAAAAGATTAATGTATTTGTTAAAAAAAATATTCATCCTTGTTTGCATAACGCGCATTATGTAACACAGTTCAGACAGCTGTGCCTGAATAAGAGGCACGTGACCGCGGCCTAGATGATAAGGAGGTACGATCGTGAGATCAGGCAAACCAGGTCAATGGAATTAGCGTGATGTGTTGACTCAGCGGTTTTCAAGCATTCATGGTGGTGGTGGTGGTGGTGGGGGGGGGGGGGGGGCGGGATCCTACCTGTAGGGGCGTATGAATGGACTAGGGAAATGAGGGTTTTGTTATATTAGTTTTCAGAAGTCTACTTCAAAGTCGACATTATAACTCTGTGTATTTGCTTGAGAGAGAGAGAGAGAGAGAGAGAGAGAGAGAGACTGAGAGACAGGGAAAGAGAAAAAGAGGAAGAGAGTAACAGACACAGTGAGAGACAGACAGAGAGACAGAGAGAGAGAGAGACAGAGAGAGAGACACAGAGAGAGAGACAGAGAGAGAGAGAGCTTCTCGTATTAAGGGTTATTGAAGATTCTAGCGTCTGTTTTTTTAAGGATTTTATTTCAGATACGTTACGTGTTTACGTACAAACGTAAATAACAATTCTTCTTCTTTTTTCAGCTTTCCGAGCCATTAAGGCTTATTGCTGCAGATAAAGTTCGCCTCCCTCTATTCTTCTCTATTCCTAATCTCCGCTCTCCAGCTGGTGACACCAATTTCTTTTATATCCTCTTCTATGTTGTCTTTCAATCTCTGTTTTGGTCTTATTGGTCTTATTTCCCTCATCTCTTGTGCATACATAATTTTCGTTTGTCCGCATGATTCTAGGAATAATCTTTTGGCCCATAAAGGATACCAACAGTGGAGAAAGGAGAGCTAGAAAGAACACTGAACTGAACAGCTTATTTAAATCCCAACAAATTATAAATGTCTTGAAACTGAACAGACTACGCTGGCTGGGCCATGTAGAAAGAATGGAAGAGAAAAGACAAACGAAGATTATGTATGCACACGAGATGAGGGAAATAAGACCAAGGAGTAGTCTTTGTTGTACTCCACGTTTCTGATCTATACATGACGGCTGCTTTTATTATAGTTTTGTAGATTGTTCTTTTGGTGTTTTGTCCCAAAACACGTAAATAACAATGTAATTACGTTTAGAATATATAGTTCCCTCAAAAGGAAAATTGTTTATGACAATGTAAAAGTTCAGCAGAAGAATTTGATCAGTGGAGTTTTTGTGCACAAATGAAGGAGTTAGACTAAATAGTGTTCGTTTTTAAAGAAAATTCAGTGAAAAAAAAAAGTTATGATAGTAATAGAGAATTTTTATAAAAGGGAAAGACATTAAAAAGTAGAACATTTATGACCGTTTAAAAGATTGTAAAGGCAAGTAAATAATGAACCGAATGTAGGAAGTCTGCTCGATAAGGTAAACAGTGAGATGAGAGTAATATTAAACAGGCAAGAATATTTCATGTAAGTGTTTTGTTTTGTTTTTAGTCGTATCTACAGTACATATTTTTATGCTTGGATTGAAGAAGACTATGCTGTGGTGACATCATGGTTCCTGGGGATTTGAAGAAGACTGTGGTGTGGTGACATCATGGTTCCTGGGGATTTGAAGAAGACTATGCTGTGGTGACATCATGGTTCCTGGGGATTTGAAGAAGACTGTGGTGTGGTGACATCATGGTTCCTGGGGATTTGAAGAAGACTGTGGTGTGGTGACATCATGGTTCCTGTGGATTTGAAGAAGACTATGCTGTGGTGACATCATGGTTCCTGGGGATTTGAAGAAGACTATGCTGTGGTGACATCATGGTTCCTGGGGATTTGAAGAAGACTATGCTGTGGTGACATCATGGTTCCTGGGGATTTGAAGAAGACTATGCTGTGGTGACATCATGGTTCCTGGGGATTTGAAGAAGACTATGCTGTGGTGACATCATGGTTCCTGGGGATTTGAAGAAGACTATGCTGTGGTGACATCATGGTTCCTGGGGGTTTGAAGAAGACTATGCTGTGGTGACATCGTGGTTCCTGGGGGTTTGAAGAAGACTATGCTGTGGTGACATCATGGTTCCTGGGGGCTTGAAGAAGACTATGCTGTGGTGACATCGTGGTTCCTGGGGATTATGAACCAGATCTGTCCAAGACCCTGTTTCACTCTCAGAGCAGTATACGTATCAATGTGTTGGTCTGGTCAAGACCATGTCTCACTCTCATAGCAGTGCATGTAGCAACGTGTTAGTCTGGTCAAGACCATGTCTCACTCTCATAGCAGTGTATGTAGCAACGTGTTAGTCTGGTCAAGAGCCTGTCTCACTTTCAGAGCAGTGAGAGGTGTGACATGGAGGTGTCACAAGTGAGGTAACTGTTAGGTGTCAGCTTTCACCTGCGTACACGAAACAAGTTACAGTGAAGAACAAGCGAGAAACATATTAGAAAATGAGTAAATACAAGTATAGATACATCTTGATGGTAAATGTGACAAATGAAAATATTGTTCAGTTTATAAACAGGTTTTAAAAAAAAAGGTAAAATTCTCGTTTCCATGCCATTAACGCACATTGGGGTTATGGTGCTAGGCTCATATTTCCAAGACCTTGGGCACTTGAAAGTCTGATGTGAGCTTATAAATGTAACGCACAAATTGTATCAGGTCATCATGTGCTTTCCCTGCATTCACTTCAGCTGGAAAACACGCAAAGATTTCTGTTATGTGTTCAGAATTTTGTATCAATAAATATAGACACTGACCAAACATTGCAATAACATTCTGACAAGGTGCGGTAACCCTCTCTTGTCATAGAGACATTTAAGGGATAAATTGTTAGCGCCCATATTTTCCTTGACCTGTCAGTACACTCGAAGATCACGTGATTCGCGCCATGCATGACCG
Source organism: Achatina immaculata (assembly GCA_009760885.1). Lineage (NCBI taxonomy): Eukaryota > Metazoa > Mollusca > Gastropoda > Stylommatophora > Achatinidae > Lissachatina > Lissachatina immaculata. Next base: position 39,096,610 of record CM019705.1, on the reverse strand, counting down.
AGCGCAGTAACATCATTACTGTACTATATTTAGTATTTGACATAACAAACAGCAAAAGCTAGCTCTTTTCACCTGCTATAAATATCGCAGGTAACTACAAGCTATTTTTACCTTTAATGTTTTTTCCCCGCGAGAGGCCATGTTTGGAGTGGCTACCTCAAGTTGTCAGAGAGTAAAACACAATACCTGCCTCACTCCATTTCTTACCACCCCCCCCCCCCCTTCCTCTCACGAAGCTATCACTTCCAACCCTGGTCACCATTCTTTCCGGTGTCCGTGAGCACGTGACTGTGAAGTTGTTGTTGTTGTTGTTGTTGTTGTTGTTGTTGTTGTTTTAAGTTGAATATCGATACCGCTATTTCCAGCTCAAATTCGAATCCTCTTTTCGTTGGTCGGTCGATTACGATTGAACTGGAGTGTTTGTACTTGGCAAACTCTCCTCAGCTCTTCGACTGCCACGTGACTACTGTCAATAGTTGAGAAGTATCTGTCATTTATGTCAAGGCTCTGTTGGGAAGGGGTGGGGGTGGGGGGGGTTGAAGGGGGAAGAGCCCTGTTTATGATAATGAGGTTATGGCGCCCCCCCCCCCCCCGAATTAATCAAATCTTTCAAGGAAGATGTCTACTTATCCTTCTTTCTTCCCTAAGATTCTCTTTTCTACCTGAAACAAGAATTTGTCCAGAACTATTTCTGAGGTGATAGGAGAGAGACGTTTCCCCTCGCACGCTGGGCGATTCTCTGGCATGAGCCTGCCAGGATGTTTTGACTTTTGTTCAAAACTTTCTTATCTTCATTACATAAAATTTTGAAAGATGTTTGATGTTTGATGGGGTATAGCCATACCTTTTGTGTATTTAAGTTGTCTTTTATGAAATTTTCTTCTCTATTCAGAGGACAGTCTGGACACGGTGATGTCTGATCTGTGTGATACGGGCTGTAGATGTTAGTTTGCGGCACATCTGATAGTCAAAAGATCTGTGTTCCGCAGAAGGCAGGTAAGCACAGTGAGAGGTACATACTCTGCTTGCCCTTCTCGTAGATAGACCATGGCTGGCTTCCCGAATAGAAGTTTGTCCACTAGAGATGCCTTTGTTGTATAGGAATGTGTGTTGATTAGACATGTTTGTTGTATAGGAGTGTGTGTTGACTAGACATGTGTTTGTTGTATAGATGCATGTGCTGACTGGATATGTTGTACAAGGGTGTGTGTTAACTAGGCACATGTCCTGTTTGTTATACATGAATGTGTGACTTTATGTGTGTCGTACAGGGGTGTGTGTTGACTTGATATATGTGTGTCGTACAGGGGTGTGTGTTGACTTGATATATGTGTGTCGTACAGGGGTGTGTGTTGACTTGATATATGTGTGTCGTACAGGGGTGTGTGTTGATTTGATATATGTGTGTCGTACAGGGGTGTGTGTTGACTTGATATATGTGTGTCGTACAGGGATGTGTCTTGGCTTGATATATGTTTGTCGTACAGGGGTGTGTGTTGACTTGATATATGTTTGTCGTACAGGGGTGTGTGTTGACTTGATATATGTTTGTCGTACAGGGGTGTGTGTTGACTGGATATATGTGTGTCGTACAGGGGTATGTGTTGACTGGATATATGTGTGTCGTACAGGGGTGTGTGTTGACTTGATATATGTGTGTCGTACAGGGATGTGTGTTGACTTGATATATGTTTGTCGTACAGGGGTGTGTGTTGAATGGACTGATACTTTTGTTCTGTAAACAATTTTGCTGCTTAATAATGTCACTATTAAGTGCCTGGGCTCTTGCAGACAAGAGAAATGTATTCGAATATTACTTTACAACTTTGTATTGCTTCCAGTAGATAATCTTGCTGATATTCTCCACTATCTGCATCCATCATTTCATCAACTCATTGATAATAAACAAGTTCTGGAAAGAAATGTTGCGAATGACCTCTACAGCGTACAAGAAGCGTTGAGATCTTCGAAGAGTGTTGTATGACTTATTTCCTCACAAAACTTCTTCATGTTTACTTCTCGAATAATGCTACATCCCTTTCGAGGATTAACCTTCCAAGGGTTTCAATGTTTGGACCGTTAATCCCAGTCCTCGTTGGAGACTTCTCTCATGGATGATTTACAACAGTCTTTGTGTCTGAAGGTGGTATTATTCAAAACAATCTGTGTGTCTGAGTGTGATATTATTTACAACAATCTTTGTGTCTGAGTGTGATATTATTTAAAACAATCTTTGTGAATGAGTCTGAGATAGTTTACCGTAAAGCTTCACGGTATCTATGTTAGAAACTTTGCCCTAAGTCTAAAGGTCACGTTCTGTAGGGATATTCGGGCCGGATCAAACACGTTTTGTTTATTTGCTTGGATCTACTATTACCTGTTTCATGAGATAATTTTTTCTGTGCTTCGTAATTCAGCGTTTCTCATACTTTTGTTTGTTTTGTACCATGTGGTTTTCTCGCAATAAATCTGTCTTCTTCACACCATACTTAAACTTCTGTCTTCTGTCTTATCTGGAGAGAGTGGGGAAGTGTGTATAAGGGAGGGAGTGGGGTGGTGGTAAGGTGAGACTCAGAAGAAATATTAATTCCACAAAAAAATTGCATTTTCATTTCTTCCTCCGTTATTTTTTCTTGGCTTACCAAAATAAAACCCCTTATATTTATGTCCCCTAGAAGCAAGCACATCTATCACCAGGCCCCGAAGTCTCATTGAAGGCGAGGAACATCAGCTCCTATTGTTAAAACTGTAAACGTTACACATTTTAACATCGACCGTGCTCTATTTTAACTACATGAATTATTAAAAGTTACTGGAAGCATTCCTAGACACAGTGAAAACATAAACGTTTCGAGTTTAAAATGAAAAGATTCAGTAACACGGTGCGAGGTTTGTTTTTTTCTGGTGTCAGGAACTATCACAATTAGATACACAATAAGCATCAACGAATGATAACAAATGACGAGTGCAAAAATTTGCCACCAATTGCATATGTCAAAACGACACAACGAGGTCATCCAGCGCGTATATTTTTATCCCTGCGTTAAAACTGTCAGGTTGTTAAGTCATCGCCAGGCTAGAAGCGGAGAGAGCTGTTTGGACCTTCTTCGTCTGTGTCCCCGATGGATGAGAAAAGTTTTGGATTGTGGACTTTTTAATCAACATTTATGTGATCTTGCCTGGTGTGCGGTAATCGCGGCTGAGCTGTGGTGTCAAAGAGGAGACAGACTGACACTTTTTCCTTGCTCATACTAACAGGTGAGTTGGCAAGTAATGCTTCTTTCATAGGATAAGAATGTATAAGCCATTCTTTGTTGATTAGGTTTTCAGTGAACCTGTTATAACTACATGAAAACTTGATGATCTTGAGAATTTTGCCTCGCAGGACACTTTTCTGGCTCAGTTCTTTCTGCTCTCGTAGCCCGGGGGACGTATTGTTTGGTGGGCTGTGGGAACATCGTGGAGAGAGAGAGAGAGAGAGAGAGAGAGAGAGACATCGAGGCTCGTTTCTGTGTTAGAATAGTATGTGAGGGCTTGGGGTGGGGAGGGGGTGTTACTGCCATTTTGTACGTCTTTTATCATGTCAGTGAGATTTGGTCCATTTTATGTGTGGTTTTTTTAAAAACATTTCAACTTAAAATATGTGTATAAATGTATAAATGCTGACAGGTAATCATCTGATATAGTTTTTATTTTTAAATAATGCACTAAGAGAACCAAGAAACTGGTCAGTAGTTTCAAAGACAAGATCATCATCACCATTGTCTTCATCATCATCATCATCATATCTTCGAGTGCACATGAGAGCATTGACACTTCTTCTCATATTCCGATGTTCAAGGCCTTCAGTTTGTTTTCCTCCATGTAGTATATGTTTTACTCCATGTAGTATATGTTTTCCTCCATGTAGTATATGTTTTCCTCCAGGTAGTATATGTTTTCCTCCATGTAGTATATGTTTTCCTCCAGGTAGCATATGTTTTCCTCCATGTAGTATATGTTTTCCTCCATGAAGTATATGTTTTCTTCCATGTAGTATATGTTTTCTTCCATGTAGTATATATTTTCCTCCAGCTAGTATATGTTTTCCTCCAGGTAGCATATGTTTTCCTCCAGGGAGCATATGTTTTCCTCCAGGTAGCATATGTTTTCCTCCAGGTAGTATATATTTTCTTCCATGTAGTATATGTTTTCCTCCAGGTAGTATATGTTTTCCTCCAGGTAGTATATGTTTCCCTCCAGGAAGTATATGTTTTCCACCAGGTAGCATATGTTTTCCTCCAGGTAGTATATGTTTTCTTCCATGTAGTATATGTTTTCCTCCAGCTAGTATATGTTTTCCTCCAGGTAGTATATGTTTCCCTCCAGGTAGTATATGTTTTCCTAAAATAAGAAATGACTTTTAAATGAGGGGGGGGGGGATATAATAGAAAAGATAAAAAGTGCTTACAGACAACATTTAACTTAATAACCCCGCACCTGTACAGCTGTAAATAACCCCGCACCTGTACAGCTGTAAATAACCCCGCACCTGTACAGCTGCAAATAACCCCGCACCTGTACAGCTCTAAATAACCCCGCACATGTCATCATCATCATTAGGTGCCGTGCCAACTGGCGTTGACTATTATGCTACTCCAAAGTACGTGATCCTTCATGCAGGCCATCAGCTCAGTTGGTGATCTCCTCTCACACCATCCCGTCAGACTGTCCAGTATCATTTCTCTTTGTCTTCCTCTTGATCTTCTTCCCTCTATTTTTCCTGTTGTTATAATATTTTCTATGCCCCCTCTTCTCATTGCATGTCCTATGAAAGTACATCGTCTCTCTCTTATCTTTTTGACAAAATTTGTTGTCTCTCCAGCTCTTCTCATACATTCTTCATTAGTTATTTTTGCTGTCCAAGGAATTCGCAGCATTCTTCTAATAAACCACATTTCTGCTGCTTCCAATGATTTTTGTGCAGACTTGCCTATTGTCCATGATTCACTTCCATATAATAAGATAGGTTCAAAATAGCATTTTAGGACTCGTTTTCTAACATTCATTGATAAGGATGTGTTCCATAATATGTTTCTCATTCTCTGAAATGCAGTCTTGTACAGCTCTAAATAACCCAGGTTCTGTTCATTCTGGATTACAGTTCTAAATAATCCAGGACTACAGTTCTAAATAACCCAGGACCTGTACAGTTCTTAATAACCCAAGATATGTACAGTTCTAAATAACCCAGGACTCATTCATTCATTCATTTGCATGTCCTTTGCGGAACTTTGCCTCCCAAACAGCACTCCTGTAGGCCTCTCGGTTGTGAGCAAGATGGCCTGCTGCTGCTGCGTCCATTTGGAGATCGTCAACGATTTCTTGCAGCCATCTTCGTTTTGGTCTTCCTCTTTTTCTTTTTCCCATTATGTATCCTTCCAATATGGTCTTCTCTAAATTATCATGACGTTTAATGTGTCCAAAATATTTAAGTTTTCTCTCTTTAATCCTCTTTACTAGCCAGCCTTCTTCAATATTAAGCTCTTATAGTATAGATATATTTGTTCTTTTTTGTGTCCACGATATTTGGAGAACTCTTCTGTAGCATTTACATTCAAAGGCATTTATGTGTTTCTCAGCTGTTTTGTTAAGTGTCCAGGTCTCACAGGCATATGTTGCGATGGGAAAGATGCATGCCCTTAAAAATCTTATTTTTGTAGTTCTGTCTGTTCCTCTCCACATATTCTTTAGTTGTTTTATTTATTTCTTTATTTTATGAAGAGCGATAGATGTCCTCCTTTTAATTTCCCTCATTGTATCTCCACTACTAGTTAGTAGTGATCCAAGATATTCAAAACTCTCTACTTCTTCCAATTTTTCCTCATTGATACATATTTCAGCTGCCTTGTTTGTTTTGTCAGTTGTCATCACTTTAGTTTTCTTTGCATTAAGATAGAGGTTCTGCTCTTCGCTGTTCTTGCCTAGGACTACAGCTCTAAATAACCCCTAACATCAAGGAACATATGCTATATATTATTATCAGGGTATGATATATAATTTTCCTAGGATGATTTAAGCTAAGCTTGCTCTACATAGACAGCCCCGCGTTATGAGCGTCCAGATTAAGTACAATTCGTAGCTAGGAACGACCGCCGACGTAAAGCCTATCATATCAACATTTAGAATGACGTATAATAACAAACGGGACACTATTTTGCGGCGAGAAGCACGCAACGAATTCGCCAAAAGGTGGAGAAACAATTTGCAAGCCCTATGTGACGTTTAACGGCACGAGACGATAGTAGTAGTAGTAGTAGTAGCAGCAGCAGCAGCAGCAGCAAACCACTGCGCGTCTAGAGCGGTCCATCAGTTTCTGAAAGTTTTATTTGTACACATAGAAAGCTACACTGTACACTATATAACTGGCGTTAGTTACGAACTCTACCGAACTGTCTCGACTTACGTACAGATTCGACAAACGAACAGACTTAGGAACGAAACTTGTTGATAAGGGGTGGGGGGGGGGGGGAACTATTGTATTTCTTTTAAAATTTACAATTCTAAGCCAGGATTTCTATTAATTTCTTTACTATGTTTTTCCGCTAAACTTTTTTTTTTATTCGTGTTCTCTGAAATAAGAACTTGTTGATGTGAATGGTGCTTTCTTTTTTTTTTTTCTCTAAATCAGTGCTTCTGATTTTTTTTTTTTTTTTGTGCTTCGTGCATCCTTCTCATTTATGTCAGAATATCAGACTCTCCTTTGTTCTCTCTCTCATTCTTTCTCCCCCATCTCTCTCTCTCTTTCTCTCTCTTTTCTTCTCTCTCTCCCTCACTTTCTCTTGTTCTCTCTCTGTTACTCTCCCTCTATACTTCCTTCCTCTCCCCTTTTCACTCTTTCCTTCTCTCTCTCTCTCTCTCTCTCTTTCCCAACTCATTTTAGAAGACTGACTCAAGGTACAGTCCAGATAATATACGTATAATATTCCAACAATTCATGAGTCTGTGGGTCCCAACTCCCCATCCCCGCTGCCCGAGAACCCAACTCCAAACAGTTTATTGTGAGTACATCACTGTACAGGCATCCATTGTGTCTGCGTACATTCTCGATAAAATAGGTACTCGACATTCGTGTTCTGATAAACGGCGGCTGATACCAAAACAAACAAAAAAATAAAAGCTAAATATTTAATTTTTCATTCATTTTTCGTGTTTTAATCTGCTGTGTTGTTTTTGTTTATGTGATCCTAGAAAAGAGCTTTTGCCGAAATATTGGAATGTTATAAGTTCTTCATTTATACGTGCACATCCTGCTTTCTGTCATTCTTGTTTTTGCTCACTTTCCCCACTCTTTCTATCTTTTTTTTTTTTTTTTTTGTAAAACTGAAATATCACTTCTGTCTACTTTACTGCCATATTAATAGTAACATTCAATCGATGTTATCACTTTTAGAGATAAAAGCCGAATCGTAAAATATTTATAACAGTGAAAACACTTCCATCATCATGAAGTGGTCTGCAGCAAATGTCTCCTGTCTGGCTTGGACAGAAATTGCGACCCTTCCAAAAAAATAGTTCACTGTTACCCCACGGACTTTGTTTAGATGAGCAATTTTAACGTCCTCCTGAAAGTTTAATAAATCTTATATCGAATCCTTTCAGCTTCGAAAAATGTTCAGGACAGATTGTGGTCGCATCGACTTAGAATGAGTACCTGTTTTAAAAGTTATGGAGGAGTAAACTGAAGGTGACGTAGGTAGAATGAGAGGCGTGGCATGAAAGAGGTCATGGCGGTCATAGAAACGGACGTGAGAGAAAGAAAGGAGGAATTAGTAGAGGAAAAAGTAAACACAAGCAAGGCACTGGGAGTCCGATAACCTGGGATATTTATTGTGAATGATTAGGGTGATCAAGTCTGGAAGTTTGATGAATAGGTAGTATTCAGTAAGGTGACCGACCGTCCCGTGTTATACGGGACAGTCTCTCTCGTATTTTAGATGTTTGCTTAGGAGCCGTATTACTATAAAGAGCCCCCACATATCCCCTATTTTAAAACACATTTCCCATATTGTCTTACATTCCATCTTTGAAAAGCCCATGGTTGGAAATACTCAAGATTAAACAAAATTATCTTAGTGAAAATGTTGCTACTTTGAAGAAAATTTAATCTGTAGAGAAGGGAAACTAGTAGTCCTGAAAAAAAAGTTGTAGTTTTAGATTACTGAATGAAATTTTGAGTTAAAATTTAACATTAACACCCCTCGGTACAACAGGAAAAATAGAAGGAAGAAGATCAAGAGGAAGACCACGAGAAATGATACTGGACAGTCTGACGGGATGGTGTGAGAGGAGATCACCAACTGAACTGATGGCCTGCATGAAGGATCGGATACTCTGGAGAAGCATAATAGCCAACGCCAGTCGGCACGGCACATGATGATGATGACCCCTCTGTGATTCCCAGCTGCTTTATCTCGAAATGATATTAAGTGCCGCTTATTGAATAGAAGACCAATCAGAGATTCAAAACATTGCGATATATATGATGGTAGTCTGCAGATTAAATGTAAGAATAGTTGGAAAAGTGGTCCTTAGATGTGAAAAGGTTGAGAACCACTCCTCTAAACGACCGATCAAGAATACCTGCTCTAGGTGTTGAAACGTGTTGGATTCTGAGGCATGGAATAATTCTACACTGGTTGTCCTTTCTTCCCTGAAATAATCTTCCCAAGAAATCCTCGCTTCTCTCTTGATCACCGGGAGAGTAATCATGCATACTTTGTGTAGCACTCTACAAGTCACCATGAGACGCATGCTAACCAGTCCTCCATTGATCACGCTACACCGTCACAAGAACAAGACATCAGATCACCGGAGGAAAGTGTTGCAGGTACTTGACTGATTTCCCTAGCCCTGGTTAGTTTTTAAAGTACCCCAACCGATCCCAGCCATTTTAACCCAGATTCTGGCGTATTTCTATTTTTAGCTTTTGTCTCTAAACCAGAGGGTTTCAGCCACTGGGGAATCCCCTCCCACCCCCGATGGGAAATTTGAGGGGTGGGATAGGGAAATGGGATCACAGATTGACGTAAAAACCGTTCTACAAGAAAGATCAATTTTCCAAGTCTGAGTCTGCAAGTCTGTCTCAGTCTGTTCACGTCCAGGAACCCTACAATTCTCCATCGGCTGAGACTTCCCCCACTGTTTGGGAACCCCTGTATAAACTACACTTGAGTTATTGGAACAATAACTACACCACATGTGGCGTTACAGATGGTGTCAAATGTCGTCGATCCAGTGGCGCAGTTAATAAGCAGCTGGCAATTCATGTGTGCTTTCAGTTCGACTGCTTAACTTTAGTACCGTACAAGACAGACAACAGCGGTGTAGTTTGGTAAACTGTGAGTTTCTTATGTTGGACTTCGCATCTTAAACATACTAAAATAGATATGATTTGTATGTAATGGATAAGCTATGCATTTTATGAACGGGTAGAGGACTATAACCTGTATGTCCCACAAGGCGAACTATAATCTGTGTGCCACAAGGCAAACTATAATCTGTGTGCCACAAGGCAAACTATAATCTGTGTGCCACAAGGCAAACTATAATCTGTGTGCCACAAGGCAAATTATAATCTGTGTGCCACAAGGCAGACTATAGCGTTTTATTGCACAAAGGCAGGCTATAAACTTTGTTTGATGGGATAGATCCTGTAGTTCCTGCTTACATCAGGCCACTACAAAGTTTCTGTGCTAGCCGGAATGTAATATTTATTCACTGCAAAGCAAACTTTAAACTTCCCATGAACTGCACGGCACATTATACTTCCAGTGTACTATAAAGCAGATTATACTTCTAATATACCTTAAAGTAGATTATACTTGCAATCTAAGGCACATTATACTTCCAGCGTGCTCTAAGGAAGACTGTAATTACAATGTACTATAACGCATACTGCAAAAACAAATTGAGAACTGCAAGGCAGACTCGGATGTTAGACACAGTAATATAGAATACACTTTTCATAATATAGTCTACAATTTTTGGGTTCTGTAAAACACACTGTAAATCTAATGACAGACCATAATTCTGTGTTATGTTGCGCATAATAGAATGAGCAGCTTTTATGCTATAAAAGTACATGCTTGCTGTGTAAAGTTAGGGCATCTGCTATGGTTCATATTGGAGAACATCTGTTATGGTATATATTGGAGAACATCTGTTATGGTATATATTGGAGAACATCTGTTATGGTATATATTGGAAAACATCTGTTATGGTATATATTGGAGAACATCTGTTATGGTATATATTTGAGAACATTTGTTATGGTATATATTGGAGAACATCTGTTATGGTACATGTTGGAGTACATCTGTTAAGGTACATATTGGAGAACATCTGTTATGGTACATATTGGAGAACATCTGCTATGGTATATATTGGAGAACATCTGTTATGGCACAAATATGTGACATGAAGCTCAGGAGACAATTGTTGACTATTATTTCCTGGACTACTTAGACAAATATTAGAACAGGCAAATGAGTGGCATAGCACAACATATGCATTATTCATAGATTTTGAGAAAGCCTTTGACAGTGTCAACAGATATGCACTGTGGAAAATCCTAAGATGGCATGGCCTCCCCCATAAAATAGTTAAGGTAATAAAAGCCCTATATGAGGGTTTTCAGTGCAAAGTAATCTGTGGAGAACATACCTCCAGCAGCTTTAGGGTACAAACAGGAGTGAAACAGGGATGTGTACTATCACCAACATTATTTATCTTGGCAGTAGACTGGTTAATGAAGGAGGCAACATCAGACACACGCAGAGGATTACAATGGACTCTTGACACAGTGCTGGAGGACCTTGACTTTGCGGACGACATTTGTCTATTATCAAACAGTCACAAAGATATGCAAGATAAAATAAACAAGCTAACTCAGAATGCAAACAACATAGGACTAAAGATCAATGTAGGAAAGACAAAGTTAATGAAGCAAAATGTGAACAACAGAAATGTACTCAGAGTAGATAGCAAGTTAGTGGAGGAGGTCAACGAATTTGTATACCTTGGCAGTAGAGTAGTAGAAAATGGAGACAGCACAGAGGACATCAACAGCAGACTTACTAGAGCAAACCAGGCTTTTGCAGTGCTGCAGACTATATGGAAATAAAAAAAACTAAGCATAAATATGAAAATCAGGATATTTAAGAGTAATGTTCTAAGTGTACTACTCTATGGAAGTGAATACTGGAAAATCACCAAAACCATAGAAAACAAGTTGAATTCTTTCCAGACTAAATGTTTACGAAGAATTAGAAAAATATTTTGGCCAAACACCATAAGAAATAATATCTTATTGGCAGAAATGCAGATGAAGCCACTGACAACAATTATTGAGGAAAGATGCTGGCGATGGTTGGGACATGTGCTCCGAATGACTGACAACTCACTACCAAAAATAGCACTAAGATGGACATTACAGGGGAACAGAAGTAAGGGTAGACCAAAAGAGACGTGGAGAAGAACAAAAGAGAGGATACTGAGCAAGAGAGGGCTCACCTGGGCAAGAGCAGAAAAAAAGACAAAGGACAGGCATTTGTGGAAAACCCTTGCGGAAGCCCCATGTGCCCTTGGCACTTAAGGTTCAGAGAGAGAGAGAGAGAGAGAGAGAGAGAGAGAGAGATTTGCTGAGCATTTCATACAAAGGAGACGAACGGATATCTATAATCACGGAAAAAAGTAAGTGTGCAATGCTTTAAAAATCACCATGAACGTGCTCAAGTGATGACTGAAATAAAATTTGCCATATATTATGTTTGATTATCCAATAACTTGATTATCCAATAACAGATAAAATGATAACTTTCAGGCCAGTCGCATGTCATAAAAGAAAAGCTCACCTAATGTGGCTCACCACCCCAAGAAAAGAAAATCAGGGTTTCGATATCGTGAGTGTCCTCCTCGGGTAGTTATCACTGCTTGACACCGCCTTCTCATCGAACTAATGACACGTTGTATCAGTTGTTGAGGCATGTTGTTCCATTCTTCTTGCAATGCTTGGGCTAATTCTTGGCGGTTTCCATTACTCACAATCTGCGGTCTAGTTCATCCCAAATGTACTCGATATGTGACAGGTCCGATGAAACTGCTGGCCATGGCAGCAAGACAGTGATCTGATGCTGTTGAAAATGGTCCCTGATCACACGTGCGACATGTGGACGAGCGTTATCCTGCCGCTGTATTACGCCTTGTCCATTAGCATCCAGAAACAGCATACAAAACTCCTCCCCAAACCATTACACTGCCTCCTCTCCTCCTATCCACCTCTAGCACACAGTTATTCGCAAAGGAATACACTAAAGCCTGTACACTAAAGCACGCCTATCATGGCCTTGCAGACAGAATATGAACTCATCAGAGAATAGGATCCGTCTCCACTGATGACAAAGCCATGCCACGTGGTGCCTGGCCTAGGTCAAGCGGGTTTGTCTGTGGTGAACTGTCAGTACTGGTCTAATTGCAGGCCTATGAGGTAAGAGATTTAACTCTCTGAGTGTGTTCCGCACTGTCCTGCCCGACACACATCTTAAACTTGGAATGTTGCTGGAAGTCCATGTTGCCTGGAGAAACCTGTTACGAAGGTGCATGAGGTGGATGTAGCGGTCGTGTGCAAGGGTGATAACTCGTGATCTGCCACTTCTATGGCGGTCAGCAACGTAACCATTTTGGTTTAAATGACTTTGAAGGAGTGATATTGTGTTTCTGTGAACATTAAAATATTGAGATACTGCTGCTACTGTTGATCCAGCAATTAACATCCCAACAGCTATTCCTCGCTGATGTTCGTTCAATTTTGGAGTGATAAAAGATGTTGATGTTGGAATTCCACTACTCCTTTCTTCAGCGATTACGTGAAGAGATCTCTGAGAACAGAATTACACACTTACCCTCATTTTATCCGTGGTCAGTAACCAGTCATGGATGACTGCACGTGATTTCACTGGAGCTGTGGTTATCTCCCCATGAATAGTGTGATTAACTTCGGGCAGCACGGGGAAGTGGACCACACTCAGACAAAGCTTCTGCCAGATTTGATTTGATTTCATTTCACTCATGACAACGTGATTAGTGAGCTTGACACTCACTGCACGCTTACTTTTTTATGTGAGTAAACATATGATATGTTCTACAAATGAAACGAACAGATGTCTATAGGACATGTTCTATACCATGTGTTAAAGAATGTCTTTTTTTCCGTACAAAAAAAAACGCTGTGTCTGTATAACTGTAGCATATACTATAGGATACGCTGTGTTAGAGGGCATATAATCACTGAGCTGTAAGACACATTATAATAATTATGGGACGCTGAAGTCATTCCGCCAGAGGGCGTAATATAATGTTTATGCTGAAAGGCATGGGTATTATATAATATTTAAGATGACAAACTTTGTGTGTACGGTTACACAAGTACGCGTCACATTTATATTTCTGCTCAGCATATGGAGGTACTTGTTTGTTAGAAACCATTGATTATTTTAGGATTATTGTAAGATTTCTGTCTGAACATTGAAATAATTTAAGTTAAATAATGCAGATGTAGCATTCAACAATAGGCGCGTATTCAAATTCTTTAAATGTTATTACTATTATTAACCTTCTTCTTCTTCTTCTTCTATCTCGCTGGAACTGCCACGATACGGTGAAGGTGTTGAAGCAAAGATCATGTCGGATTAGGAGCGGGTTACGACGACTATTTTTTTCTTCAGTCCCTGACTGGAGCTAGGGGATGTGCAATACTTCTTTATCAGACTCCGCCACCATGGAGACAATAGCGATTCCTGGCCTATTAGCCAGGCTAAGCCTGTTACCCCGGGTGCACCCACGGAGAGGTGGGACAGAGTCTTGCTCGGCTGTGGTTGGCCAGTCCCGAGGCTGGTATGTCAGGTCTAAGTCTCTGACTGTCAAATCGGAAATCTTTATTGTCTCCACCCCACCCCCCCCCCCCCACCACCCCCCCCCCCCCTCAATTTTTCTCGTAAGTCAAGAGAACCACGTAGTGAAGGAGAATTTTATGTCATCTCTTTTTTTTTTGTCATAATTAATTGTCAGAGAAATGCTACTTTAGCTCATTGATGTTTATGGAGTTTGACATACGATCCTGGTTGGCTGTGGTTGGCCAGGCGCAGTGGCAGCTGTTCTATACAACAATCTCCAGCCTCACTATGCGCGTGGTCTGTGGAGAAAACTAGTCCCATCATTTGAATATGCCGTGTTTATACAGAATACATTTCTTGTGACCTGGTAATAGATCACAGGATACACCTGAATGAACAGTCCTGCATACAGAATATGAAGCCATAAAACTGCTTTTGCTGTACTATTATGCTAAAAAGTTAACTGAAGTCTGCCCGAGTAATAAACCTAGATTATGTATCATGATCCATAGTTCATCCCACTACTTTGATAGTTCGAGGGTTAAAAATGCGCTTTGTGAGACTGGTTTTAAACTGCACGAGTTTCACTTTGCTTCACTTGGACTTTATCTTTGATGATCTTGTCTGCTTCCGCAGCTCCTCGCCGCAAGTGGGGTTTTAGTGTTGAGTTTCTCGCTTGTGGGAACGCTGAGAATTTTACAAGTGGACTCAGTAACACAAAGTTACAGACACAGACCCAGTAAACCAGAATTATAGACACAGACTCGGTAAACCAGAATTATAGACACAGACTCGGTAACCGAGAGCTACAGACACAGACCAAGTAAACCAGAATTATAGACACAGACTCGGTAACCGAGAGCTACAGAAACATTAGGTAACACAAATACAGATTCAGTAAACCAGAGCTGCAGATACAGACTGGGTAACCCAGAGCTACAGACACAGACTCGGTAACCCAGACCTACAGACACAGACGCGGTAACCCAGAGCTACAGACACAGACTCGGTAACCCAGAGCTACAGACACAGACTCGGTAACCTAGACCTACAGACACAGACGCGGTAAATCAGAGCTACAGACACAGACTCGGTAACCCAGAGCTACAGACACAGACTGGGTAATCCAGAGCTACAGACACAGACTCGGTAACCTAGACCTACAGACACAGACGCGGTAAATCAGAAGACGCTGTCTTGACTCAAGTTCTTGGGAAAACGCATGGGATCACACAGGACTCTGCTCGCGTAGATAACTCTGTAAAATGCATTTCGAGATATTTATCAAAGACAGAAATGAAAAACATCCAACGTTTCAGGAAAACATCTAAGTTTCAGGAAAGCACTTAAAATTTCGGGAAAAAAATTTAAGTTTCAGGAAAACACCTAAAGTTTCAGGAAAGCAGCTAAAGCTTCCAGAAAGCACCTAAAGTTACAGGAAAGCATCTAAAGTTTCAGGAAAGCACCTAAAGTTTCAGGAAAGCATCTAAAGCTTCAAGAAAGCACCTAAAGTTTCAGGAAAGCATCTAAAGTTTCAGGAAAGCACCTAAAGTTTCAGGAAAGCACCTAAAGTTTCAACAGATTGCGTCAGATGAAAACATCCAGTACAGAAGATTAAAATAAAATGAATTCCGGAAGTTCAGTTCAGTAATCACGTGGCGATAAACACAGCTGATGACCTTCAAGATCGTAACTGTGTCGGAAAACAAACTCAGTGTACATGGACCTATATTGTCATGTGCCCGGGGTAATGACATGTGTGACGACACATCCTGGAAAGAAATGCCGACCTAAATACCCGTACCTGCGATTAGCACGGACACAAATGGAATCTCACTTTAGTATTCTCTAGCAGTTTAATTAACAGATCACATCCAGTCCTATGACTTCACACTAAGACCTAATCGAGTACTATGACCTCACGCAAAGAATTAATCGATTACTAAGACCTCAGGTAAAGAACTAATCGTTTACCGAGACCTCACACGAAGAACTAATCCATTATTAAGACATCACTTGAGGAACTAATGGAGTACTCTGACCTCACAGGAGGAACTAATGGAGTATTCTGACCTCACACAAAGAACTAATCCAATGCTAAGACCCCCCTGTCCCCCTCCTACATCAAAGCGAAGATTGCTGCAAGACATCGTTGATGATCTTCAAATGGATGCATCAGCAGCAGGCCATCTTGCTCACAACCGAGAGGCCTACAGGAGTACTGTTAGGGAGGCAAAGTTCCGCAAGGGGACATGAAAATGAATGAATAAGCAGTTTAAATCTCATTCTTCTAGATCTGTCTAGAAAGCCAAACTGTTGCATTATTCTGGTTGTCAACCCTCATACGAACTTAGTATTCACTTCTACCCAGCCGTGTATTTCAGAGTAATTAACAAACGATTTTGTTCATATTTTGCCGTAATATGTATATAATAATGCATTTTATCGTTCTAGAAAAGTCACAAAAAGTAGACGAACTTGTTCACCCTCTCAGCTGGTACGAAAAAAAAAGTGCCTGCCTATCTCGCACTCTTTCTCGACTCTACCACTTCAGCCTCAAGGGAAAGACATGGCCCATAATTCTGAAAATCTGTCAGAGTCGCAGGGGATACCATAAAGTGCCCAAACCTAAAGAAAATATATCAGAGTCGCAGGAGATACCGTAAAGTGCCCAAACCTAGAAAATATATCAGAGTTGCAGGAGATATCATAATGTGCCCAAACCTCAGAAAATATATCAGAGTCGCAAGAGATACCATAAAGTGCCCAAACCTCAGAAAATATATCAGACTCTCAGATGATATCAGAACATACATAGACTTAAGAACACGCCAGCACCTATCTTAAAGTCCTTGCCTCTGGAATGTTCTCGTTGTACACCCTGTTTTCTAGAATAGTTTGGAGAGAGATGTTAGATTCTTGGTCAGCTTTGGCGCTATGGTTTTATGCGCCAGCCACGCAGCACAGTCATCTCGCTCTGTTTATCCCGTGTAAGGAGCCCTAATCAATTTAGCCGTACCACGAACACAATTATTGTGTGCCGATCGGCTTTATCGCCTGTAGAACTAACGCATTATCTTGGCAGAACCGCAGAGCTAGAGCCACACTCTGTGGAAATTATATTAACACTAGTCCTAACAGCATTCTCCCCCCATTATACGGGTCTATACCAGTGTTCTGTCTCTACATTCAGACAGCGTTTTACTGTACCTTCAATGCAAGACTAAATGTACGCTATATTCCTATGCGTAGAACGATCTCATTAACTCTTTAGGTTTCGTGCTAGTAAACATTGCTGGTCATACTTACCAATTTTGTAGTGTCCTTGGTATATTTACTCAACTCTACCAACTTTCCTAGGCCATTTACTGAAGCCTGTTAAGTATTATATCTGTCTATATTTCTGTCTATTTGTCTATCTGTCTGTTTGTCTATCTATCTGTCTGTTGCATTTTGAAGAGACTGCCAGTTTCAGAACAAAACATATCGTTCTATTCTCCATTCTCCAAGAGAAGTAACTCTGCTTATCTTTTCCCCCCAAGGAACTAACTTGCCTGATCTGTATTATGTCGTACACAGAAAATTTAATATCAAACACAGACGACGAATAAGTACTCTGTCATCACACACACACGACCCAATAAGTACTCTAACATCACACACAGACGACTCAATAAGTATCTAACATCATAGTCTCTAACATCACATACAGACGACTCAATAAGTCTCTAACATCACACACAGACAACTCAATAAGTCTCTAACATCACACACAGACAACTCAATAAGTCTCTAACATCACATACAGACGACTCAATATGCCTCTAACATCATATACACGACCCAATAAGTCTCTAACATCATACACATACGACTCAATAAGTACTCAGACCACTTACTAAGTACTCTAACATCACACATAGGCGACCCAATAAGTACTCTAACATCACAATTAATAGACCACATCAAGTGCTATGACCTCACACTAAAATCTAATTGAGTACTATCACCTCACGCAAAGAACTAATCGATTACTAAGAACTCAGGCAAAGAACTAATCGATTACCGATACCTCACACGAAGAACTAATCCATTACTAAGACCTCACAGGAGGAACTAATGGAGTACTTTAACCTCAAATAGAGCACTCGGACCTCATATGATGAACTAATAGAGTACTCTGACCTCATATTAGGAACTAATAGAGTATTTTAACCTCACACAAAGAGCTAATCCAATGCTCTGGCCATTGTCACCTTCCTACATCACATACTTAATCCAGAACTTTACACTCCGACATCTCACCCCCCCTCTCCTACATCACATACTTAATCCAGAACTTTACACTCCGACATCTCAACCCCCTCTCCTACATCACATACTTAATCAAGAACTTTACACTCCGACATCTCGCCCCCCTCTCCTACATCACATACTTAATCCAGAACTTTACACTCCGACATCTCACCCCTCTTTCCTACATCACATACTTAATCTAGAACTTTACACTCCGACATCTCACCCCCCCCCCCCCACTCCTACATCACATACTTAATTTAGAACTTTACACTCCGACATCTCACACCTCCCCCTTTCCTACATCACATACTTAATCTAGAACTTTACACTCCGACATCTCACCCCTCCTCCTCTCCTAAATCACACACTTAATCCAGAACTTTACACTCCGACATCTCACCCCCCCTCTCCTACATCACATACTTAATCCAGAACTTTACACTCCGACATCCCACCCCTCCCTCTCCTACGTCACATACTTAATCAAGAACTTTACAATCCGACATCTCACACCTCCCCCTTTCCTACATCAGATACTTAATCCAGAACTTTACACTCCGACATCTCACCCTCCCCCCTCTCCTACATCACATACTTAATCCAGAACTTTACACTCCGACATCTCACCCCCCCTCTCCTACATCACATACTTAATCCAGAACTTTACACTCCGACATCTCACCCCCCTCCCTCTCCTACATCACATACTTAATCCAGAATTTTACACTCCGACATCTCACCCCCCCTCTCCTACATCACATACTTAATCCAGAATTTTACACTCCGACATCTCACTCCCCCCCCTCTCCTACATCACATACTTAATCCAGAATTTTACACTCCGACATCTCACCCCCCCTCTCCTACATCACATACTTAATCCAGAATTTTACACTCCGACATCTCACTCCCCCCCCCCTCTCCTACATCACATACTTAATCCAGAATTTTACACTCCGACATCTAACCCCCCCCTCTCCTACATCACATGCTTAATCCATAACTTTACACTCCGACATCTAACCCTCCCCCCCCCCCCATCCTACATCACATACTTAATCCAGAACTTTACACTCCGACATCTCACACCCCCCCCCCTTCCTCTCCTACATCACATACTTAATTTAGAACTTTACACTCCGACATCCCACCCCTCCCTCTCCTACATCACATACATAATCCAGAACTTTACACTCCGACATCTCACACCCCCCCCCCTTCCTCTCCTACATCACATACTTAATTTAGAACTTTACACTCCGACATCCCACCCCTCCCTCTCCTACATCACATACATAATCCAGAACTTTACACTCCAACATTTCACACCCCCTCTCCTACATCACATACTTAATCCAGAACTTTACACTCCGACATCTCACCCCCTCTCCTACATCACATATTTAATCCAGAATTTTACAGTCCAGCATCTCACCCCCCCCCCTCTCCTATATCACATACTTAATCCAGAACTTTACACTCCGACATCTCACACCCCCCCCCGCCCCCCGCCTCTCCTACATCACATACTTAATCCAAAACTTTACACTCCGACATCTCACCCCCTCCCCAACCCCCCTCCACTCTGCCGCACACCCCGGGCAGAATTAAACCAGTACTTAACTCCACGTGTCAATCTAATCCTGACGCAGTAGCCCACAGCACATACTTTTAAACACCCACACATACATACACATATTTTCGTAATCCAGTACTCCACATACACACATACACACACGTGTGCACACCGCACGCAAATGTAATCTAATACTTTTAACCTGGCATCCGGAGCGTGTAATCCTATTGAAACCTACACCAGCCTATTTTCATTTCACCACCCACACTACACCCACACACCCACATACAACCAGATTTAACAAACCAATATCAGCATAAAATATAATTTAATTTCACCTGTTAACGAAGGGATTTTTTTCCAATTTCCATTTTTCATTTCTATGTCTTGAAGGAACAAAAATAAGATTCTATTTTCCTTGTATTTCAGATAGATCAATAATCACTTTCATCTGCTCGCCCAAAATACGCCACACTTGGTGACCTCTGTGTGAGAATTTTCTCTTTGATAAAGGTAAATAGAAGTGTATAGTGTAGTTTTACAAAGTGGCAGAAAGTGTGAGTAAAGTGAGAAAAAAACGAATAGAAAGTATGAGAATTTATAAATCAAAAACATACAACATCCGATATTTCGGCTTGAGCCTTTTTCGAGGATTACATGCACAAACGAGACAAAAACATATAACTAAACGAAGAACTTGTCTTAATATGGCCTCATCCAGAAGTAATAAACAGAAATGCGTGTCCACCAGAACATGTATAGAGACCACGCGGCCCACACAACGGATAAGCCTATAGAGCCAATCGTAAAAAAGGTGGTGAGAGAGGAGGAAAACAGGTGGTTAAAGGGGGTCGGGAGGTAATAGAAACATGATAGCCGCTAGAGGAGGAGGTGTCGGGGGGAGGGGCGGGGGGGGGGTGTAAGGAAAGCGGAGAGATAATGAATGAAAAAAATAAACACCTGCAAGGAGAAAAAATGAAACTGGTGAATAGGACAAGACCCTATAAACACCAATATGTTGCCAGAGAAGAAAAGAGGGTGGTGATAGGAAGGAGTAGCTAGGAGAAAGAAAGTACAGTAAAAAAAAGGGGGGGGGGGTGAAAAACTAAATAAGTTACAGAAAGCTGAAGACATTGCTAATTCCAGCTGGGTGGAGACAGCCAGCCTGGAAAATAAGGCGCTGTTCTAGGACCCTCCGAGATCGTACATCAGCAGAACAAGAGCGGATCGCACTAACAGAAATGTCCCGTTTTCCCTTGTGGCTGCTAAGGCAAAAATGTTTAGCCACAGGTGTCCAGGCCGTCTTAGAAATATCATTAAGATGTTAGCAAAAACGATCTCCTAAGCGTAAACCGGTCTTCCCTATGTACTTCATACCACAGCGTTTACATATAATAGCATAAATAACATTGCGTGAAATGCAGGTGAAATCCTCCTGAACTGATAACGTGGACTTAGGGAAGGAGATCTGGCTAGCCTCGACAACAAACGGACAAGTGTTGCATCTACGGCGTCCGCAACGTCTGGTATCATAAAAAGTGTCATCTTAAGGACACGAAATATGCTCTCATTGCTTTTGAGACCCTTACACTCCAGCCTGGTGATGTCTATTGTATCTTCACCCCTGATGTAGTGTCCTTATACACATCCATCCCGCATGATCAGGGACTTCAGGCCATCAAGTTCTTTCTGAACAAAAGACGGAATCCCTCTGTTTCTATGTCTACTATTCTGCGCATTACACGACCTGTCCTCCAACTCAACTCTTTTGAATTCAATGGCTTGTACTTTGACCAGATTAGTGGTGTGGCCATGGGTAACAAAAGTGGCCCCAGCTATGCATGTCTATTTCAAGGCCACTTCGAACACAAGGTTCTGAGAGCCTTTAGAGGCCCCTTTCCCGCCTTCTATAGACGCTACATAGATGACGGCATTGGGGTCACATCAATGCCAGAGGAAGATCTTGAGAACTTTATCAGTTTTGTTAAGTAGTACAGTCCTGTCATTTCTTTCACCTCTCATATCTCTACTACTTCTGCTAACTTTCTCGACTTGCCGTTACTATCGGCCCTACCGGGCTTACTACTTCTGTCCGCTATAAACCTACAGACTCTCACAGCTATCTCTTGTACTCTTCCTCCCATCCCAGATCGTGTAAGAACTCTATTCCTTTTTCACAGCTTCTTAGGTTGCGATGTTTGTGTACTGTGGATTTGGATTTCCAGGATCAAGGCCATAAAATGCCAGATTTCTTCCGTCAACGCTGCTATCCAGAACATGTTCTCTCGTCATCTTGGAACCGCATTAGCCATATATCGCGGCAGCAGGCCCTCACCCCTAAACCGCACTGTAGCTCGGACAGAGTGAAACTAGTACTCACGTACCACCCTCATAGCTTGGCAGTTAAGAAATACTGTTTCGCCATCTCCATCTCCTCCAGACCGAGCCTGATACAATTGAAACTCTTTGAGGAACCCCCCATTTGTGGCCTATAGACGGGACAAGAACTTCAGGGACCTTTTAGTTCGTAGTCGCCTTAAGACAGATGACACTTTGTATGGTACCAGACGTTGCGGACCCCACAGATGCAACACTTGTCCGTTTGTTGTCGAGGCTAGCCAAATCTCCTTCCCTAAGTCCACGTTATCAGATAAGAAGAGTTTCACCTGCACTTCACCCAATGTTATCTATGCTATTATGTGTAAACGTTGTGGTATGAAGTACATAGGGGAGACCGGTTTACGCTTAAGAGATCGTTTTCACCAACATCTTAATGATATTTCTAAGACGGCCTGGACACCTGTGGCTAAATATTTTTGCTTTAGCAACCACAAGGGAAAACGGGACATTTCTGTTAGTGCGATCCGCTCTTGTTCTGCTGATGTACGATCTCGGAGGGTCTTAGAACAGCGCCTTATTTTCCAGGCTGGCTGTTTCCACCCAGCTAAAATTAACAATGTCTTCAGCTTTCTGTAACTTATTTAGTCTTCATCCCCCCTCCCCCCCCCCCCGTTTTTTAAACTTTACTTTCTTTCTCCTATCTACCCCTCCCTATCACCACCCTCTTTTCTTCTTTGGCAACGTATTGGTGTTTATAGGGTCTTGTCCTATTCACCAGTTTCATTTTCTTCTCCTTGCAGGTGTTTATGTCCTTCATTCATTATCTCTCGGATTCCCCCTCCCGACACCTTCTCCTCTAGCGGCTATCATGTTTCTATTACCTCCCCCCACTTCAACCACCTGTTTTCCTCCTCTCTCTACACCTCTTCCTTACGACTGGCTCTAGCTGCTTATCCTTTGTGTGGCCCGCGTGGCCTCTATGCATGTTCTAGTGGACACGCATTTCTCTGTTTCCTACTTCTGGATGAGGCCATATTAAGATAAGTTCTTCAGAGAAAACAGAGTCCCTAAACTTTGAAAAGGATGGAAGGAAACTGTGGAAACTAATCAAACAGTTAAATGATGAGAGTACTGGAAGAAGTACAAAGATTACACTAATAGAGGATGGGAAAACTCTTACAGGTAAGCAGGTAGCAGATCACTTTGCTCGCATGTTTGCACAGGACTGCAACATTGATATCCATCCAGAGAAGGAGCGTACAGTGCGCATCGAGCCACAGAAAGAGGAGGAACAAGTCAGAAAAGTGGAGGTCATGGATGCACCAATCACACGCAGTGAGTTAGACCTAGCAGTTAGTAAACTGAAACCAAGGAAATCACCAGGACCAGATGGAGTGTCCAATGAAATGATCAAGAACCTGGGAATGGCAGCAATGGGAAAGCTGTTGGATATTTTCAATATGTGCTGGAGCACAGGTAAGTTACCTCAAATCTGGAAGGAAGCAAGCATGGTACCACTGCTAAAACCAGGGAAAAACAGTGATACTGCCTCCAGCTACAGGCCAATCAGTCTCACTAGCTGCCTATGCAAAACGATGGAACGCATCATTGACCTGAGGCTAAAATGGTACCTAGAAAGTGAAAACCTTCTCGTTCCACAACAAGCAGGATTTAGGCAGTACTACAGTACGGAAGATCAAGTGACCTATCTCTCTCAAGAGATTGAGGATGCATTCCAAGAGAAAAACCTTGTACTAGCAGCGTGGATAGACCTGAAGAAAGCCTTTGATAAAGTATGGAAAAAAGGTCTGTTGTGGAAACTAAGAAACTGCAATGTGAATGGAAGACTGTACAACTGGATAAAGTCCTATTTACACAATAGAAGAGCTAGAGTAGTAATGGATGGACACAAAAGCCAGAAAGTACTTCTGCGACACGGTGTACCACAAGGAGGAGTCCTTTCGCCTACACTATTCCTTGTATTCATTAATGACCTGATCAAGGAACTTCCCTATGGAATCAAAGCAGCACTGTATGCAGATGATCTGGTCATGTGGTGTACAGATGAATATGCGACAGTTGCTACACAGAGACTCCAAAGAGCAGCAGACATCTTGACATCATGGACAAACAAATGGTGTGTAAGTATCAACACAGAGAAATCAAGTACCACTCTGTTCACCCTCTCATCTAAACAGAAAGCAGGTAAGATCTTTGTAAATGAAATACCCTTAAGGATGGACAACCAACCCACTTACTTAGGAGTGACTCTTGACTCAAAACTGACTTGGAAGCAACACATCAACAGTGCAGAAGCAAAAGCCAGAAGAAAACTAGCCATATTAAGAAAATTGAGTGGGACTACATGGGGAGCTAGTGAAAGAATCCTCAAGAACGTATATCAGCAAAGTATTCTACCACATTTAGAATATGGCTCAACATCTTGGTGCACAGCATCAAACACTACGCTGCATAATCTAGACAAGGTTCCAAATCAGTCACTACGGATTATCACAGGTGCCATGAGGTCCACACCAATAGTAGAAATGCAGAAAATAGTTGGTGTTCAACCGCTAAAGGAACGTAGAGACACAAAGGTCATGACCATGGGAGAAAAATTCCTTAGCTCTGTAAGCCATCCCCTGAAGGAGAGATTCAATAACTTGGCATTAGGACGGCTTAAAAGAAGCAGCTTCATTCATCAGGCCAAGCGTATGCGTAAGCTGATACCTGACCTTCCAACTGTAGTCACTCCATTATCATCTGTACCAGAGCATACACCATGGAAAGAAGCAGATTATACACAAATAACTATTCAGACTGAAGTGAAAGGTGTGCAGAATGGTGAGATGCAGAGCAGTCTTGTAAGATCAGTAGCCACACTTAGTGTTCTAGATGACAAATATCCATGTGACACCTGGATACGTGTGTATACAGATGGATCTGCACATAATGCCATAAAAAATGGTGGGGCAGGAGCATATATTGAATATCCAAACAACACCATTGACAAGATTTCCATACCCACTGGTAAATACTGCAACAACTTTGATGCAGAAGTTAGGGCAATTATTGCTGCAGTTGAAAAACTATCAGACTCCAGAATTGATACATGTCCTGTAGTAATTCTCACAGATGCAAGATCAGTACTGGAGGCTCTTCAGTGCAACAAACTACCAGACCTTAAGGATGCCTTGTCAAAAATTGGCTTACAACATGGAGTCACTTTGCAATGGATTCCCTCCCACTGTGGGATACCAGGCAATGAGAAAGCTGACCATCTGGCCAAAGAGGGCACTGAAATGGAGCAACCAGACATACCAGTCACCTATAATCAGAAGAAAAGCATGATAAAAACCTACAGGAAGCCACAAACACCACCACATGATGACTATCACATGCTAAACAGAAAGGAACAAGTCACCATCTTCCGTCTCCGAACAGGACACAGCCGACTCCGAAGTCATATGTATACAAAGTTTAAGGTTGGTACTACTAATCTATGTACATGTGCCCAGGTGCCCCAAACCGTGGAACATATCCTCCAGAACTGCATCAACTACGAGACACTGAGAAATAATTACTGGCCCAGTGAAACCACTAAAGAAGATAAGCTCTACGGTTCCATACATGAGTTACAAAAAACAGTGAAATTTATCCAAGAGACAGGACTGCAGATATAGACAGACAGTGCGAACGAAGAAGAAGAAGAAGAAGAAGAAGATAAGTTCTTCGTTTAGTTATATGTTTTTGTCTCGTTTGTGCACGTAATCCTCGAAAAAGGCTCAAGCCGAAATATCGGATGTTGTACGTTTTTCATTTATACATTCTCATACTTTCTATTCGTTTTTTCTCACTTTACTCACTCTCTCTGGTACTTTGTAAAACTACAATATACACTTCAGTTTACCTTTATTATTTAAACTAGTTTTACTGAAGTCGCCATCCTTTTATCTGTCACATTTTCTCTCAATAAGTGTTTACGTGACAAGCTGGGCTGATGCAAATTCTTGTTTTTTTTTCTGTTTGTTTTCCAGAGTATGTTTTTCTTGTCTTTCTTCTGTTATCGCTGTTGACCTTTTCTCAGTTTTCTCTTTAGAATCGTTCATGGCTTACAGTAAGCGAAGACAAAGGTAGCTTTGTTGTGTCATGGAGGCACCCAAGGTTTATGATGTCGCTCCCCATATTTTCCTTGACCTGTCAGTACACTATAGGATGATGTAGTCAGCGTCACGCCTGGTCGCTTTTCCTTCCACAGCTTCATATGAAGTCAGGTACCCATTTATACAGTCGCGTTACAAGCTCCTCCCACTGGTCTCGAAATACCGACCTTAGTTATAAGGGCTTAGTGTACTAGCCACTGCGCCACTCAGGGGCTATGTTGCGCAGGGAGATACAGATTATGTTTGTTTCTGTGGACTGGAGGCTGGGGTCCATGAAGGTTTCTGGGTCGTATGTTAGAAAGCGACACGGGTGGTTGGGTTGTAAGCAGCTCTAGTTCAGGTAAGACTCGGAATAGCCAGAAATAGACACTTTATGAAAATCTGCAACGGGAGTCGAAAACCAAAATTGAGTCGGAATCGATGTATGTAGAAATGTGACAGTAATACATGAGTGGAAGCTAGAACGAGACAGAAACTTAACCATGAAGTCGATACCGGATTAGAAGGTTTGATGTATCGACTCCACGGGCCTCTCGTCTGCTAGGCCGAAAGTGAAATTAGTTCATTGCTTGGAGCTTCCCCGGCATCTAAGATTCTCAAAAACCCAGTGGATCATGAATTTGTTTCACCACTTATTCACGGAAAGCTCCCAACATGAAGAACGCAAGAACCGCACCAGGAAACTTCCATCAGATGCTCTCAAGTGGAATCATTCAAGTGCGCCATTACCAGGTCATTCACCCTTCTCTTTTTTTTTTTTGTTGTCAACACATTTTACTCAGTGGTCTCTAGATATGTAATATACTACACATTTTACTCAGTGGTCTCTAGATATGTAATATACTACACATTTTACTCAGTGGTCTCTAGATGGCAATGTGTAGTAAAGACAGCGCTTTCTGCAGCAAGATTAGCTTTGGCAAAAACGCTTCAATTTTAATTAAACTGCCATTTTTGGTGGTTGTTTCAATGTTTCGCGCTTAATGTGTAAGTTTATTACGCAAGTAATACCTTTTTTTTAAATTCACGGTCCATTGTCGCAGTGATTATTGTATAAGCTCTTATAGTCCGGCAAAATAAGTTCATCTACAAAGGTTCATGAACTGAGAATGTCAGGAAATCGGTGTTTTGCAGATACAAAGATCCCTGGCTCTTATAAAACTGAATATTGCTGCGACACACCGGTTACATCCGACCGGAAAGTATAAACGGGGTCACTGAAATGTTGCGTCCGACGGTGTCTGGAATAAACTGGATTCTTGGCTGAAGACTGCGGAATAGTTGGGTTGGAAGGGTTCTTAAGCACGAGCACAGGAAGTTGATCCTGTCAGTAACCGATTATTTAAATTCTCCCTGGAAATTTTACTGCGAGGTATGACAATTATGACTTAGTATATTTTTAATAACAGCATTTTCGGTAACATTATGTATGTAAAATTTGAAATTGCTAATACGCTTATATATTTAATCTGAAATATTTACTGTGAATTTAGGGGGATTTGACGTTTCAACATTAAAACGTGTTTTTTTAAATTGTTTAAAAGGGGATTTAAATTTATGTTTTTATGCTGATTTATTTTCCTCAGATCTTAAACTCCTGTATTTGAAATCTGTAGAACTGACTTGCCTTCGTCATTGATGGGTTGACGAGGATAGAGATGCCTTTTGAAGGTCTCGGCTTTGGCGGGGAGTTTTCAAGCTTTGAGCTACCTTCCGTGTTGTTGTGGTTACTAGATGCAAGTTGTTGTGGTTACAAGATGAAAGTTGTGGTTAGAATATGAAAGTTGTTGTAGTTATAAGATGAAAGTTGTTGTGGTTAGAATATGAAAGTTGTTGTAGTTACAAGATGAAAGTTGTTGTGGTTACAAGATGAAAGTTGTTGTGGTTACAAGATGAAAGTTGTTGTAGTTACAAGATGAAAATTGTTGTGGTTACAAGATGAAAGTTGTTGTGGTTACAAGATGAAAGTTGTTGTGGTTACAAGATGAAAGTTGTTGTGGTTACAAGATGAAAGTTGTTGTGCTGTAATGCTTAACCTGCAAGCTGTCACAGGAGGAGAATAGCGTAGAAAGTTCTTTTCCTGCTGGCTAAAGCATTTCCACGTTTCGGAAGAGAGCAGTAAAATATATTCGAACGATCTGTGGAAAATAGAAATTTACACGCAAGAAAGTAAATTAACTCATCCAAGTTAATTATCATCTTATTGTTAAAATGTTTTCATAGCAACACGAGCACAAGCAAAGCGGATGAGAAAACAACGGTTCAGTAGATCTGTCTGAATCTCAGATCACGTGTTTGCCAGTTACCGGTCAACAGAACTGACTAGTGTAGCCATCCCTCTTCGCCAAAGTTGGTAACCGGAGGCGACCCAGTCACGACTGTTCCCTCTAAGCTGTGCGGCCGCGAACAGACAAAAAAAATCATACCGCGCACAAAATTTTTGGACCCACGCAAATAGAAAAATGAAACTGCTACTTTTACTTTTCAGTTTCCAGATGTTACATCGTGCTATAATTGCGATAAAGAAAAATACAGTGATGGTACATGTTTTTCCTTTACTGTTTCTTTCTTGTTGAGATATGACTTTCGAATCGGATGTTTCAACTGGTCTTTTATCTCGTAGTTTCGCTAGTACTGTAGCAGAATCGTGACGAGGCAAGTGGGCTCACAGAGAACGAAGGGTAATTATACTGTTCAAAAAAAAAAAAAACTCAGCAAATACGATATTGCGATTTAAACTGAAGTTTGCTGATCTTATATCTTATATCTTTCCCGTGCCGTTAAACGTCACATAGGGCTCGCAAAGTAGTTCGCCAATTTTTCCTGTCTTCGGCGAGTCTTTCAACCTCATCAAAGGATTTTATGCCTGTTAATTTGGCCTATCTTAATAATGACCTCTTCAGAGTTTCACGCGGTCTGCCTCTTTTTCTTTGGCCTATTGTGTTCTACTTGATAGCTTGTTTTGGGTTTCTGTGATCATTTCTTCTCATCAAGTGACCAGCATATGTCCATCTCCTTTTCCTGATTACCCATGAGACTGGTTGTTGTTCAGTCATCTATCTTATCTCATTGTTCTTAAATTCGTTCCACTTGATGCCGAGTATTTTCCTTATGTATTTGTTTTCAAAAGAGTCTAATTTCTTGTCTATTTCTTTAGTTGTTTTTCCAGCTTTCGCATGCATAAATGAGGGTGGATATTACATTTGAATTGAATTTGCTGATCAGACAAGTGTAAATTGCCTGAAACGTTCACTTGGACATCAGCTTCACGTGCCGACCTGACTTGTATTCAGTAGATTATTCATGAGCACAGAAAACCGACAATAGTCAAAACAGCATTTTTGACAATACCTCATGACAGGTTCACGAGAATCCCGTGAAAATTACTGAACACAAAACTCACTGACCATGTTATTGAATACCTATAAAAGATTGATGCTCCTCCAATCAATTCATTTGAAAATTCAATGCGCAAGTATGGCTCATCTCACTACAGAAAAACGACTCATCATCACTGGACGTTTACACACTGGACAGTCACAAAGTGTAGCGGCCAGACAATTTAATGTGGTTAGAAGCACTATTAGTCGCCTTTGCAGACTATTTCAAGAAACTGGCTCAGTTACAGACCCGCCGTGCAGTGAAAGACCCATAGTTACAGTTCCTGCCGAAAACCGCTTCATACGGCTGCGTCACCTCATGAATCTATTTGCATCTACGTCCTCAGCAGTCTAATCAATGACAGCAGTTCGTTGAATTTCACACCAAACGGTCAGGAACCGGCTGCACGACGCTGGTCTTTGGGCTAGGAGACCCTACAGAGGTCCTGTTCTTACGAACCGGCATCGTCAGAACTGACTGCAGCATCGTCAATGGACCGTTGAGAATGATTGGAGAAGGGTTTGGTTTCGTGATGAATCATTTTTTTCTGCTCCAGCGACACGATAAACTCTTATCCGAACGCCCAGAACTGCGTGGATGAGGCTCCTCCACATGGTGGTGGAGGTGTACTGGTGTGGGAGACGATCAACTTCATGGGAAGAAGTGACCTGGTGCAAATTAAAGGACGCCTGAATGCCAACGATACGTCGCTGAAATTCTTCGACCTCATGTCCTTCCACTTCTGGCTGCACCAGGGTCGATTTTTCAGCAGGATAACGCTCGATCTCATGTGGCATAACTCACCACCCAGTTCCTCGCTGACAACAGTGTCCAGACCATTCCATGGCCATCCATCTCATCAGACATGAACTCAATAGAACACTTATGGGATTAACTCAGCAGACAAGTCCGCCAGCGAGACGTGGCGCCAACCAATCTCCGACAGTTGTCTCTTGCACTGCGGGAAGAGTGGGCAGCCATCCCACAACAACAGATTTACCGGCTAATTGGATCCATGTCAAGGAGATGTTCTCTGATACAGGCCAAAGGAGGCCATACATCTTACTGAAACGGAGGCCTCAGCTACAAAGAATAAAAGTCCAAACCAAATTTAACGAACATTATTTCATTTTTGAAGTCCTAAAGTTTCTTCATGCCAAGATTGAAACATTAATTCCGTAGAATAAAATTTTTATACAAGTTTGAAATTTGGTGTCCATTACGACTACAACAGTGTTGCTTTTCTTTTTTTTTTTTTTAACAGTATAAAATATACGATCAGATGAACTTCCACTGCGTCGTGGAAAAGAAGAATGTCCATTGGACTGCTCAGGTATGCAAATTGATCTTAATAAGTAACACCAGACCCCCCCCCCCCCATGACCACCAACATTAGATCCGTCCTGTTTTTTTAACAGGATATATATATATATATATATATTATATATATATATTATATATATATATATATATATATTACTATGCACATTTGCACACACAGTATTTTTTTGCACATGAGCTGAATATTTTGCACACAGACAGCAACCATTACCAGTCACCCAGTTTTAAACCAAGGCGGAGTCGTCCCAGTCACTCAGTTTTAAACCCAGCCGGAGACGTCCCAGTCACCCAGTATTGAACCAAACCAGAGGCGTCCCAGTCACCCAGTTTTTAACCTAGCCAAAGGTGCCACAGAAACCAGATTTTGAACTCAGGCGGAGGAGCCCCAGTCACCCAGCTGCATAACTGGGTGCTTGGCTCCATCTGGAGCTGGAGGATGAACGAACAAAGTTTATTTTCTAAGGGTTAATAATTTGGCATACGGCCAGTCAAATATTCTTTGCATCTCTCAACTTTCATTCCAGACACAGTCATCCTACATCACATTCTACATCACATTCTACATCACATCCTACATCATATTCTACATCACATCCTACATATTCTACATCTATACTACAACTACTACTGCATCCTCCATGTGCCTCTTTTGCCATGGTAAAGATATGTTTAGTTTTTATGTGTCCATTTAGAGGACTGTAGTAAAGTAATGTCATCAAAATACAAAACAATAAAAATATAAATTGTAAAGTCAAAGGGATGACAATACTGTTTCAAAGAAAGAATCAGCTCAATATTCACCGATTAACTCTTTTTCTCCAATCAATCTGGCCGCAGATGTGTAACGAGAAAAATGTTTGGTCTCGGTGGAGGTTTCTTAGTGTTACAAAGAGTTAACCACATTTTCGTCTCTGGTTTTGCACTGGGAAATCACATGCCATTATTACTTCAATAGCTTTGGCATGCAGCGACATCTAGGCTCAGGACGTCTTTGTGTGTGGGTGGGTGTGTATGTGTGCGCGCGCGCGTGCGTGCGTGCGCAGCAAGTCAGATAAGGGCGCGCTGTCAGATACGTATCTGGAAATATCACCAGGGGCTGTTACGTTCATAGAGTGTTTATTTGCAATGCTGTTGTGCCGTATATCATTTACATTTCGAGGACTGCTGCATTCTCATATACAGGTGATTTGTTATCTTTCCTAAATATTTGCTTTTCTGAGTGACGTAAGGACATTATCTAGATATATTTTTTTTAAAAAGTTATCTGGGTCACTGTCGTGAATGGTATTTGTTTCAGTTTCTTACAGCAGACCGAACCTATTGATTAAACCTTTACTCTGTGAACGGTGTAAGCTGAGACAGAGTGAGTATAGTGAATGTGATACTTTTATATCGTGATCACAAGTAATTCTTTTAGTGCTGTGAGTAGGAAGAATATAATTCTTAATATTAAAAAGGATGTACGCACGTCGAAACGTTTATTCAAGTAATAATATTCCACTGTCAGTAAAAGAAATAAGATTTAAAGTATCCACGTTGTGACTATTTTTACATTGTGAAAATAATCATATTCAGTTTATAACGAACTCAAAGAAAGGCTTGTATATACTTATTTTTTTAACCAAATATTTTTTTGCCAAATGTTAACAGATACTCAAGCCCAGATCTGACGCACTTTGGTGAATTACCTTGGCTGTTTGCCACGTAGACGGACGCTCTCTTCAGGTTTGACAAAAAAACAAAAAAAGGTAATTTTACTGCTTACAAAGCCCTGCTCTGGCAAAACAAGTCGGAGACTGAAAGGTGTTTCTCTTGAGAGTCATAAAGAACTGATGTTGACTTGCAAAGCCAGCCATGGATTTAATGTTATACATCACTTTTCTTGTGGTAGATAGACAAACTTTACTTTTGTGAACAACGAGCTCGGCAAGAAACAACTAGTGATTACAAGCACACTCTCGTCAGACATTTTTATTCGACGCTCCCAGTCGAAGAAATGTTCGAGAGAACGATGAAGAACATGCTAGTTAAGATAATGGGAACAGAGAAAAAGAGGACATCCCCGAGGATGAAGTGTCCTCCGTCGCTTGGCCAGGATACCGTTCAGAACAACAGCTTCGAAAAGAGGTAAAGTAAATTTCTTGTTTGGCTGAAAGATTGGTTGACTAATTTAGGCTGAAAGATTGGTTGACTAGTTTACTGTTAGACTGAAAGATTGGTTGACTAGTTTACTGTTAGGCTGAAAGATTGGTTGACTAGTTTACTGTTAGGCTGAAAGATTGGTTGACTAGTTTACTGTTAGGCTGAAAGATTGGTTGACTAGCTTACTGTTAGGCTGAAAGATTGGTTGACTAGTTTATTATTTCGCTGAAAGATTAGTTGACTAGTTTATTGTTTGTTGGAGTGACCACAAATATCTGCAAAGTTTGTGTGTCAAGTCTGACTGTCGTTGTTTCTGTGAATTCTGTAAACGGAGACATGAGTTCCTTGTTCTCTCCTGCTAGAGGAAAGTGGGTCGTACTTTGTTCATCATTGGTTGACTGGTTCATACTTTGTTCTCTGTTGGTTGACTGGTTCATACTTTGTTCTCTGTTGGTTGACTGGCTCATACTTTGTTCTCTTTTGGTTGACTGGTTCATACTTTGTTCTCTGTTGGTTGACTGGCTCATACTTTGTTCTCTGTTGGTTAGCTGGTTCATACTTTGTTCTCTGTTAGTTGACTGGTTCATACTTTGTTCTCTGTTGGTTGACTGGTTCATACTTTGTTCTCTGTTGGTTGACTGGCTCATACTTTGTTCTCTTTTGGTTGACTGGCTCATACTTTGTTCTCTGTTGGTTGACTGGCTCATACTTTGTTCTCTGTTGGTTAGCTGGTTCATACTTTGTTCTCTGTTAGTTGACTGGTTCATACTTTGTTCTCTGTTGGTTGACTGGTTCATACTTTGTTCTCTGTTGGTTGACTGGCTCATACTTTGTTCTCTGTTGGTTGACTGGTTCATACTTTGTTCTCTGTTGGTTGACTGGTTCATAATTTGTTCTCTGTTAGTTGACTGGCTCATACTTTGTTCTCTGTTGGTTGACTGGCTTATACTTTGTTCTCTGTTGGTTGACTGGCTCATACTTTGTTCTCTGTTGGTTGACTGGCTCATACTTTGTTCTCTGTTAGTTGACTGGCTCATACTTTGTTCTCTGTTAGTTGACTGGTTCATAATTTGTTCATGATTGGTTTATTGGGCCATGAAAAGTGCAGACTAATATCAAAGCCTAAAAGTAGAAGACAAAATGAGCCTTTTATTTAAACACTTAATTCTATCATAGTTTTCTGATGTAGTTGTTTTCTGAGCAGTTATCCTACCTGAGGATACTATGTAAACAGGATACTGGATATGACCTAGCTCTGTTGCTGGTCTGAGGGAGCTGCTACATTAAACTCGTGACATTCCTGTACGTGTTCTGCGTTGGACATCAGGATATAATTCATGATTTCACGGTGCAAATACACAAACACTTGTTTTTGTTTCAGGCAGTTCATTCATAAATTAATGTGAAGGTATAACAGGTTTCCCCAAGTCCGTGTGAACTGCACAAATAACAAAACTGGTTCATTTCGTCTTACAAGAGGATTTTGATGTGGGTGGATATCATGTGTGTGTGTGTGTGTGGAAGGTGCTGAACTGCGAGTCTATGAATATTTAAATATTGATCCCTGGAGCAGAGACAAAGCGGACCAACTTAGTCAGTAGAAGGCGGTTGAAAATATGAGTTCTCGTGTTCTGGCTTCGTGTATTTTCTACGTGACCTTTTTTTTCCCCCTTAGATCGCCACCTGTTTATCTGGCATATGTTTATCAGCATTTTTGTTCTCGAGTTCCAGGTCGTCTGTTTCTTTTCTTCCTTTGATACATTTATTTATTTTTCTTAGATACTGCAGTCAGCAAATGAAGTCTTCGTCTTCTTCGTTGTCGTTCGCTCAGACATCGACACTAATATATCTCACAAATGCGCCAGTTCCGTCTTCGTCATAAAGCTTCTCTTATAGGAGCCTGGGGTCTGGCAAGGTCCTTTGTCCGAGTGGGTTGTGTAGCTAGCAACTCTGGGGGATGTGATATGGTGTCTGTTGCTCTTTGCCACAGGCACACAGGTATTTTGGGTCAATTTTTAGCTTCTCAAGTCCTTGTCTCAGTTGAGGAGTGATATCCTTGCATAAACTGTTGTCTCATTTAAAGGTTTTTCTGACAACTCCACTTTCACTTCAACGTCAGCGTTACTGCGTCATCTTTTCCATTACCTCACAACCTTTTTACATCGAATAACCACTTTTCCAACTAGATATTAAGTTGCGGGATACCATTTATATATGATATCGCTGTGCCATAGATTCTTAATTATTTTCATTCCGAAGACGGTGTTTCCTAATACCATCCAAACAGATATCGCAGTCATGGGTCATCTGATAATGCTTAGATGACCACTTGTGGTCCGGGGAACATAGGTTTGGAACCACTGATCCACAGAACAGTAGCGACGTGATTCTACACAGTTTCCCTTGTTGCAAATCATCTTCGTTTATTAGCAAATCATTGTCCCAGCAAAGTGAAAGAGACACAGTTTATCTTGTTCTGTGATATTTTGAACATTGTCCAAGCAAAGTGAAAGAGACAGTTTATCGTGTCTCTATTGTTCTATGATATTTTGAACATTGGCCAAGCAAAGTGAAAGAGACACAGTTTATCGTGTCCCTGTTGTTCTATGATATTTTGAAGGTGAAAAATGCATTTTCCTGTCCTAAAAAGATAAAACCGACCCAGAAAATGGGACATAAGTCATGGACAGGTCGTTGTCTGTCGTTTCTTTGTCCTATGAGAGAAGCGTAGCTTAGAACCCTCAAACCAGGCACTCGAAGTTCTCTTTCGTTCCTTTCCCGCGGCCTTTAATCTTGCACGTTACACTTCCCCTCTAGTTTTCCTTGCTCTTTGGGAAATTATTAGTTTTTTTTTCGTATATATTTTATTTGTTTCGGTTGTTGGTATGTCCCATTCCATGCCTTTCAAATCTTCTTCGGTTTTCTATTTATCTTCCTTGTTGCTGCTTTTTTTCCCTCTCATTTTGTGTTCTGCCTTGTAATGCTCTTTCGTATCTAGTATTCTCCCCCCCCCCCTTCCAAAACGCCGTGTTTGAAGATTAAGATCGTTGTTAAGATGCTTAAGTGATTGACGTCAGTTCGTCTCAGATTGTATTTGTTCTACAAATTTTTCTGTTTCGAGTGAGTTCCTCGCTGGCGCACTTTTGTGCCTTGCAAGAATCTGAAAAAGACCTATTTCGATTTTAGTAAAATCTTTTCAAGTCATGCTAGTACCTTACAGGAGTGGTAATTTTAAAAGTACAGAGAAGGGGATGCGCTGTGGGAACATATAAGGCACATCAGCTTGCGGTCTATCATCATAAAAAGCTTTAGAACCCCTGTTCCACCAATGATACCCTTTCACTGACCTCCTGAATGTTCAGTTACCGTCTCTGATTTTGTTCTCCACTGGATCTCATTCATGCACGTAAACGTTTTCCCGTGTCGCCACATATAACCAGCACACCCTTCACAATGGCCATATTAAATTATTGAATGTACTGGCTCGGTTTATCCTTGTCACGGCTACAGAACTAAATGGTTCCCTGTATCATCAGCGCTCAAACTTTGACGCAGTTTGCGTGGAGTAAATATCCCTGATTGAATATAGGAATTAATGCGAGTTTGCTGAACGCGTTAACGTACAGATGAGCTGCATTCTGTTTCATATTAATCACACACCGGCCATTCATTGGTTAATTTTGCTTTCATTATTTTAATCAAGCGTGTGATTGGTCCATCTGTATACGGCCCAAGTCAGAGGTTTGAAAGCATGCGTCGCTTGCCCGTGAAATCGGCCACATTGTATGTACTTTGCCTTACATAAACATTTCTGTTCAATGTTTTCTCTAAGCCCAGTAGATTTTTTTTCCGAACTTTTTGCTGCCATCTGCTTGTTTTTACTGCACAGGAAAGGCAATGGGCGGGTTTTTAAAAACATTTTTGTTTACACTGTCTAACTGTGTTTTCAATGTTTTTGTGAGCACAGACCCCAACGCCTTTTTTTGTGTGTGTTCTTGTTGTTTTGTTTGTTAGTCGTGACATCCCTTCTTTACGCATTATCAACAACCTGTGGCATACAGTAAACCTGGCAGACAGTACCTAGCCCACACCATCTCTGCGTTCTAGAGTCCCGTAAATACAGGCTGTGTCGTAACAGTTTGAAAACGTTATAGTGGCCACGTGATCCCAGATCATGTCGGAGGTTATACAAAGTCTGGCTTTGAAAGTTTTATAGGAATGCATCGACCCATTTTCTCATACACGCTCCATGGTTAAAGCTATGAACAGCCTGCATCAGTAACACATAAATGATTAAATTTATGTCAGTCAGCATCAAGAATGATTAAAGCTTGGAAAACCTGAATCATTAATACATAAATGATTAAATTTATGTCAACTTCCATCAGTGATATATGAAAAAGAGCCCAAAATAATCCCATTTCATGAAATATGCCTCAACATCTTCGTTGCATCTGGTTTATCGTACTCCTGGCCTCTCATGTGGAGGTAACTCCTAGTCTGTCACATATGGAGGTGACTACTGGGCTGTCACGTGGAGGTGACTCCTGGGCTGTCACGTGGAGATGACTCCTGGCCTGTCACATATGGAAGTGACTACTGGCCTGTCACATATGGAGGTGACTACTGGCCTGTCACATATGGAAGTGACTATTGGCCTGTCACATATGGAGGTGACTACTGGCCTATAACATATGGAGGTGACTCCTGGGCTGTCACGTGGAGATGACTCCTGGCCTGTCACATATGGAGGTGACTCCTGGCCCGTCACGTGGAGATGACTTCTGGCCTGTCACATATGGAAGTGACTACTGTCTTGTCACATATGGAGGTAACTCCTGGCCTGTCACATATGGAGGTGACTCCTGGGCTGTCACGTGGAGATGACTCATGGCCTGTCACATATGGAGGTGACTCCTGGCCTGTCACATATGGAGGTGACTCCTGGCCTGTCACATATGGAGGTGGCTCCTGGGCTGTCACGTGGAGATGACTCTTGGCCTGTCACATATGGAGGTGACTCCTGGCCTGTCACATATGGAAGTGACTACTGTCTTGTCACATATGGAGGTAACTCCTGGCCTGTCACATATGGAGGTGACTCCTGGGCTGTCACGTGGAGATGACTCATGGCCTGTCACATATGGAGGTGACTCCTGGCCTGTCACATATGGAGGTGACTCCTGGCCTGTCACATATGGAGGTGGCTCCTGGGCTGTCACGTGGAGATGACTCCTGGCCTGTCACATATGGAGGTGACTCCTGGCCTGTCACATATGGAGGTGACTCCTGGTCCGTCACGTGGAGATGACTCATGGCCTGTCACATATGGAAGTGACTACTGGCCTGTCACATATGGAGGTGACTCCTGGCCTGTCACATATGGAAGTGACTACTGGCCTGTCACATATGGAGGTGACTCCTGGCCTGTCACGTGGAGATGACTCCTGGCTTGTCACATATGGAGGTGACTCCTGGCCTGTCACATATGGAGGTGACTCCTGGCCTGTCACATATGGAGGTGACTCCTGGGCTGTCACGTGGAGATGACTCTTGGCCTGTCACATATGGAGGTGACTCCTGGCCTGTCACATATGGAGATGACTCCTGGCCTGTCACATACGGAGATGGCTCCTGGGCTGTCACGTGGAGATGACTCCTGGCCTGTCACATATGGAGGTGACTCCTGGCCTGTCACATATGGAGGTGACTCCTGGCCTGTCACATATGGAGGTGACTACTGGCCTGTCACATATGGAGGTGACTCCTGGCCTGTCACATATGGAAGTGACTACTGGCCTGTCACATATGGAGGTGACTCCTGGCCTGTCACATATGGAGGTGACTCCTGGCCTGTCACATATGGAGGTGTCTCCTGGGCTGTCACGTGGAGATGACTCCTGGCTTGTCACATATGGAGGTGACTCCTGGCCTGTCACATATGGAGGTGACTCCTGGGCTGTCACGTGGAGGTGACTACTGGCCTGTTACATATGGAGGTGACTCCTGGCCTGTCACATATGGAGGTAACTCCTGGGCTGTCACGTGGAGATGACTACTGGCCTGTCACATATGGAGGTAACTCCTGGGCTGTCACGTGGAGATGACTACTGGCCTGTCACATATAGAGGTAACTCCTGGGCTGTCACGTGGAGGTGACTACTGGCCTATCACATATGGAGGTGACTACTGGCCTGTCACATATGGAGATGACTACTGGCCTGTCACATATGGAGATGACTCCTGGCCTGTCACATATGGAGGTGACTCCTGGGCTGTCACGTGGAGGTGACTCCTGGCCTGTCACATATGGAGGTGACTCCTGGCCTATCACATATGGAGATGACTCCTGGCCTGTCACATACGGAGATGGCTCCTGGGCTGTCACGTGGAGATGACTCCTGGCCTGTCACATATGGAGGTGACTCCTGGCCTGTCACATATGGAGGTGACTCCTGGCCTGTCACATATGGAGGTGACTACTGGCCTGTCACATATGGAGGTGACTCCTGGCCTGTCACATATGGAAGTGACTACTGGCCTGTCACATATGGAGGTGACTCCTGGCCTGTCACATATGGAGGTGACTCCTGGCCTGTCACATATGGAGGTGTCTCCTGGGCTGTCACGTGGAGATGACTCCTGGCTTGTCACATATGGAGGTGACTCCTGGCCTGTCACATATGGAGGTGACTCCTGGGCTGTCACGTGGAGGTGACTACTGGCCTGTTACATATGGAGGTGACTCCTGGCCTGTCACATATGGAGGTAACTCCTGGGCTGTCACGTGGAGATGACTACTGGCCTGTCACATATGGAGGTAACTCCTGGGCTGTCACGTGGAGATGACTACTGGCCTGTCACATATAGAGGTAACTCCTGGGCTGTCACGTGGAGGTGACTACTGGCCTATCACATATGGAGGTGACTACTGGCCTGTCACATATGGAGATGACTACTGGCCTGTCACATATGGAGATGACTCCTGGCCTGTCACATATGGAGGTGACTCCTGGGCTGTCACGTGGAGGTGACTCCTGGCCTGTCACATATGGAGGTGACTCCTGGCCTATCACGTGGAGGTGAGTGCTGTCCTATAATACGGAGGTAGTTCTGACCTCTCATGTGCTGAGCATAAAGGACACGGCTCAACTCTATGACCGTGTCTTTATCACCAAGTAAAACGGTTCACCGACTCGCATTGTTGGGCGTAGCAGAACACTCTGGTCACTGTATTACAACAAAACAGTACATGACAAGAAAGTGACAAGTGCTGATATGACATTGCTTGAGTGAGTACATGACAAGAAAGTGACAAGTGCTGATATGACATCGCTTGAGTGAAGCAAGTAAATGCGAGCTATAACAGAGCAGTAGAATGTACGGGTAATGTAGGACTCACATGAGAGAGGTGAAAGGTCGAAGAATATGAAAACAGGCGACACCAGTGGTTCAGTGAACGTATGTAGTTTCTAGTCAATGAAAGCCAGTAAAACAGCCATAAAATAGTCATAACCCAGAATTTTCATTCCCCGTTTTCAAAAAAGTGGAAAGTTTAAAAGGGCTGAACGCTTTCCAGAAGGAAAAATGTAGGGTTGGGGGGGGGGGGGGGACTTTTCCGATCATCTGTAGAGAATAATATACGTTTATGTTTCTGTGCTCATGCGCACGCACACAAGTACTTAGAGAGACACTAGTACATTAAGTTGCCGCTTGTTTCTTTATTGCCGCTGGTACAGACATTACCAAGGCTTTGAAGTGTACTAGACCTAAGTATTTTATCTTCATTCATGACCCTAGGCCCACAGCTTCAGTGTGTCTGGATCGTACATTATACAGTAAACCTTTCAGTTCAAGAGCTAGTTAAGACGGACTTGTGGAAGAGCTTATGTGGCTGTTCAGGTTCAGACTGCATTGTCATTTACCAAGTGTCAGTGATAGGTGCTGACGTCTGTGATGTGTCATGTGT
Source organism: Achatina immaculata (assembly GCA_009760885.1). Lineage (NCBI taxonomy): Eukaryota > Metazoa > Mollusca > Gastropoda > Stylommatophora > Achatinidae > Lissachatina > Lissachatina immaculata. The sequence goes on along the minus strand of CM019705.1, from coordinate 39,055,468 downwards.
ATATGTAACTCGACCTGTAGCCGCGTGACAGTGGTTACAGGTGTGACAATGGTTACATGTGAAACTTCAGAAATAACTTTCGATGTCTATAAGTACTATTTTATAATTAGGCACAATTTCTTGTGCCATGTGCCTGGCTTGTGAAAAGTCGTGTGTCCTTATGGATTAAAAAAAAGTCCATTGCTGCAGACAAGACGTGTCTCGATTCCTCCTCTCTGGTCTTGATCTTCTCTTGCCAACTGTCGATTCCAAGAGCCCATTTATCTTCTTCTAGGATGTCCCGCCATCGTTGTCTGGGTCTGTCTCTTGGTCTGTCCCGTTTCATCACTTTTGTGTGCAAATTTTTGTTTGTATTTCTTGAATTTTGACATTTTCATAGAGATGTAAGGAAGAAATAATTCCAGCAAATATGTTCACACACTTAAACACAGTTTTCATGGAGAGCAGTGGAACAGTTGAAGAAGGTTTCCAAAATGTTGAGTTATCCCAACAAGAATAATTCTATGGCTCTATTTCTCAGGCTCATTCTCTGGAATACTAAGTAGAAAGTTAAGGCTAAGGTTAGTGTCCATATATATAACTGCTCTAACTAAACCTGAATGTCTCCTGAAAGTCTGGGGAGTTGATTATACATCAAAACAGAGCAGCCCTCACTAGCAGAGGTGACATTCCTCCCTTGACCTCTGACCTTTAATGTGTGGCTCCTAGTTTCCGTTAATTATCTCATAACATCTCTCACTGAGGCGACATTCCTCCCATGACCTCTGACCTTTAATGTGTGGCTCCTAGTTTCCGTTAATTATCTCATAACATCTCTCACTGAGACGACATTCCTCCCATGACCTCTGACCTTTAATGTGTGGCTCTTAGTCTCTGTTAATTATCTCATAACATCTCTCACTGATCAACAGAGATGCACTTTGGAAAATCCTAAGATGGCATGGCCTCCCCCATAAAATAGTTAATGTAATAAAAGCCCTATACGAGGGTTTTCAGTGCAAAGTGATCTGTGGAGAACATACCTCCAGCAGCTTTAGGGTACAAACAGGAGTGAAACAGGGATGTGTACTATCACCAACATTATTTATCTTGGCAGTAGACTGGTTAATGAAGGAGGCAACATCAGACAAACGCAGAGGATTACAATGGACCCTTGACACAGTGCTGGAGGACCTTGACTTTGCGGACGACATTTGTCTATTATCAAGCAGTCACAAAGATATGCAAGTGAAAATAGACAAGCTAACTCAGAGTGCAAACAACATAGGACTAAAGATCAACGTAGGAAAGACAAAGTTAATGAAGCAAAATGTGAACAACAGAAATGTACTCAGAGTAGATAACAAGTTAGTGGAGGAGGTCAACGAATTTGTATACCTTGGCAGCAGAGTAGTAGAAAATGGAGACAGCACAGGGGACATCAACAGTAGACTTACTAGAGCAAACCAGGCTTTTACAATGCTGCAGACTATATAGAAATAAAAAAAAACTAAGCATAAATATGAAAATCAGGATATTTAAGAGTAATGTTCTAAGTGTACTACTCTATGGAAGTGAATGCTGGAAAATCACCAAAACCATAGAAAACAAGTTGAATTCTTTCCAGACTAAATTTTTACGAAGAATTAGACAAATATTTTGGCCAGACACCATAAGAAATAACATCTTATTAGCAGAAATGCAGATGAAACCACTGACAACAATTATTGAGGAAAGACGCTGGCGATGGTTGGGACATGTGCTCCGAATGACTGACAAGTCACTACCAAAAATAGCACTAAGATGGGCACCACAGGGGAGCAGAAGTAAGGGTAGACCAAAAGAGACATGGAGAAGAACAACAGAAAGGATGTTGAGCAATAGAGGGCTCACTTGGGCAAGAGCAGAAAAAAAAGGCGAAGGACAGGCATTTGTGGAAAACCCTTGTGAAAGCCCCATGTGCCCTGGGCACTTAAGGTTCAGAGAGAGAGAGAGAGAGAGAGAGAGAGAGAGAGAGATCTCACTGAGGCGACATTCTGCCTATCATTCCAGAGCTAGGCAATTTCCAGGCGACTCCGTTTGCTGACCTAATTAGTTTTTAACTTGTTTTCTTATTTAAGACAGTTAACTTCCTGTATTACAAACAAGTCTTGCCAATCTGCAGAATCTCTGAAATAGTTTTCATACTCTGAGAAATGGGCTGGTTTTTGGAAGGTTTTAAAGAAATTTTGTGATTTTAGAGAAACATATCTAAAATTATCTAGGTTTAGTTTCTTAAAAAATACATTTATAGCTAACATCTAAATGACTATTTTCATTATCTAGACAGGACCAAAATTATATACATCTAGATAAAAGAAAATTATCTACGTCTAGATAAAACAAAAGTATCTACAACTAGATAAAAAAAATTATCTACATCTAGATAAAATAAAAGTATCTACATCTAGATGAAATAAAATTATCTACGTCTAGATAAAAGAAAATTACCTACATCTAGATTTTAAAAAAAATATCAAAATTGGCAACCCTGCAGCACGTCCTCCGCAGCGCATGTTAGCATCACTGGATGTGATGGTTGCGATGGATGTGATGGTTGTGATGATTGCGATGGTTGTGATGATTGCGATGGTTGTGATGGTTGCAATGGTTGCGATGGATGTGATGGTTGTGATGGTTGTGATGATTGCGATGGTTGCGATGGATGTGATGGTTGTGATGATTGCGATGGTTGCAATGGTTGCGATGGATGTGATGGTTGTGATGGTTGCGATGGATGTGATGGTTGCGAAGGTTGTGATGGTTGTGATGGATGCGATGTTTGTGATGGTGGTTGTGATGATTGTGATGGGTGTGATGGTTGCGAAGGCCCGCTTGTCTGACATTTTAAACCGAAAGACTCCGAAAATGTGAAGATGAGTGAAGTCAATCTGGGAAGACAAATATTTTTGTAAAAGGCCTGGGGGACGAGCGGGCTCGACTGGAGAGATCGGAATCTCTGGTCGATAAAACTTGATGCACTTTTTTTAACCCTATTGTCTGAACTTCACGCCAAGACTGGCTCGGAGATAAATCAACCGATGACCCTCGCTAGTAGATAAATCAATCGATAACCCTCGCTCGGAGATAAATCAATCGATAACCCTCGCTCGGAGATAAATCAATCGATGACCCTCGCTGGGAGATAAATTAATCGATGACCCTCGCTCGGAGATAAATCAATCGATAACCCTCGCTCGGAGATAAATCAATCGATGACCCTCGCCTGGGGATAAATTAATTGATGACCCTCGCTCGGGGATATATCAATCAATGATCCTGGAGATAAATTAATCGATGATCCTCGCTTGGAGATAAATTAATCAATGACACTCGCTTGGAGGCATTTTTCTTGATTTAATAGTTTTGGATATTTGTAAAACTTCCAACTTTTAATCTCGTCTTTCATTCTTCGCACCTGATTAAAGTATTTTTCTTTTGTTTGTTTTTCTGTATATTTTCTTTCATTTCTTTCCTTGTGCGCTTTTTCTGTCCTTTTTTTTCTTTATCACTTTCGTCTCAAATTAATATTTGGATCCTGCCATTACTTTGTATCATGGGTTCAATCCCGGGACTGAAAAAAAAAGCAACAACTCACAAGACCTCTGGGAGTCATGACCCAGAGGGGCCCACCCCCCTTAGAGTGTCAGGAGTTTAAAGGGCCGAAACACTTGTCTGAGGAGGGGGGTACTTCCTCTGATGATCTGAAGGAGTTGTGTTGTTGTTCCGCTCTCTACAGTAGAGAGTTTCCTGCATATGTGTCTTAGTCATATAGTCATAGTTTTTAAAAATAAAAATAAACAACAATCCCGTATTGTAGAGGCAGTGCAGTAGTTTAAAAAGATTTGTCCTGTGAATCGTATTAGTTCCAGCAAGAGATTGTCCCCTATTAAAAAAAAAAAAAAGTGTCCCATATTGCAGCATATTCTCATTCGTGATCGTCGCATGTTGTGAAATACCCAGAATTTTAAAACAAAAATGATCTTCGTGGACATGTTGCTGTCTCCAAGAGAGTTCGTGTTACACTCCCCAACCCCCCCCCCCTCTCTATTTTGAGTGTTCTGTATTTTAACTTAGAAAAGATGGTCCGGTTTTGTTATTAGTTTTGCTAGCAAGTTGTATATATATATATATTGTGTTTTAATTGCTATTATTTATTTATGTTAATATTAATGGCATCCTCTGTTAGCTCTTTCTTTATACATTAATGACCCTCTTTTATTATTTTTTTTCCCTCAGTCTTGTCCTTCAGAATCTCACCTCATCATTTCTCTATCTCTTTCTGAGTATGTCTTAGCTCCCCCCTCTCCTTTGACCTCCAGACCCCTTCCTCAAGCTGTCCAGACGATAAACTCACGTTTTCTCAATAAATAATTGTACGTCCTGTCGCTTGTTTCCACTTCAGGTATTTTGTTCACATTTCTGAAAAAAAAATATCTATACAGTTTTATTTTTGTGTCTTATAGTTGTTTGTTGTTGTAAGCTGTTTGTTGCTGTTGGTTCAAGTTGATGTAAGCTGTTTTGTTCTGTAGCCTGTTTGTTGCTATAGGTTGTTTGTTGCTATAGGTTGTTTAATGCTATAGGCTGTTGCTATAGACTGTTTGTTACTGTTGGTTCAAGTTTATGTAGGCTGTTTTGGTTCTGTATGCTGTTTGTTGCTATAGGTTGTTTGTTGCTATAGGTTGATTGTTGCTATAGGCTGTTTATTGCTATAGGCTGTTGCTATAGACTGTTTGTTGCTTTTGGTTCAAGTTGATGTAAGGTGTATGTTGCTTTTGGTTCAAGTTGATGTAGGCTGTTTGTTGCTTTTGGTTCAAGTTGATGTAGGCTGTTTGTTGCTTTTGATTCAAGTTGATGTAGGCTGTTTGTTGCTTTTGGTTCAAGTTGATGTAGGATGTTTGTTGCTTTTGGTTCAAGTTGATGTAGGCTGTTTGTTGCTTTTGGTTCAAGTTGATGTAGGATGTTTGTTGCTTTTGGTTCAAGTTGATGTAGGCTGTTTGTTGCTATTGGTTCAATTTTTTGTAGGGTGTGTGTTGTTGCAGATTCAACACTTCCATGTCCTCTCACAAAATGTTTATCTCTTCAACATTTGCCTTCCTTCCTTTATCACCTCAGTTGTTTCACATAAACGATGCAGTGTAGCGTGCAAAAAAGCGCCTTTTACAAATATAAGTTTCTAATCAGTTGCACAGAGTGGGGTCTAACACTTTGTCATTGCATAATTCCTTTTCTCCTTGTTTGTCTGTACCTATGTATTTCTGACTGATCCTTTCTGATATCGTATATCTCCGAGCTCATTTATCAACTATCCCATGTCTTCGAGCTAACTGATCCGCCGTCCCATGTCATTGAGCTCATTTCCCCGCTGTCCCATGTCATCAACCTCATTTCTCCGCTGTCCCACATTACCACATGTGGTCAGTCAAAAATTCTATCAGTAATATTTTTAACGAGATTTTTCTAAAAACCGGTTCCAAGCAAACTTTAAAGCAGCGATTCTCGCAGGGGAGGCAAGGCGGCTCCTTGGGGAAAGATTTTCAAGTCTAAGGGGGAAAATATTTAGCAAACGATTTGTCTACGTTTCAGTAATTACCGCAGTAAAAGTATGTATAATGGTGAGAATCCTTTCTGGGTGATAATATTTAGAGGAGGATGGATTCAGGGGCAGCCTGACTGGGACTTGGGATGTTGAGAACCTAAAACAGAACAGCCAGCAAAAAGACACGACTTTATGTAGAACAGAACAGTAAATCTAGTCACACGATACAGTCAGGTATCAGGACAATCACCAGTCAGTACAGACTGCAAGGAGAATTCCCGGACAAGACAACACAGAAGAGAACAATCAACACGAGACTTCCCAAAACGTACCGAGATGCTTAATCAGACTTGAACTCGCATACACCAAAAACAGAAGTGATATCTGGAAAAGAGAGATAACCTTGTGCTAGAGGCATGGCTTTAGATCTTTGTTACAAGTGTGGCCACATTGTCTCAATCCCGCTAGGGCATATTGAGAATACCCATTTCCAAGATCTTCGGGGCATGAAAGTCTGATGTGGTCAGTGTCACGCCTGGTCACGCCTGGCAGCATTTACCTTCCTAGATTTCTCTTGTACCCACTTCTAGAGGCTGGGTGGACCCCAGGGCCTTTTTAGTGTATGCTAGAAAAAAAATCCCATTACTGGGACGTGGACCCTATACCACTCAGCCAATCAGGCCACCTTGGGCACTGTAGCTGGTTAGTATTCTTTCCTTCTTCCAGAGATATTCCCTGCTAGCATGCTGTTGTTGGAACATTAGCCTGGTCAACATATTCTTCATGACTGGTGAAACCTGCTTAAAAGTCTGCCTTTTTTCTGCCAGTCAAACAGCGATTAAAGAAAAAAAAAGCACTTGTAACTCTGTTCCCAACATCTGATAGCTTGTGTTGTTATTCTGCAATATCTTTATGACATCACCAGCTGCTGTGGCCTTCGTATGTGCAGTTAACAAGATTTATATTTGTTTGTAAACCTTTTTCTTACAGACGCAGATATGACTGTAAATCAATAAAGTAACAGAGCACAGAATCGTGTGGATAGAGTGTGGATAAACAAACTTTTAGACGCGAGAGAAAGAAAACCTGGGACTGAACCCCGTGCTCCTGTAGGACGAGCACCCTTCTAGCCACGAGAGAACAGCGCATTCATCAACTTAGCCATCTAGCACTGCTGAGTATCAACATACGCAGACATACACATACAGTAAATCAACACCGATCTGGTATCATCAGTCATTTTGCACTGAGAGTCTCTGAGACATGCATTGAGAAAAACAGAGGACTTGTGCACTTGTCTTGGATGCAAGAATGATGGACGTTAACTACCCAGTTAACTAATTAGAGAACAACTAATCAAATACGAGTAATTAACCGAGCAACTAACTAACTAGCCAACAACTAACCAACAAATTAACTAACTAGCGAACAAGTAACCAGGGAAGTAACTGACTAATTAACTAACTAATGAATAAGTAACCAACTACTTCATTGACAAAGTAACTAACCAACTAATTAACTGGTTAATTAACTAACTAAAGAATAAGAAAACAGCAATTAACTAAAATAATGAACAAGTGACGAAGTAATTATTTGACTAATTAACTTAATAATTAAATGACTAAGATTTAAACTTTAAGATAAACTAAGAATTCTAATGGTAATATATAATATATTAAAACGATATGCAACATTGGTCTGTACCACTGCTTTGACTTACAGTCCCCCCCCCTCCCATGTATACCCGTGTGAGGAAGAGGGGTGGAGGAAAATATAGCTTTCTAAGTTCATTCTTTGCCTTGCTGTAGAGAACATAGCAAATTCAAGGGAGCAAACTGTAAAATTTTACAAACCAAGCAACAAATGGAGGAAGCACGCTTGCCTGACAGTCAATAACGGAAATGTCAGTCAACTGGGAAAAACATGTTCCTTGTCGCCAGTTCCAAGTGTGGTGAGGTGCGCGATGGTAAATGCCCGTAAATGGGCAAATGTCCTCGCAGATGAACCTGCTCAGTAAGGCTGCTAGGATGATTCGGATCTGTCCGGCTGAAAGTGGAATAGAAATACCGGAAATATGAATTAGATTAAAGATTTGACCTGGATGCGAACGCTCTAGTATCTAGTGGTGATAGAAATAGAGCCAGTGTTTGGAATGGATTGAATCTTTTAATCTGCACACAGGCCGTTCTTTTATATGGCTCTTACAATACAGTGTTCAGAAAGAAAGAGTTACTTTGGTCATGAAAAGAAATGGTTCAGAGGAATAGTTGTTTGCCCTGTTTGTTGGAAGGTGCTGGAGTGCGCGTCTCGGCTCTGTGTGTGTGCGTGTGTGTGTGTGTGTAGTTGTGTGTGTGCGCTCGCGTGTGTGCATGCGTTTTATTTGTTTGTTTGATTTTTGTCGCAAAAATTCGGTCGTAGTTTCTTTAAAATTCCCTCATCCAAGTTCTTTTCTTTCTTTTTGTAATTTCGTTTTTTATTTGTTTTAGACGTTTCTTCCGAAGATGATGAAGAGAAGCAGCTGAAAATATTAACAGAAATCAATAGAGAAAAAGTTGTTAGTGCGTCCATGAAGAGAGAGAATAGAGGAAAAGTTGTTAGTGCGTCCATGAAAAGAGAGAATAGAGGAAAAGTTGTTAGTGCGTCCATGAAGAGAGAGAATAGAGGAAAAGGTTAAAAGGAAGAAGATTTTGAAAAGATTTTGTCATTTTTATTGTTACTATCACTGTTTTATTGTCATTATTGTCGCTGTTGTTGTTGTTGTTGTTGTTGCTGTTATAGTGTTTGTTATTTTTATTGTTACTGCTGCTTGTGTTGTTATTGTTGTTTATGCTAGTGTTTGCTTTTGGTGTTACAGCTGTTGTTGTTGTCGTCGTCGCTCTCGGTAGTATGTTGTTGTTTTTGTAACAGTAAAGTAACAGGGCACGGTACTGTATGGCTAGACCTTGACAAAAAAAAGACATAGAAAAGCCCTTTCAGACATGAAGAAAAATGACAAAAGTCCCGGAGTACTGTGCCCTATAACTTGGCAGTGCCAACACTTCGCTGTTTCCTGTTTGTTAAAAAAAAAAGTTCTTTTTGTTACTGCTGCTCGTGTTCTTGTTGCCATGAACCGTGGTTGCTGTTCTTGTCATTTGCTGTTGACGTTCTGTTGTTGCTATGAATCGTGGTTGCTGTTCTTGTCATTGCTGTTGCCGTTCTGTTGTTGCTATGAACCGTGGTTGCTGTTCTTGTCATTGCTGTTGTCGTTCTGCTGTTGCTATGAACCGTGGTTGCTGTTCTTGTCATTGCTGTTGCCGTTCTGCTGTTGCTATGAACCGTGGTTGCTGTTCTTGTCATTGCTGTTGCCGTTCTGCTGTTGCTGCTGATTTTGTTGGATCACAGTGTTATCGTTGTTTCTCGTATTCACATTTTTAGATTCGTTAGTTCTGACTTTTGCAAAATACAGTCGTTTTTGTCCCTGCCTCTTTTCGGGGTTTCCCTTCTAAAAAAAAAAAAAGCTACAAGAGATGATAAGAAAGACAATAAAAGAATCTGCAATTAGCATAACATACATTTCAGCGCTGATAGGCTTGCCTGTCGTTGCGAGTAGGCTGTCAGACAGCTATGCTTGTCTTGTTACGTGTAGACTGTCAGACAGCTATGCTTGTCTTGTTACGAGTAGGCTGTCAGACAGCTATGCTTGTCTTGTTACGAGTAGGTTGTCAGACAGCTATGTTTGTCTTGTTACAATTAGGCTGTCATACAGCTATGCTTGTCTTGTTACGTGTAGGCTGTCAGACAGCTATGCTTGTCTTGTTACGAGTAGGCTGTCAGACATTTCTGTTTGTCTTGTTACGTGTAGGCTGTCAGACAGCTATGTTTGTCTTGTTACATGTATTTTTTTTCTAGAAGATAGAAGCATGTCAAAATGACGGGGACAAATGGCTATTATCTTTGTTTATGAGAAATGTACACAAGAGTCGTATTTTCAAATATCTAATGCGTTTGTTTGTGTTTTACATTTCCACAACTTTTGTTTGTATTTCTTTTTTGATAAAACAACGCTCGTCGATTAATCACTTTGGACAGGCTCCTGTTTTAAACCCCCAGATTGTCATCTCGCAAAGAACGCTTCCATGGTTACAGCTGATCAATCGGGTTGTCTTTGACGAGCTTACCGCTGAGTGAGATTGGTCGAAAGTTGCGAATAGTTGTTAGTACACTCCCACATGAATGGAAACAGTCTGATCAAATGGCTTTATTGCTACATAGTAAAGTGACTGAGCACAATGTGTAGTGTGGCTATTCTGTAAAAATACAAAGCGCTTGCGATTTGAGTGAGAGAAAGAAAAATAGCCAGAGAATGATTGTAACTCGAACTGCGGGCTCCGGTAGTACAAGCAATCGCCCTGTGCACTTATCTATTCGGCCATCTCATGTGTTGATAAAAATAGAAATCATTTTTAACATAAACATGTTATAAATCTGTAACTGTGATCCAGCTTTCCTTTCACTCTTTCTTTCTTTTTTATTCTTTCTTTCTTTCGCTCCTATGATTCAAAGTCTCTGTACGTCGATAGCCTAAACTACATGAAGTCTGCTTTTTTCAGAAATTATCTTCATAACTACTTCCGTTCAACACACCTTTATAACTTCTTCTGTCACTATAACTTCTTCTTCTTCTATAACTTCTTCTGTCACTATAACTTCTTCTGCTTCTATAACTTTTTCTGTCACTATAGCTTCTACTTCTATAACTTCTTCTGTCTTTATAACTTCTGCTATCTCTGCTAATATATCTTTCTTATTTAAAAAAAAAATCTTCCATTCTCTGCCTTTAAGATGTCACGCCAACCATTAATGTATATTTATGATATTGTTTCTCCCTCTTAAATCGGAAATCTCCTGACTGTTCCCTAACCAGTTCCACATCGTCCCACCACCTCCCACCCCCACCTTTCTCAGTTTCATGACACCCTCCCAGAAAACTTGGTCTGACGCAACGGACATTTAAACAAGCAAATCTTACCTAAGAATATGGCGGTCTGACATTTTGTGAGAAGATATGACCTTTCACGGGACAGACTTCGGAGAATGTGGGAGATGTATATATTTACGTTGTCAACAAGGACTCCATGCTAAAAATAGCCAAAACCATTAGGGGAAAGGGGAAAAAAATTTTAAAGGATACATAGCTTCCTGTCTGGTCTATGTGGACCGTCTAATGTCATGGCCACTTCCATTTTCACAATGTCATACAGGGAGGCAACTTTCCCCTTAGATGCTTTTGTTTTGTTACATCATGTTGATTGTGTGGAAACAGATTATGTTAGATACTCTACGGTACGCGCTGGTGGTCACATTTGGTTTTTTTTTTTTGCTTGATTGAATACATGCATTGATTCTGCACGTGTGGTAATTTTGATATGTTTCTCCTACAGGATTTCATCTTTTCCCCAGACTTGGTGGCTTTGTTTGTCTGCATCTTATTACCCGTTATGTTATGTGGGTAGTATGTCTAAATAACTCAGCATACATTTTTAAGTTGATTAACAGAGCCATGCAAAGCTCGTGAAATGATCGTGGGAAAGGAAGAAACTCCATGAAATGCCAGGTAAAAGATCATAAAGATCTTTGTACAAACGAAAAGTTCTGCACTTACACTGTGACAGTGTTGGTCTGGCGAAGAGATTTTTCTGAAGTACTATAACATGAGGAAGAAACTGTCAAGACGGAATGAAAAAAAAAATGAAGTCAGTATGTGACTGAATCCCCCGTGTGGTACCCGGGATCTGCAAAGAATAGGGCCACTGTACCCTACCATGCATGATCGTAAAAGGCGACTAAGGAGGGTTCAGCATAGGGCCAGCAACCCTATCTGGTAAAAAACTATCAGACTGCTACAGAAACAGAAGCAAGGGAAAAAGCAAATGCAGGTGGAAGGAGAAATGCGTATCAGGAAACTGAGCCCATGAAGGTTGTGGATGAAAGCCAGCCACTGGAAGTCCCCAGCCCGACTGCAGACCTCCTGGAACCTAAACAAAAGATGCAAATAGGCAGCTGGAATGTAAGAACACTAAACCAGACTGGAAAACTAGCACAAACCATCAAGGAAATGCACAGATACAAACTAGACATACTAGGAATACAAGAAGCAAGATGGACAGGACAAGGCAGAAGGAAATTAACAACACAGCACACAGAAGATACAATAATATGGTCAGGTAAAGATCTTCATGAAGGAGGAGTAGCATTGATTATAACAAAAGAAGCATCAAGAGCATTGCTGAAATGGACCCCAATAAATGAGAGATTATTATATGCACGGTTCAACCCAAGATTCACGAAGCTGTCTATTATAGTTTGTTATGCACCAACAGAAGCAGCTGAAGAGGAATTAAAAGAAGATTTTTACAACAGCCTCCAAGCCACAGTAGAAACAATACCCAAGCATGATATGCTACTCATCTTGGGCGACTTCAATGCAAAAGTAGGTGAAGGAAATGAAGATAGAAGAAGAATCATGGGAAGAGAAGGAATCGGAGAAATAAATGAAAATGGAGAAAGACTGTGCAGTTTCTGTGAAGAAAACATGATGACCATCGGAGGGACAATTTTCCAACACAAAAACATCCATAAGGTGACTTGGAGGTCACCAGATAAAACCACAGAAATCCAAATCGATCACATACTAATAAACAACAAGTGGAAACGGTCACTACAAGATGTGCGAGCAAGGAAAGGAGCAGATATAGGAAGTGATCACAACCTTCTGGTAGCAAAAATAAAACTAAAATTAAGGAAAGCCAGAATCGGAGAACACAGAAAGATACATTTTGATACAAGAAAACTGATAGACCAGCAAACAAGAAATGAATTCTCAATAATACTTAAGAACCGCTTCAGTGTCCTACAAGACGAAGCAGAAATGTCCATATTAGAGTTCAATAAAACACTACAGGAAACAGCAAAAGAGGTGCTGGGATATCGGAAAAGGAGAAAAGAGGAATGGATAAGTGAGACCACATGGGAAAAGATAGAGCAAAAAAAAGAAATCAAGAAAAAATTACTGAACACCAAATCACAACGGCTTAAAGAACGAGTTTTAAGTAATTATGCACAAAAAGACAAAGAAGTGAAGGAATCATGCCGTCAAGATAAACGTCAGTATTATGACAACTTAGCAGAGACAGCAGAGAAAGCAGCATATACAAATGACATGAAAACCATATATAAAATCACAAAGCAGATGACAGGTAACTTCAATACAAGATGTGAAAGTGCAGTAAGAACACAAAATGGACAACTGGTCAGTGGAGAAAGAGAAAAAATTGAAAGATGGAGGGAACACTTTAACACCCTACTAAACAGAACACAAGCAGCACAAGCAATAGATATACCTGAAGCAAAAGCGGAACTAAACATCAATACAGGACCAATAACAATAAATGAAGTAAAAGAGGCGATAAAGATGCTAAAATCAGACAGGGCACCAGGTGAAGATGAAGTGACTGCTGAGATGTTGAAAGCAGAAGAAACAGAAACACCAAAACAACTTTGCCGGATATTACAACAAATTTGGGATTTAGAAAAAGCCCCAGAGGAGTGGAAAACTGGTCTTATAGTAAAACTACCAAAGAAGGGTGACCTCAGAGATTGCGGGAACTGGAGAGGCATTACCCTACTGCCACTCACTAGTAAAGTATTTTGCAGAATAATCATCAACAGAATTGTACCAATACTTGAGGAAAAACTTCGGAAAGAGCAGGCAGGATTTAGGAAAGGAAGATCATGCATAGACCATATATTTGTACTTAGACAAATATTAGAACAGGCAAATGAGTGGCATAGCACAACATATGCATTATTCATAGATTTTGGAAAGCCTTTGACAGTGTCAACAGAGATGCACTGTGGAAAATCCTAAGATGGCATGGCCTCCCCCATAAAATAGTTAATGTAATCAAAGCCCTATACGAGGGTTTTCAGTGCAAAGTTATCTGTGGAGAACATACCTCCAGCAGCTTTAGGGTACAAACAGGAGTGAAACAGGGATGTGTACTATCACCAACATTATTTATCTTGGCAGTAGACTGGTTAATGAAGGAGGCAACATCAGACAAACGCAGAGGATTACAATGGACCCTTAACACGGTGCTGGAGGACCTTGACTTTGCGGACGACATTTGTCTATTATCAAGCAGTCACAAAGATATGCAAGATAAAATAAACAAGTTAACCCAGAATGCAAACAACATAGGACTAAAGATCAACGTAGGAAAGACAAAATTAATGAAGCAAAATGTGAACAACAGAAATGTACTCAGAGTAGATAACAAGTTAGTGGAGGAGGTCAACGAATTTGTATACCTTGGCAGCAGAGTAGTAGAAAATGGAGACAGCACAGAGGACATCAACAGCAGACTTACTAGAGCAAACCAGGCTTTTGCAATGCTACAGAATATATGGAAATCAAATAAACTAAGCATAAATATGAAAATCAGGATATTTAAGAGTAATGTTCTAAGTGTACTACTCTATGGTAGTGAATGCTGGAAAATCACCAAAACCATAGAAAACAAGTTGAATTCTTTCCAGACTAAATGTTTACGTAGAATTAAAAAAATATTTTGGCCAAACACCATAAGAAATAACATCTTATTGGCAGAAATGCAGATGAAACCACTGACAACAATTATTGAGGAAAGACGCTGGCGATGGTTGGGACATGTGCTCCGAATGACTGACAACTCACTACCAAAAATAGCACTAAGATGGACACCACAGGGAACCAGAAGTAAGGGTAGACCAAAAGAGACATGGAGAAGAACAACAGAAAGGATGTTGAGCAATAGAGGGCTCACCTGGGCAAGAGCAGAAAAAAAGGCGAAAGACAGGCATTTGTGGAAAACCCTTGCGGAAGCCCCATGTGCCCTGGGCACTTAAGGTTCAGAGAGAGAGAGAGATGTGACTGAATGCACATTGTTAGTCTTTATCCTATGAGTATTTGGTAGCTAAGTTTTTTATCTTAGTTGTATCTAAGACTTTAGGTCCCCCCTCACTTTGTATGGTATCTAATACTTTAGATCCTCCCCCCCCCCCACTTTGTACGGTATCTAAGACTTTAGGTTTTCCCCTCACTTTGTATGGTATCTAAGACTTTAGATCCTCCCCCCCCCCACACTTTGTACGGTATCTAAGACTAGGTTTTCCCCTCACTTTGTATGGTATCTAAGACTTTAGATCCCCCCCCCAATTTGTACGGTATCTAAGACTTTAGGTTTCCCACTCACTTTGTATGGTATCTAAGACTTTAGATCCTCCCCCCCCCCACTTTGTATGGTATCTAAGATTTTAGATTTTCTTCCAGTTTGTACAACCATGTGATATGTTTCTGCTTCTGTGACAGCTGTATTTTGTTTTAAACACGTGCGCCTTTTTAGGAGCCTCCTTTTTCCAGTTTCATGAACTCTGGTTCTGTTGTTTATATCGTTTTCTGTTCTAGGTACACAGCTTTTGCCTTTTCTTTTCTTCTGATGTGCTCGTGTGAGCTGCTGGGCTCGCTTCAGAGATGTGTCCCTTATTTCTTTACATGTCTTTATCGGACTTTATATCTGAATCTGTTTATTGTTCAATACGTAATATGGAATCTATTTATTGTTCAATACGTAATATGGAATCTGTTTATTGTTCAATACGTAATATGGAATCTGTTTATTGTTCAATACGTAATATGGAATCTGTTTATTGTTCAATACGTAATATGGAATCTGTTTATTGTTCAATACGTAATATGGAATCTGTTTATTGTTCAATACGTAATATGGAATCTGTTTATTGTTCAATACGTAATATGGAATCTGTTTTGGTGATACGGATTTTTTCTCTAAATTTGTTCCATTAGCAACTGTAGCAGTGTCGGGTAATTATCAGAGCACCACATACAGGTCCACAAGTGCCAGGATATTTCCATCAGAAGGGAGATCTCAGCTTTAGTCCAGGTACACCGTATCACGGGAACGAATCTTTGTAGATTGAAAGGCAACGAGGTAACGGGGATATAACCAGCTGCCTTTAGTCTGAGAAGGCATCTCTAATTTAAAGATCACCCACAGTATCTGTAATTATATCAGCAACTAATCTGCTGAATCAGGTGGCCTGTCCACAGAATAGTGTACACCATGACCTGCATGTTGATAGTTTTTCGCCTCAACTTGTCCACAGACCAGATGTGCGATTGTTTCTGTCGCTAGACAGCCCGCGTGATGTCCCCGCTGTTACAGTCGACTCGCCCGATGCTGAACGTGAAGAGGATTATATAATGGTGAGTTTCGTTGTTTAGTTTCACCCTTTTGATGTCGTGAACTCCCCAGTCAGTGATGTGTCTCCCTGCTGTAGCGAAAACATTTCTTTAAGACTTACAAAAAACATTCTCAACACACAAATATTTTTGTGTTGTTAAACATCACGTCCGCCATGTTTTGCTGAGAAATTATGTGCTGCTTATTTTTGAGTTTACAGCAATTTAAAATAACAAACTTCCAGCAACAGAACAAAAGGATACAATGAGTTTACGTTTAAATTTTTTTTTTCAAAATCCTTTCAAGCGGCTCCTGCTGGCCTGAATCCAGCGCTGAAGTATTGGAGACCAGGAACTAGATCCCAGTCAGTGCTGACAGTTCATCATGGCACCTGTTCTCAAGTGATGAACCAGGCCTATGTTGAAAAAAACAAGAGCAAAATTTGTCATGTTTTGGACATCTGCCTTCAAACTGGACGGTAAATGGGCTGCGGTTTGCTCGTTTGTCTTCCCTGAGATGGATCTAAGGAGTAGGCTTTGAAGCAAGCTCCACCACTCTCTGACTGACTGAATCCTACTTCGGTGAACAGGCTGTAGTAATAAAAACAGCTGGTAACAGGTGCAGGCTGTTGGTCAGGTTTTGGCCAGTTATATCTCAGGTCATGGTCATGTGTTTCAGGTCGACAGTACTTTTGCTTGAATTAACGCTATGATCAGATGGCCAACGAGCAAGTTACAGATTATCGTGGAAGGGAGCTTACTAATAAGTCTACAGCTGCAGGTTGTTGGGACAGAATCATCCCACTTTTGTATCATATTACTTAGCCCTGGTGTTGTATGTGTTGCATTATTTGTAGTAATAATTAGTAGTTGTCATTTATGTAGCATTATTTGTTGTTGTAGTAGTGTAGCAGTAGTAACAGTAGCAGAAGTAGTAGTAGTAGTTATTGTTTTTTTGCTTTTGTTGTTGTTGGATATGTAGTATTTTGTAGTAATAGCAGTCGTAGTAGTAATGGTGGTGGTAGTAGTGGTAGTATCAGCAGTAGCAGCTGCAGTAGTAATAATAGTGGTTGTTGTATTTATAGTATTACTAGCTGGTTGCCCGGGTGCTTGTTTATCCCAATCTTCTATTATACAGGAAAAGGAATGAATTCTATATATAGTGTAAAATCGGAGTAATTTTATCTACAGTTCACAATTCATCTCACCGATCCCGAAAACTATGGATGTGACACTAATATCGGCCGTTTTCGTTTATTTTTACATGTCACCCCTTCCCACCCCCAACCCTAGGAGTTCTAGGGGTAATGTAACTCCCCCCAAAGTATCTTTTTTTACGGATTGTAAATCATATATGTACCAAATTTGGTTGAAATTGCTAAAGGCGTTCCAGAGGTATGCTGGGACATACATACATATGTACATAGTGGTGGTAGGGGTGTCTTACCCCCCACAAGGAGGCTGAACTTGGACTTACACGGCATCGGGAGTGTCACTATTCATCTCAGAGACCCCGAAAACTATGGATTCGACACTAATATCGATCGTTTTCGAGTATTTTTTACATGTCACCCCCTTCCCAACCCAGCAGTAATCTTTCCAGATTGTAATTCATATGTTTACCAAGTTTGGTTGAAATTGCTCCAGGTGTTACAGAGTTATGCTGGAACATACATACATACACACATCTCTCTCTCTCTGAACCTTAAGTGCCCAGGGCACATGGGGCTTCCGCAAGGGTTTTCCACAAATGCCTGTCCTTCGCCTTTTTTTCTGCTCTTGCATCAATTTATATATATATATAGATTTGTTGTAGTAGTAGTAGTAGTAGTAGTAGTAGTAGTAGTAGTAGTAGTAGTAGTAGTAATAGTTGTTGTTGTTGTTGTTATTGTTGTTTTTGTTGTTGGATATGTAGTATTTTGTAGTAATAGCAGCAGTAGTATTAATAGTCGTGGTAGCATCAAACAATAGCAGCATCAGTAATAGCAGTGGTTGTTGTATTAGTAGTAGTAGTAGTAGTAGTAGTAGTAGTAGTAGTATCAGCCTCCTTTAATAATTTCTTACTAATGGACTAAGTTCCCTTGAAGCGTAACCTGCTTTTTTTATGAACGTTTTTCTCTTTTCGTCTGGCATTCTTCCTGGCCCCCTGCTCTGTTTGTATTTCTTCCTTTTGAAGAACAGAATTAAACTCTGAATATGACGTGCTAAATATAACTCAGCGTTGCATTGTTGAACATAGTTCCAATAAAGCCGCTTTGAACGAACACTCTGCCTCGGTGTCTATTTACAAGGACCTATTTCTGGGATTCGTTCAGTTTCTCCGCGCCATACTGACATTCATGTTTAGAATGCTGAAAAGAAAATGATAGAATTGAGTAATTCAGTAATGAGATATTTATTGGTTTCCTATTTTAGACTATTGGAATGGTTCAGTGGCAGCGTTAAAATTAGATTTGACCGAGGTTGTTCTGACTTCAAGCGAACCATGTTTTCTGCGCTATGAGAAACTGGAGCGGGAAGCACAGAGAGTCTGTATAATGAAAAGAATGTGTAGAAATGTCAAGAATAACTTGGATGCCCTGTCACGTGAGCTATGACTGCCACGTAAATAAATCGAGTTTTATTTTAAAACAATAGACTTTTTTCCCCTCAAACTCCATCCTGCACTGACAAATAAGAGCTTTTTTCTCCAAATATTCATTTTGCAAACAAGATTTTGAAATGAACATTTTTCGTCTTTTTGAACATCAGTTCACTATGTGTGCTGAAACTAAAAAAAAATTTTTTTAAATAGTGCGATTCCAGTTTAGTTTTGCCGGGGTTTTTTTTCCTGATATCTTTCCGTGGATTATTTTGTGCATTCCTGGAAATAAACTAGATCGAATTCATCATCACATTCGTTGCCAGTGCAATAAAACCACATCCATTGTAGCCCTATCTTCGTATAAAATTTCTCTTCCGCAAATTCTTCTTCTAGAAACAGAGCCAGGCACTAATAGACATCACTCAACGGATGGGAAGACATCACTGAACTGGTGGGAAGACATCACTCAACGGATAAGAAGACATCACTCAACGGATGGGAAGACATCACTCAACGGAAATACTTGAAAAGGACCTTTAAAAAGAAAAACAAATTCAAGTCTGGATTAGTGAAGGTAGAAACTCGTAGCTAAGCAACGCTGTCATCGTTTTCAGCACGTGACCGTTGTCGAAGGTGCAGCTGCCCAGCCAGAGAACTTGTTTAGTTAGAGAAGTGTCGACTCAGTTCGTGGGCCCTTTTTATCTTGTCGGAGGTCATGTGGGCGGAACGATTATACCAAGTTTGTGAGGTCTGAAGTAAGAATATGCAAATTGTGAACTCTATCTAGATTTTTATCACTGTCTGTTGTGTAATGGACGGCCATTTTTTAGGTCTGAAATTACAAAAGACAAGAAACATGTTCTTTGTCAAGAGGCCGTTGAATCTTCATGCAGGGTGTGTGTGTGTGTTTTTTTTTTAACTGTCCAAAACACACAACGAAAAAAAAAGAATGGAAAAACTAATTATGTCAGTCCGTAAGAACAGCGAAAGAGCAGAACCTCTATCTTAATGCAAAGAAAACTAAACTGATGACAACTGACAAAACAAACAAGGCAGCTGAAATATGTATCAATGAGGGAAAAACTGGAAGAAGTGGAGAGTTTTGAATATCTTGGATTATTACTAACTAATAATGGAGATACAATGAGGGAAATTAAAAGGAGGACATCTATCGTTCTTCACAAAATAAATAAATAAAACAGCTAAAGAAGCTGTGGAGTGGAACAGATAGAACTACAAAATTACTATTTTTAAGGACATCCATCTTTCCCATCCAAACATATGCCCATGAGATCTGGACACTTAACAAAACAGTTGAGAAATACATTAATGCCTTTGAATGTAAATGCTACAGAAGAGTTCTTCAAACACAAAAAAGAACACATGTATCCATGTATTATAAATATATCCATACTACAAGAACAACTACTGAAGAAGGTTGGCTAATAAAGAAGATTAAACAGAAAGAATGAAATATGTTGGACATATTAAACGTCATGATAATTTAGAGAAGACAGTCTTGGAAGGGTACATAATGGAAAAAAGAAAGAGAGGAAGACCAAGGCGAAGTTGGCTGCAATACGGCGTTGATGATCTGCGAATGAATTTATCATTAGCAGGGCATCTTTCTTACAACCGAGAGGCCTACAGGAGGGCTGTTAGGGAGGCAAAGTTCCACAAGGGACATGCAAATGACTGACTTACTGTGCATGTGTGTATGGGGGGGGGGGGGTGGAAGGAAGAAGACGTGAGGATAGGAGTGGGGGTAGGAGAAGGGGAGAGCCTGAGAGTGGGATCGGGACTACCTGGATCGCATACAGTGAGCAGAGGATATGCCTTTTGAAATAACTTTCTTCTGTACGTGTGCTTGTCTTCAGCACTGGTGTACACATTAGTACATTTTGTGTACAATAGATAGGATTATGTGGGCATCTGAGTGACGAAGTGGTTAGTTCACTAGTCCCCCATGGCTATGATCTGTAGTCCAAATCCTGCCGAAGCCGCCCTAGTCACCCAGATACAGAAATGGCTACCTGACCTCTTCAGGAGCTGGAGAAGGATGTTGACCACGTTACCCTAGAGTGTGCTGACAGGTCAAGCCAATGGTCTACCGTATCTCCTAGGTGACTCCATAGCATAACATGATTACCTTTTTGCTTATAGATGACGCTTAAGTTGGCACAAAAACTATTTTCAGTCATCATCACTTAAAGTAATAATATCTGTTAGATTTCACTCCAAGTATACTAATCCTTGTAGTCCAAGTTACTCTATGTTTGAAGTATTCCATATTGTTTTATTTGCTGGGGAGGGTAAGTTGACCAGGTCACCCTACCGCATCATCCTGGACTGTGCTACCAAGTCAAGGAAAATAGGAACCCCTTAGGTCGCCTGTACTTTCCTGCATTTCCTTGATAGCACGTCCATCTGCACTTTGCGTCTTAATTCTTAGGCAAGTCTGTTCTCTCGTTTCAGAGCAACCGACAGTGCATAGTATCAATCGTAACTTCATTTAATTAAGGCACCTCTACAAATTCTTGGCAGCTGAACCCAGAGACGGTACCGCACTTGATAGTTTTGGCCGCGCTCTAAATCAACCACTTGTCCGTGTCCAGTTGCTCACCCAACTGTTGTTAATTAGTCCGTTGCAGAAACTCCGTATCCCGGAAGCTGTTATTCTTGTGCAATTTCTCATCAGAAAAAAAAATGCCAGGTTTAACTGGAGTATCAAGTTTTAACTGATGTGTCAAGTTTTAACCGGTGTGTCAAGTTCAGGTAATGTATCAAGTTTGGTGCGTTTGCAGGAAGATATCACGTTGGATTCATGCTCGTTTGCGTTAAACACCAGGATCTACCTGGGAGTGCTAACCTCATTTTTTGCAGCGGACACTGTTAAGAGATTCAAAGATTTGCTATCGAGTCGGGTTTTAGCTGTGGCCTAAAGTGAAGGGCCTTCAGTTTCTTGAGTGTACTCGGTGCCTAGGCTTCGCTGCTAGACCCACTGCTTTTAGAATGCACTGAACATTAGTCAGAGCCAAGTCACGGCTTCTTTCCAGGAGCAGCACGAAGAGACAGCTCAAGTTCACCGGCTCAGACAACTTGTGCACGTCAGCAAGCACAGACAGCTTTGGTTCCCACCACTCTGCGTCATACAGTCTGCTCCCACTACTCTGCGTCATGCAACCTGCTCCCACTACTCTGCGTCATACAGTCTGCTCCCACTACTCTGCGTCATACAGTCTTCTTCCACTACTCTGCGTCATACAGTCTTCTTCCACTACTCTGCGTCATACAGTCTGCTCCCACTACTCTGCGTCATACAGTCTTCTTCCACTACTCTGCGTCATACAGTCTTCTTCCACTACTCTGCGTCATACAGTCTTCTCCCACTACTCTACGTCATACAGTCTGCTCCCACTACTCTGCGTCATACAGTCTTCTTCCACTACTCTGCGTCATACAGTCTTCTCCCACTACTCTGCGTCATACAGTCTTCTCCCACTACTCTGCGTCATACAGTCTTCTCCCACTACTCTCATACAGTCTGCTCCCACTACTCTACGTCATACAGTCTGCTCCCACTACTCTGCGTCATACAGTCTGCTCCCACTACTCTACGTCATGCAGTCTGCTCCCATTACTCTGCGTCATGCAGTCTGCTCCCACTACTCTACGTCATGCAGTCTGCTCCCACTACTCTACGTCATGCAGTCTGCTCCCACTACTCTGCGTCATGCAACCTGCTCCCACTACTCTGCGTCATGCAGTTTGCTCTGTCTCTTCAGGACATCTTGATCGCTCTTGTTCTTTACCATAGAATTCTTAAGTCTCCAACATAGAATTCTTAAGTCTCCAACATAGAATTCTGAACAGTATCCGACACAGAATTCTTAAGTCTCCAACATAGAATTCTTAAGTCTTCAGCATAGAATTCTTAAGTCTCCAACATAGAATTCTTAAGTCTCCAACATAGAATTCTTAAGTCTCCAACATAGAATTCTGAACAGTATCCGACACAGAATTCTTAAGTCTCCAACATAGAATTCTTAAGTCTCCAACATAGAATTCTGAACAGTATCCGACATAGAATTCTTAAGTCTCCAACATAGAATTCTTAACAGTATCCGACATAGAATTCTTAAGTCTCCAACATAGAATTCTTAACAGTATCCGACATAGAATTCTTAAGTCTCCAACATAGAATTCTTAACAGTATCCGACATAGAATTCTTAACATTTTCTGACATAGAATTCTTAACATTTTCTGACATAGAATCCTTAACATACTTTTTGGACTTCACATTCCTGAGCTGAGGAACATAGTAGGCATCATCATGTGCTGATATTGTTGTAGGTTTTCTCTACCACTGTGAACCTCGGCGTTTTTGGTGGCTGATCTATGACAAAGATCTTGCTGTAGAGGTCTTATATCAAAGAAAAGTGTCAGGAAAGATCTTGCTGTAGAGGTCTTATATCAAAGAAAAGTGTCAGGAAAGGTCTTGCTGTAGAGGTCTTATATCAAAGAAAAGTGTCAGGAAAGATCTTGCTGTAGAGGTCTTATATAAAAGAAAAGTGTCAGGAAAGATCTTGCTATAGATGTCTTTCTATCAAAGAAAAGTGTCGGGAAAGATCTTGCTGTAGAGGTCTTATATCAAAGAAAAGTGTCAGGAAAGATCTTGCTATAGATGTCTTTCTATCAAAGAAAAGTGTCAGGAAAGATCTTGCTATAGATGTCTTTCTATCAAAGAAAAGTGTCAGGAAAGATCTTGCTATAGATGTCTTTCTATCAAAGAAAAGTGTCGGGAAAGATCTTGCTATAGATGTCTTTCTATCAAAGAAAAGTGTCAGGAAAGATCTTGCTATAGATGTCTTTCTATCAAAGAAAAGTGTCAGGAAAGATCTTGCTATAGATGTCTTTCTATCAAAGAAAAGTGTCAGGAAAGATGTTTCCATCGTTTTCCTTCTTTTTTCCCCACAGAACGGAAACAAGGACGATAACCCGGTAAACCTGGGACCAAGTGAGAAGCCGACGTGAGTACTAGAACACGCTGTACACGTATGTCTGGCTTTGTTTTGTCTGGCTTTGTTTTGTCTGGCTTTGTTTTGTCTGGCTTTGTTTTGTCCCTGTATTTCTTTGCTTGATGCTACAGTACAGTGCACTATGAAAAAAAAACACCCACTTGTAGACTGGTCATTGCACGGGGCTGTCAGTACGCACAAATGTTTGTAATACTCGTAGTTTTGGGTCTTGTACTTGGACCTAAGGCCCTGTTCATAGTGTATACCTAGATCATCTTGCATTACTTTATTTATTTTGTTTATGCTTATATTGCTCATGTTGTACTTCGTGTGTCGTCATAGTGTTGTGGTAGTAATTTACCTTACTTTACTTTACTTTACTTTACTTTACTTTACACTTTAGTAGGAAAGAAGGTTTTATTTTTGCATTATAAAGAATAATTGCTTACATTTACCAACCAGGGTCAAGCCAAAAGACTTCGAGTTTCTGAAGGTCATTGGTAAAGGAAGCTTTGGAAAAGTGCTCCTTGCCCGACATAAAGCTGAGGACACAGTTTTTGCCGTCAAAGTTCTGCAGGTAAACATCAGAACAATCACACTTTATCTTACTTTTGTTCACTTATTTATCACGCGCCGTGCCGATAGCCACCGGCGATTATGTTCCTCCATTTTATGTGATCTTTAATGTTTGTAAAAATATGTGATTACCTGTCTATTTCTAAGACATTTTGTCAGCCTATTGAGAGTTATTCCCCCCCCCCCCTCTCTCTCTCTCTCTCCGTTTCCCTTTCCTTTTTATGCGTGTTTCCCAGTGATTGTCATATTGGCTAACTTCTGTCTTCATATTGGCTAACTTCTGTCTTCATATTGGCTAACTTCTGTCTTCATATTGGCTAACTTCTGTCTTCATATTGGCTAACTTCTGTCTTCTAATGGCATGTAGAAAGAAATTTGAGAGTTGTTTACCTTTTGGCATAATTAATTTTCTGTCTACATTCTCGGGTGTATGGACCTTGTCTTTCCCTGGAGCTGATTAGCAAAGTCGAAACGACGAAAGTAAAACATGGCCGCACCAACTGCCCAAGTGAAAGGGAATATGCATACAGCGTGTGTCTTTAGCAATTCTGTATCCCAAGACCAAAAACAAAATGTCATTCTGTCTTCTGCAGCTTCTCTTTATAACAACTAATAGCCACGAAAGTTTCGCTAATAGATGAAATAATAATGAATTGTTTGAATTCTGAAATATTATCTCTGAGTAAAATGATTGGTTTACATTGGATTGGCTGATAAAACTTTTTTGGTAAACGGACAGTTTGATATAAACTAACTTTCCGATTGACTGATGTGATAAATGAGAAATTAAAAAGGCGGTAGACGTATTTTCTGGCTAGCATATTCTCTGACATTACAGAAACAAGCAATTATGAAGAGAAACGAGGCGAAACACATCATGGCCGAAAGAAACGTTCTACTGAAAAACATAAAGCATCCATTTTTGGTGGGTCTTCACTACAGCTTCCAGACACCAGACAAGCTCTACTTCGTGCTAGATTACGTCAATGGCGGAGAGGTGAGGACAAACTCTACTTTTTATTAGATTATGTCAGTGACAGAGAGGTGAGGACAAACTCTACTTTTTATTAGATTATGTCAGTGACGGAGAGGTGAGGACAAACTCTACTTTTTATTAGATTATGTCAGTGACAGAGAGGTGAGGACAAACTCTACTTTTTATTAGATTATGTCAGTGACGGAGAGGTATGGACAAACTCTACTTTTTATTAGATTATGTCAGTGACAGAGAGGTGAGGACAAACTCTACTTTTTATTAGATTATGTCAGTGACGGAGAGGTATGGACAAACTCTACTTTTTATTAGATTATGTCAGTGATGGAGAGGTATGGACAAACTCTACTTTTTATTAGATTATGTCAGTGACGGAGAGGTATGGACAAACTCTACTTTTTATTAGATTATGTCAGTGACAGAGAGGTGAGGACAAACTCTACTTTTTATTAGATTATGTCAGTGACGGAGAGGTATGGACAAACTCTACTTTTTATTAGATTATGTCAGTGACAGAGAGGTGAGGACAAACTCTACTTTTTATTAGATTATGTCAGTGACGGAGAGGTATGGACAAACTCTACTTTTTATTAGATTATGTCAGTGACAGAGAGGTGAGGACAAACTTTACTTTTTATTAGATTATGTCAGTGATTTAAGAGTAATGTTCTAAGTGTACTACTCTATGGAAGTGAATGCTGGAAAATCACCAAACCATAGAAAACAAGCTGAATTCTTTCCAGACTAAATGTTTACGAAGAATTAGAAAAATATTTTGGCCAAACACCATAAGAAATAACATTTTGTTGGCAGAAATGCAGATGAAGCCACTGACAGCAATTATTGAGGAAAGACGCTGGCGATGGTTGGGACATGTGCTCCGAATGACTGACAACTCACTACCAAAAATAGCACTAAGATGGACACCACAGGGGAACAGAAGTAAAGGTAGACCAAAAAAGACATGGAGAAGAACAACAGAAAGGATGTTGAGCAACAGAGGGCTCACCTGAGCAAGAGCAGAAAAAAAGGCAAAGGACAGGCATTTGTGGAAAACCCTTGCGGAAGCCCCATGTGCCCTGGGCACTTAAGGTTCAGAGAGAGAGAATAGCGGGGAGATAAGTACGGTGACTTCTCGTGCTGCGTCTTTCTTGTCTTGCTTTGTTTGCTGTGGATAAGACGATGAGCAGTGTTTGTGACGTTGCTTCTACCATTTATGGCGACATAGAACGTTTTCTGAGAATGTGCCCATACTTTATGGTGATATGGCCTCATATTTTGATGATGATGTTGATTGCTGTGTAAATGATGATGATGGTGATGATGATTTTTATAGCACTGATAGCGGTGAGTTGTGGTAATAGGGATTATTTTAGTGATGATGATGATAATAGGTGCAGTGATTATGATGTTTGTCGTGATTATAGTACATTGGAAACAATATTGCTGTTAATAGTGATTCTGGTGTTGATGGCACTGATTATATAGATAGTCAAAAAGATGATGTTAATGACCAAAATGATGACGAATGTGATTTTTTTTAAAAATCGAGGGTAATGATTGTGATAACGGCGATGGACGTGATAAAAGTGAAAAGAATGATTTTGATAATGATGATACTAATGATTGTGGTGATTAACTGGATTTCTGAGGATAATGTTAATGATACTGATGAAGATAATATTGATGAGAGAAGACATAAGCGTGAAGAGACTGGACTTCACAAGACAGACAATGTTTGGTGTTGCTTCGGTTGAATGAACAAATCTAATATTAGTGGAAACATCTATGACAGAACATGTGATCAGCACAAATGTGGAGTTCCACAAATAGTTAACATCGACTGGCTTAAAACCCATCTTCTATAGGTACATGATGTCACTGATATTGATGAAGACAAATGTTGATGATGTAGTTGGTGATGTTTCTTATCCATTCAGTGGTTCTATAGCGATGGTTATAACTGTAGTGGATGTTATAGAGATGGTTATAACTGTAGTGGATGTTGTTTCGCAGTTGTTCTTCCATCTCCAACGTGAGCGCTACTTCCCAGAAAATCGAGCCAAGTTCTACGCCGCAGAGATGGCCAGCGCTTTGGGTTACCTACATTCTCTCAGTATCATATACAGGTGAGAGGCAGAGAGAGAGAGAGAGAGAGAGATTGTGCGGGAGGGAGTTTGATAATTGAAGTATGTTGCAATGCAGAATGCAGTTTTGTATACGATGTGGTAAATAATCGAAATAAAGATTGTGGATAACAAAACCCAGAGTTGAAATAATCTTCGTCTGTTGAATGGTCCCAAGCCAAAGAGACTGTCAGACCAAGTATTTCTCTGGAGATTAAAATAAACAAAATTTAAAAACCCGAAACAAAGTGGGGATTGAGGGGGGGGGGGGGGGGAACTATATGGGAAAAAAAAGAAGAAAGTAATATTCAGAATTCACTGACCGACAGACCCAGTACCGAAACTCTGATCGAGCAGTTCTGGTTAGTTCTCACAGATATCAGTCTCAGCATTCAGTCACAGACGTTTTTGAGTCCCTCGTGAGATCGCGCCAAGAAACGAAACAAATAAGAATTCTGCTTTCATAGAGGACAGAGAAACGAAACAAATAAGAATTCTGCTTTCATAGAGGACAGACTCCATCATTAGTATGTAAAACGAAGAAAAGGCGGGTGGGGGGGTAGAGGGCTGTTAGTATGTAAAACGAAGAAAAGGCGGGTGGGGGGGTAGAGGGCTGTCTGCGTAAGCGAATAAGGGGAGAAAAAAAAGTATTAACGAATATATACACAGATTATTAACTGAAGTGACTGAGAAGAATGAACTAGACAACTTGTCCGTACAGCCGATCTATCATGTGTATGGCCAGCAGATTATGTCAGAAAAACTTCCGGATTCTTTTCCTCTCAGCCAGGAAGAAAAAAGGCCAGACATTATGATCACGAGAATATAAAACATGTTTTCAGGCTGGAATGTATTCTTCCAAATATTCATCGTCTTTTCATTAATAAATAAATATAAAGAAAAATAATCAAATTGGCTGAAAAAAAATTCCTGCGTGTACACATTAGTTTTGTCAATTTCATAAGCTATATATCAGATGTAAACACAGATGAATCCGCGGAGAAATAATGCGCAGTGTTGTAGCGAAGATGTTTTTTTTTTTTAGGAAAACCATCACAAAGGGCTAGTTTTCACCAGCAGAGCATTTAAGGACAAATCAAGTTAGGGCATCAGCCATTGTGAAAGTTTGAGGGCACCAGCAGGCATTTCAGAACAAATCAAGTTTAGGACGTCAGCCACTGTGAAAGTTTGAGGGCACCAGCAGGGCATTTCAGAACAAATCAAGTTAGGACGTCAGCCATTGTGAAAGTATAAGGGCACCAGCAGGGCATTTCAGGACAAATCAAGTTAGGACATCAGCCATTGTGAAAGTATAAGGGCAAAATGGGCGAGGAAGAAAATCATTGTAAAAAAATCACAATGGCAGACGCTTGAAGACAAAGCCAAGAGCACGGTTGTTGGGGACGCACAATCGCTGACCAGATTTCGAGGGCAAAACAACCGGAAAAGATGATGCCCGATAAAGCAAGAACTGGTGAACGCCGGGCTAAAGCAGAAGTTAAGAAATGGCGCTCAGTGCTTGTGGTTCTTGGATACAAAGACGACGGAGACTGCAATGAAAATAAACAGAGTAATTAATCTATATTACTCAAGCAACGACGCGGAAATGGCTGTGAGAAACGGATGATGAGTTTGAAAATAAGAAATTTAAAAAAGAAAAGGAAAGAAAAGTAAGAAAACCACTTTACAAAATTATTTATGGCCACTGAAGACAGTTTCTAAAATAGGAAAGTCGTCCAAAAATTGGTATAACAAAGAAATCCGCGTGTCTGTTTTTAGACACAGCCAGAGGGGAAAGATGAACTTGATCTTGTCCACTTTTACTTAAGTGACTCATATCTGAGACGTTAGCCCCCCCCCCAAACCTCTCAAACATTAACGTCACAGTCACACCAACCTTCCTGTGTTTTCACTTTAAGGCTGTACGTTAGGTTGTACCTGGATTCAGGGCTGTGATCAAGGTGACTTGGTTAAGGGACAAGCCCTGGACACACCGAGATAGGTAGCTGCCAGACAGCGGGAACGCACGCACAGTTTACTTTTCAGTTAGCCCAGTATTTTATCAGACCTAGTAAACCAGATCTGACCGAAAGCCCATTCTACCTTCCCGAAATGCACTAGAAATAGAATACCGTGCTGCTTTAGATTAGTCAGTGGGATAGTAATCAGTATCTTAGTCATTGAGATAGTAATCAGTATCTTAGTCATTGAGATAGTAATCAGTATCTTGGTCATTGAGATAGTAATCAGTATCTTGGTCAATGTGATAGTAATCAGTATCTTGTCCATTCTGAAAGATAATAAATGATGACGACTGCGGTAAAACTGGCTCTAGTAATAAAGGTAGACAGGTGTATGGTTGAGTTTTACAAACAGAAAAAAAAAAGATAGAAAGAATAAGAAAAGTGGGAAGAAACGAGAGTGATGGAAAGTAAGTTGAGCACGTATAAATGAAGAATATACAACACTCCAGTATTTCGGCAAATGTTATGCAAAAGCAACACACTAGATAAATACAGGATATTTTCCTAGACAAGGCATCATAAGCGAACAGCCTTGTCTTCTCTGTGCTCTCTATTCATACCGGACCTACCTTTATCTACCTCACAGGTAGATAATAATTTATATATGTATGTAGTTACTTTCTGTTGCCATTTATATATGTATGTAGTTACTTTCTGTTGTCATTTATATATGTATGTAGTTACTTTCTGTTGTCATTTATATATGTATATAGTTACTTTCTGTTGTCATTTATATATGTATGTAGTTACTTTCTGTTGTCATTTATATATGTATGTAGTTACTTTTTGTGGTCATTTATATATGTATGTAGTTACTTTCTGTTGTCATTTATAATGTAGTTACTTTATGTTGTCATTTAAATATGTATGTAGTTACTTTCTGTTGTCATTTATATATGTATGTAGTTACTTTCTGTTGTCTTTTGTATATGTATGTAGTTACTTTTCTGTAGTCATTTATATATGTATGTAGTTACTTTTCTGTAGTCATTTATATATGTATGTTGTTACTTTCTGTTGTCATTTGTATATGTATGTAGTTACTTTTCTGTAGTCATTTATATATGTATGTAG
Source organism: Achatina immaculata (assembly GCA_009760885.1). Taxonomy (NCBI): domain Eukaryota; kingdom Metazoa; phylum Mollusca; class Gastropoda; order Stylommatophora; family Achatinidae; genus Lissachatina; species Lissachatina immaculata. The sequence goes on along the minus strand of CM019705.1, from coordinate 39,025,235 downwards.
GTACTTTTCTGTAGTCATTTATATATGTATGTAGGTACTTTCTGTTGTCATTTATATATGTATGTAGGTACTTTCTGTTGTCATTTATATATGTATGTAGGTACTTTTCTGTAGTCATTTATATATGTATGTAGGTACTTTCTGTTGTCATTTATATATGTATGTAGTTACTTTTCTGTAGTCATTTATATATGTATGTAGGTACTTTCTGTTGTCATTTATATATGTATGTAGTTATTTTCTGTATTGAGTGCATGGATAAAAATGAAATGTGAATGTTATATTTAATTTTATGTCTCTCAGCTTTCTAATGTTAGTTATGATTGATTATATGAGCAGAATGTTTGTAGAATATCTGGACAGTTGTATGATAAAGGGCATACTGTCAGATGGGCCTGCATGCCCAATTCTTAACCCTTTGAAGATAAAGATCAATCAATCAATCACCCACTCCCACTGCCCTCATATTATTTTCTCACTTTTATTATCTGCGCCATCGAGGTCTAAAAGATCTGTTATCTGGGTTCACCCCCCCCCCCCAAAAAAAAAAAGCGGTATGACGTCATTTATTTGCCAACCGGTATTATTTGTCATTGTTTCGTTCTTTCATTTCTCACGCAGTCACCAATTTTTACTTTTTTTACTTACCTGCGTCCATCTTTGCTCATTTTGTGCACGATTTTTTTTAACAAGGAAAGTACCAAAGATCTACACTTAATTTTTTTTTTATTTTGTGTATTTATCTGGTGTGTTGTTTATCTATGTGGTCTTTGACAAAGATATTTGCCGAAATATTGGATTGCTGTATGACCTGGACACTTAACAAAACAGCTGAGAAACACATAAATGCCTTTGAATGTAAATGCTACAGAAGAGTCCTTCAAATATCATGGACACAAAAAAGAATATATCCATACTACAAGAACTTAATACGGAAGAGGGCTGGCTAGTAAGGAAGATTAAACAGAGAGAACTTAAATATTTTGGACATATTAAACGTCATGATAATTTAGAGATGACAGTCTTGGAAGGGTACGTAGTGGGATAAAGAAAAAAGAGGAAGACCAAGGCGAAGATGGCTGCAAGACATCATTGATGATCTGCAAATGGACGCATCAGCAGCAGAACATCTTGCTCACAACCGAGAGGCCTACAGGAGTGCCGTTAGAGAGGCAAAGTTCCACAAGGGACATGCAAATGACTGAACTGTATGTTCTTCATGGATACGTGTTCTTCTTATTTTCTGCCACTCTTGCTTCTTTTTGCCTTCCTCACCCTTTCTCTGTCTTTCTCTAGCTTTATTACTAGAACCATACATCTTTGTCTAGCTTTATTACTAGAACCATACACCTCTGTCTAGCTTTATTACTAGAACCATACACCTCTGTCTAGCTTTATTACTAGAACCATACACCTTTGTCTAGCTTTATTACTAGAACCATACACCTCTGTCTAGCTTTATTACTAGAACCATACACCTCTGTCTAGCTTTATTACTAGAACCATACACCTCTGTCTAGCTTTATTACTAGAACCATACACCTCTGTCTAGCTTTATTACTAGAACCATACACCTCTGTCTAGCTTTATTACTAGAACCATACACCTTTGTCTAGCTTTATTACTAGAACCATACACCTCTGTCTAGCTTTATTACTAGAACCATACACCTCTGTCTAGCTTTATTACTAGAACCATACACCTCTGTCTAGCTTTATTACTAGAACCATACACCTCTGTCTAGCTTTATTACTAGAACCATACACCTCTGTCTAGCTTTATTACTTGTCCTTTATGATGGTGCCTATTTAGAAGTCTGTTTTCTGAATGTGTGAGAACTAAAGTAAGCCAATGTTCGCGCACTCCCTGGTTCAACTTGACACTTGTATTTCAAGATCTTCGCCTCTTGATATTTCATAACGATTGTCGTACTTAATTCAGATTACAAATGTCATTTTAACTTTCTATACTTCTTTGCTCCATTTTTGTCCTGTCTGAGACAGTTCTATCTTTGTAATAGAAGGGAGAATTTTTAAAAATGGTATGGCTAGAATGAAAATTACGCGGTGACCATAATAAATAGAAGCTGGCTGAATACCTTTCACAGTGACTAATAGGTGGATCAAACACGCACAGCGCAGCGCTCTGTCTTTAATCTAAGTGAATCCAAAGACAAATAAACATGGACGTCCATCTAAGGGTTTGTATCATTGTTGAACATAGTAGTTCTTTAGGCAGAGGAAGTGAAACCTTTTGAAATCCACCGCACAGACCTGCGCAGGCTTGATCTGGCCCGCGGGCCAAGGGTTGTCTATATGTGCTCTGCGCTGTCGCTGATTGTATAAACTAGGAAAAATGTAGGAACAGCTTTATTACTTAACGACTACAAAGTTGTGACGTTTCGGCGTGAGCCTTAATCATACAAAAACATACAGGATGAAGAAATAGAGAGAGGAGATAAAGTATAGATTCAGAGAAAATGTCGCGAGTGTCGGGGTCGAGTTTGGATTAGCGGCAGATGTGAATCTACACTGGTTCGCCTCTGATGTTCGGAGCAGCCGAAACATTTCCCACAAATATTGAAGAAACTATGCTCGTAACTGAACAATACAAGAAGTGGGTGGGGCTGCTTTTTTTGTAGGGGGTGGGGGGGGGGAAATTTATGGAGAAGTGATACAAGCATTATTTTATTTTTCTCTCAGTTACTGGTATAAAGGGTATACTGCCTATACTCTCTCTCTGTCTCTCTCTGTCTCTGTCTCTTCTCTCTGTCTCTGTCTCTCTCTCTATCTCTTCTCTCTATCTCTGTCTCTTCTCTCTGTCTCTTCTCTCTGTCTCTGTCTCTCTCTATCTCTTCTCTCTGTCTCTGTCTCTTCTCTCTGTCTCTTCTCTCTGTCTCTTCTCTCTGTCTCTATCTGTCTCTTCTCTCTGTCTCTACTCTCTGTCTCTTCTCTTTGTCTCTGTCTCTTCTCTCTGTCTCTATCTGTCTCTTCTCTCTGTCTCTATCTGTCTCTTCTCTCTGTCTCTTCTCTCTTCTCTCTGTCTCTTCTCTCTGTCTCTATCTGTCTCTTCTCTCTGTCTCTCTGTCTCTTCTCTCTGTCTCTATCTGTCTCTTCTCTCTGTCTCTTCTCTCTGTATCTTTCTGTCTCTGTCTCTTCTCTCTGTCTCTTCTCCCTGTCTGTCTGTCTCTTCTCTCTGTCTCTCTGTGTCTCTGTCTCTTCTCTCTGTTTCTCTCTGTCTCTCTTTGCCCCTCTCTGTCTCTCTCTCTCTCTGTTGTAATTCTCCCTTGTACGTTCATAGATTGTGTTCAGTACAAATAAATCATTCTTTTGTCATTTAGAGATCTCAAGCCAGAAAATATTCTTCTAGACTCGAAGGTAAGTAAGCCTATTTTCAGTTTTTGCATTAATGTGGACAAATGAAAAATTGTGAAAGAGGTCGTTTCTTAAATGAAACAAAACGGTGACAAATAGATTGTTGACATACAAATTTAAGGATAAATATGCAGAAGTCATCTCCCTTGGACTACAGGTTGAAATTGTTGATAAACAACACACAAATTTAGATATGATTTACTGCAGGAGTATTAGATTTCTGAAATGATGTGCTTCAAACCTGCAAAAACATAAACCTTAAGTCACGTAATGTTACCATTTTTTTTTTTTGGCACTAGCAGGCAATTTTAGATATTTTCCCACATCTTTTTCTTTGTTTCAGCTTTCTGATTCATCTTCAAGTGTGACATTTTTTTTTTCTTAAATGCCACCTGCCAAGTTGTATCCGTTTCTCATGTTGTTTTGATTTTTTTTTTTCCTTCCATATACAGTCTCTTTGGCTCATCCTTCATGTTTTTTTTATTGCGCTCAGAGCGTCATTTATGAATATCTGTTATTTCCTGTCTGCTTTTTTGTTCTGTATTTTATGGTCATGTTCAACATTCAGGTCCACTGTCCTCTCACTGCCCCCATCCAACAATCAACAACCAACAACAAAAATGTATACCTCTTGAATATTTCGCTCATATATAATGAGAAACAGCTCCCCCCCCCCCTAGTTTTACATTAGAAATAACAAGTAGTCAGGGTGTGTGTGTGGTAGATATTTACAAGACTTGTCACTTCAAATGTTTTTACACAGAATATCCTGCACATAATTTTATTGTTTGTGCAGGGTGGTCCACGAAAAACCAGCCTGTTCACGTAGATAAGCCCACAAGACGGGCTGATTTTGTTGTGGACCTAGCTATATATTTTTGGGACACCCAGGAGAGAGAGAGAATTATGAGACCTTAGCAGTGCAACCGAAGTAACAAACAGAACACTATTAGTTATACAACTAAAATAACAAACACAATGCCCATTTAGCTATACAACTAACATAACAAACAGTGTACACTTAGCTATACAGCTAACATAACAAACAGTGTACACTTAGCTATACAGCTAACATAACAAACAGTGTACACTTAGCTATACAGCTAACATAACAAACAGTGTACACTTAGCTATACAGCTAACATAACAAACAGTGTACATTTAGCTATACAGCTAACATAAAGTGACCATATTTTTCGCAAACCAAACCGGGACCACCCCCCCCCCCCCTCCAACCAAAACAAAACAAAATTTACTCTTTAACCTTTACTTTCTATATAGGTCAAACTCAAACTGCAGAAACTCTTAAAAAATTGTTTGCTCGCTTCAGTAATTTTTACCTCCATAGCTAGTGTTTTGTTTTAAAGTTCACATAAAAAAAATTTAGAAGCTCAGTATAAAGGAGTCGTAGCTTATTGTCACACCAACAGTAATTAGTAGTCATCATAGCTGCTCTGCAGCAGATGATGTACTTGGTATTGTCTCCTCTGAAGTTGTGGCGCAATATTTCTGTGGGGAATGTATTTTCTTAGTAGATCTGGGCGCTGCATGAGCGTGTCGTGGAGTTTCTGGCCCGAGTTTCCTGCGCCATCAAAGTTGCATTTAACCATAAGCATGGCTTTCAATGTTTCAACGCAAAGTTGTTTTCTGCCTTGTCCATATCGTGTTCATGTATGAGAATATTCTTTCGGTGGGTGCGTTAGTCCCAGACAGGCAGATAATAAAGTCGATAATTTCTTTTGTCATTCAACACCCGCAACAGAGGTAGTTTAGAAATGGGTAAACACTTCCACCCACCGGATATCAGTTTTTGCTTGTTTGAAGTTCCAGCCTGAAATGTTTTCTGCTGAAGCAAATCTACAAATATTGTTGATTTCATCAAACAGTTCGTTGTCGTTGATTTCAAGATCTGGAAATTCTGAACCAAAGAAGTTTAGGCTCGTTTGCATATTTTCCCAAGAAGGTGGGTGTCTCAAAGCCACCCAACTGAAGCCACTCAGATATTGAAATTAATTCACTCTTTCCTGTAGATATTCAAAAGAACTGTCATAGAAATTGGTGATAATATTCATCACATCTGTTTTTCTGACGAGACCCTAGTTTTCTAGACAGCGAATCTGAATTTTTCACTTCGTTTGGAACAAAGTTGGTTCTACTCCTGTCCCTGCATTTTTGCAGGAGATTGTCAAATGCAGACGACACTTCCAGTGTTGAAATTGTTTGTTCCTCAGTTTTTAGGACAGCAGCATGAAAACTGACAGAAATATTGTGAACAAAAAAAAAAAAAAGGGGGTCACAACTCGGCACATGATTTTCGAAGGAAGTTCGATTACCGTAGGGCGCAAGTGTTGAGAGAAAAGATTTCAACGCAGGAAAGAGCTTAATGATTCTCTCCCCTGCTGGCGTTAGTGAAAGCCCTCTGGTTTTTCCGCATCCTATAATCAATCATTGCAAAGTCACAGAGTTCCTTCAGTTCTTCCACACGAACAGTGTAAATATAAAAGTAGGAATATATTTTCACAACGACAGTTTCAGCATCAATAGGAAGACAATCAGCTGCCTTTTGCATTGCGTTGTGGATAATGTGAGTTGCGCAGCCAATCCCCACAAGTTTTTCCTCCGATCGAAGATTTTAATTTCGCAAATACATTGTTCTGTCCTTTTCTTTGAACACCACCGAAGTTTGTGTTGGAGTTGTCAGCACAGAAACCCACACATTTTGTAGCGAGATCATTTTTTTTTTCACATGTTAAGTAGAAACTCACAAATTATGTCTGATGTTTCGCCAGAGGTTGACTGCAGATCTAATAACTTAACTTCGATACCCAGTGACGGCATACAATATCTTACAAGCAGTGGGAACACCTTTATATCTTTGTGATTTGAGGCATCTGTCATTATTGTCACAAATTTTGCATTCTTCAATTTTTCTTGAATTTGGTCAATAACAAATGAAAAAAGGACGTTAGTTATTATGGATTCACATTTTATGCGCACACACATAAACTTTGGCTCAAACAAATGCTGAATAAATTTGTTGGTGCAAGTCATTGAGCTAAAATTGTGATTGTGGCATAAGGTGTGATATGCAAACGTGCCTCCTGCAGCTGCAAACTTGGCTTCCATGCTCCTAAACGTTGCTAGTCGGAAATAATTTGTCACGGGACGGGCGGATAGTGCTGCTGGCACAGCTACCTTATGTCGATCACTCTTCAGATGTTTTGTGATATCCGATCTGCCGCCATGCAAAACTGAAAATTCAGATTTGCAAGTGTCACATCTAACATGGGAGTCATTGTCGGTTCTCTCCTTCTTTATGAAGGGAACATCACTCTCTAATTGTTGATTCAGTTTACATGCTCGCTTAGACATCATCGGAGTGGAGGCTAAATTTTCATTAGCTCGCCACGTAATGTTCAGTCGGTAAGTCAGTAAAAGAAATAAAATTAAATACACAATAATGCATTTGAAATGCGCCTTACTTAATAACTAAATAAATACAGTACTACTAATTAACGTGACAAAAAAATCCAAACCACCATCTCAGTCGTTCTGTCGATAATTGTCGATAATTCTGTCGATAATCTGTCGATAAACTGACGCTAGCTCAAACATTTAGCGCCTTCAAACTTTTCCACTAACTCTGCGATTGGTTAATTTAGTCACGAGGCAAATAACTATACTCTGATTGGTTCAACATTTCTAGAATAAGTGAAGATCATTTTCTGATCCAACCAAATAATGCGTACCACATATTTCTATCAAGTTAAAAATGGAATAATAAACACTTCTGGTCAATTACATCACGCACCGGCATTTCAAAATGAATTGATTTTTTTTTTTTTTTGCTTACAGATTTTATTAAACTTTAAAGTTAGTAGGCTCAAAGTGGAACATTTGTGCATCCCGCCAAGACTTATGGCGAAGGCGGGACTACCAGTCTAAAAAACGGGACAAACCTTAAACTAGCATAACAAATAAAGTGCATATTAGAGCTTTGCGACAAACATGACGAAGGGCACATTTGCCTTGCTACTAATGTTACAGAGTGCATCTTTAGCCTTGCAACTAATGTTAGAGATTGCATCTTTAGCCTTGCAACTAATGTTACAGAGTGCATCTTTAGCCTTGCAACTAGCATAACAAAGACTACATTTAGCCTTGCAGCTAACATAACAAAGACTACCTTTAGCCTTGCAACTAGCATAAAAAAAGACTACCTTTACCTTTGCAACTAGCATAACAATCTTTAGTCTTGTAACAGACAATAAATAAAGACACCTTTAGCCTTGGCAACTAGCCTAACAAACTTTAGCCTTGTAACTAACAACAGACAAAGACTACCTTTAACCTTGCAACTAACAGAATGTTGTCATGCTCAAAAAATGCAATTCCCCCCCCCCCACCCTATCCTCCCCCTGCCCTACCCTCCCCCCGGGGGACATATTGTCCTGTTCATGGAATGAAAGACCAAAAATATTGACAGATATCCAAGCAATGTTTCAAAATTTTGAAAGGTTTATAGTGTTTGCTAATTACAAAATGTCAATCTCTTGGTTTATTATGAGGTCTTGTTTCTTAGCTTTGGTCTGTTTGGTTGATTTCGTGTTTGCAGTTATATCTTTATTACGCTGTTGTTCTGTTTTTAGAACTGATATAGCATATTCCCCTTTGGTCCATGACTATTTGATGATCTTCTCATGACTGCCAATTTCATTTCTTTATATTATAGATCTTAAAACACAGACTTAATATGAAGTGAGCATTGACAAAATAAACTGACAGGAAAGGGAGAAGTGCATCAAAAAGATGTTTCATGTATCATACTGGTGATGTTAACATCAGAGTTACATGTTTCCTGGGATTTTCTTGTTCACTTGTTACATCATTGTTACATATTGTCCTGGCAGATGTTCACTTATTGCATCATTGTTACATATTGTGCTGGGGTATTCATGTTCACTTGTTACATCATTGTTACATATTGTCCTGGCAGATGTTCACTTGTTACATCATTGTTACATATTGTGCTGGGGTCTTCATGTTCACTTGTTGCATCATTGTTACATATTGTCCATGGATCTTCATGTTCACTTGTTACATCACTGTTACATATTGTCCTGGGGTCTTCATGTTCACTTGTCACATCATTGTTACATATTGTCCTGGGGTCTTCTTCTTCTTGTGAGCTAGAAGCTTTTGGCAGCTAATGCCTTTGTGAAGAGTTTGGACGTCATATTGGATGTGGGGGTGGGGTTGGAAGTAGGCTAGTCAGTAGGTACCTTTTCTCTCTGCCAATTCTGAGGGTCTGTGAGCTGCTACCTAAACTCTCCAGTCTGCCAAGCCACAAAAATGGACACCTGACACATCACTGCTTCCTTTACCTCTACAAAAATATCATTTCACAGCTGAAACTGCTTGATTTTTTTTGTACAAACAAAACTGTTGGCAGTTACAACATGCAGATATAATTTACAATAAATTTAATCTCAGTTTTTAATACTTACCAGTTTTTTCTTTATTACTGGTAAAGTGCTTGTGTGTACCTTGAAGGTAGTACTTCTCTGTCTCCTTCCACCAACATTTTCTTTACATCTTTCATTGTTTAAAAACAAAACAAAAAAAAAGTTAACTTTCTGTGTGTGCATCTTCTTTGAACTATTTTTGTTGTTTTTCAAACAGGATGTATTCAACTCGCTTGAGAGGATGGTTTGACATTAATTTGTAAAGCTAATTCAGCGTCATGAAGTTCCCTCAGGCTTGTTGCATAATACAAACATTACATTTTTGTTATGTCATGAACATCTTTGAACATCCTATGATCCAGGCGTGCTCATTTTTTAATGAGATGTCATATTGCCCTTTTTATATTTTTATAGCATTTAAGAATGGTCAGTTATAAATTTTTGTATGTTTGATGTCTGCAGGGCCATATTGTACTTACGGACTTTGGCCTGTGCAAGGAAGGAATTGTGGGTCAGTGCACAACTTCTACTTTCTGTGGCACACCTGAGGTAAGAGTGCTCTGATCTGGGATTGGTTCTTGTCTATGTCATGTATTATATGTTAACAAATTTTAATCATTGGACTTGCACGGAAGAAAAGTGTGAATCATATACAATATGGGTGTGGTAAACATACAGTTTCATAGCAAAAAAATCCTAGCTTAAAGTTCTATTTAATGACTGAAAATTTTTAAGTATAGGTTCCTGGTTTCCTTAGTGTTCTTATATCCTTATCGCTTAGGTAGTGACACCAGCTATATTCCCAATGTCTAGGGTCGTGACACCAGCTATATTCCCAATGTTTGGAGTCATGACATCAGCTATATTCCCAATGTCTAGGGTCGTGACACCAGCAATAACCCCACTATCTATCTATCTATCTGCCTGTCTGCCTGCCTGTCTGTCTGTCTGTATGTCTGTCTGTTTGTCTGTCTATCTATCTGTCTATAAGTTTTGCATGTAACAAGGTGAAAATTTTGAGATCCAGACTTAAGGTACCGGAGGAAGAGATTATGGTAGGTTTTTTTTTTGTTTTTTTCCCCTAGAGCAGAACTAAAATTGACAAACACTAAGTTAAAATTATTCAATTCAAATGTAATATCCACCCTCATTTAGGCATGTGAAAGCTGGAAAACAACTAAAGAAGTAGACAACAAATTAGAGTCTTTTGAAAACAAATGCCTAAGGAAAAAACTCAGTATAAAGTGAAATGAATTCAAGACCAATGCAGAGATAAAGCAGATGAGCGAATGACAACCAGTCTCATGTGTGATCAGAAAAAGGAGATGGACATATGTTGGTCACGTGATGAGAAGAAACAGTCAGAGAATCCCAAAACAAGCTATCAAGTGGAACGCAACAGGCCAAAGAAAAAGAGGTCAACCACATGAAGCTCTAAAGAGGACATTGTTAAGAGAGGCCAAATTGGTAGGCATAAAATCTCTTGATGAGGTTGAAAAGTGGGAAAACTTTGTGAACTATCATGCGAGCCCTATGTGATGTTTAACAGTACGGGAAGGATGTAAGATGTAAGAACTAAAATGACTACTTCTTAGAAAGTGTGCAGAAATAGAACACATGAAATATGGCTCAAGATTGATTATTATGTTGGATGTCTTTGTTAAAGTTATGTTTTAATCTCTTTTCTGTTGATGCAGTATCTTGCACCTGAAGTGTTACGAAAACAACCCTATGACAAAACTGTAGACTGGTGGTGTTTGGGGGCAGTTTTGTATGAAATGATGTATGGTTTGGTAAGTAGACAAACCATGTATAATTTGAATTTTATAAACCCGGTGATGCCATTATAAATTGAAAATCCTACATAGCTTGTTTTTTTAATGTGTTAGAGTGAAAGATTTGTATTTTTAACAGTTTAGTAAAACCGTTTTATTCTTGGCATGACATTCAGAAAGCAACAGCAGAGTTTGAACAGTAATATAACCTTAGTTAATAGATAATGCTAAATGCATTTTGAAAATATAAAAGGAATAATTTTATTCTTTGAGAGGATGTAATGATTAAGATTCCAAGTTATTTATGTTTTTCCCAATGTTTCTTGTCTCATAACTATCTTAATTGTCCTAACTTGTCCCATTAACTGTTGTAGTTTGTTTGTACCATTTGAATCCATTGGTCTACTTCTAGTAAGAAAGACAGGCACAAAAAAGCTAAGTCTATATTTTTCATTTATTTTTCATGTTTTTTTATCTGCTGTGTTGTTTTTGTATGTGATCCTTAGAAAAAGGCTTTTGCTAAAATATTGGACTGTTGTATATTCTTCATTTGTATATACTCATCTTCCTTTCTTCCATTCTTGTTTCTGCTCACTTTCCTCACTCTTTTTATCTTTTTAACAAAACTGAACCAAACACCTCCATCTATTTTATTACTAGAACCAGTTTTACTGCAGTCGTCATTTCTTCTATCTCTCACGGAGTTCTAATCACAGTCTTTCTCTTAAAAATGTTTCTTTCTCTCAGGTTTACTGTTTTTTCTAGGCTGATCAATCATATGTTCTAACACTTTTAATATTGCTCAAGTTTGTTGTTTCCAACTTACTAAAACTGTAATGTCAGAGACAACTCATAACACTTGAAATTTCTTGCTTCTGACAGTTTTCATTATCCAGTGGCATTTTAAAAAGATGCCTTATAATGTTTCTTTCCCATTTCCTTTCCAGCCACCGTTCTACAGTCGAGACACTTCTGAAATGTACGACAACATACTCTATAAACCACTAAGACTACGAACAAATGTCTCAGCATCTGGAAGATCTATATTAGAAGGGGTAAGTTTTTTTTTTTATGCAACTATTTTTCTCTATTCTTTGAAATTTCATGTTTAAAAAAAAATGCTCATGTACCATTTTGCTTGTAATTATTAAAAAATTTTGATAACATTAAAATGCATGTAGACTTTTAGTACAGTTTATTTTTGGAAGCAATAATGTGCATATTTTTTCACAGTTCTCAGCCAAAAGAATTATTTCTTAAATTTTTTTATGTGTGCCTGTCATCTGTTATTTTCTATTTCTTTAAGTCTATCTCAGCTTGCTTGTCCTTTGTGATTGACAGTATTCCTTCAGTCTATCTTAGCTTGCTTGTCCTTTGTGATTGACAGTATTCCTTCAGTCTATCTTAGCTCACTTGTCCTTTGTGATTGACAGTATTCCTTCAGTCTATCTTAGCTCACTTGTCCTTTGTGATTGACAGTATTCCTTCAGTCTATCTTAGCTTGCTTGTCCTTTGTGATTGACAGTATTCCTTCAGTCTATCTTAGCTCACTTGTCCTTTGTGATTGACAGTATTCCTTCAGTCTATCTTAGCTCACTTGTCCTTTGTGATTGACAGTATTCCTTCAGTCTCTCTTAGCTCACTTGTCCTTTGTGATTGACAGTATTCCTTCAGTCTCTCTTAGCTCACTTGTCCTTTGTGATTGACAGTATTCCTTCAGTCTCTCTTAGCTCACTTGTCCTTTGTGATTGACAGTATTCCTTCAGTCTCTCTTAGCTCACTTGTCCTTTGTGATTGACAGTATTCCTTCAGTCTATCTTAGCTCACTGCCCTTGATCAGTGTGACTGATTGATTGTATTCCTTTCAATAAGTCCATCCTAGCCCACCTGTCCTTGATTGACAGTATTCCTTTCATCTAATCTAGTATCTGCTGCTGGAAAGATTCTTCAGCTGCTGTGCGTGGGTGAAATTCCTTCTGGCCAATGAAGAAAAATGCGATTAGGGTTGCTGCGTGGCGCCGTCATGGAAAAGGTGATGGAAAGGATTAAGTGAAGTAGCCAGTAGTCTCGTGGTCAGGGCTACTCATATCATGGCACCTCTGCTCTAGAGGCCGGCCACGTCCTATATTCACCCATACTGGCTCAAATGCCTAAACTGGCTTAACCCAGGGGTTAAACTAAGACTCTGCTGGCAAGATTCTTCAGCTGCTGTGCATGGGGTGAAATTCTTCCTGGCCAATGAAATAAAATGCAATTAGGGTTTCATGCAAGGCCACTGTGAAAAAGGTGATGGAAAGGATTAAGTGAAGTTTAATTGGTATGGCCAGTAGACTTGCAATGAGGGCTACTCATACCATAGCACCTCTGCTCTAGAGGCCAGCCACATCCTATATACACCCATACTGGGGCAATATGCCTAAACCAAATTAACCCAGGGGTGAAACTTGATGGCTACGCACTAGAGGCCGGTCACATCCTATATACACCTATACTGGGATAATATGCCTAAACTGGCTTAACCCAGGGGTGAAACTCACTAGTAGTGAGAATTAATCCTCCTCGACAAAAGCTCCGTCCTGGTCACCACCAGGAAGGGCAGCGGCCACGACCACAAAATGCTGAAGTCGGAGACATTGAACCAGTGCAGTCTAGATAGGCAACCACCTCTCACCCGGCGAGGATATATTGATATCCAAAGCACGTCGAGGTTTTCTGGTGAGAAAGTCCAACTCTAGTCTGGATGGGCAACCACCTCTCACCCGGCAGGGATATATTCATATCCAAACCACGTCAAGGTTTTCCAGTGAGAAAGTCCAACTTTAGACTAAACTGGTGCAAGTAAAACCATGGTGTCACGCAATGACGCTTCTGTGACCCACCAAGAATATAGGCCCAAGCCCCACAATGCTCTGACCCTCCATCCTAAATGAGACTATCGCGAGAACCACAGGAGTAAATTCAGTAGGATCACAGGGCGATCTTGGTGGTAGAAGCTAACGAAGAAGATCTAATCTAGTATCTGAGGATTTAAAAATAACTCTTTCCTTATTGTTATGAAAGGAGTTTGTTAAAAATTAACTGATTCTGTATGGTTTTAACGTGATAATTTAGATACAAATTTTGAACTACAGTGTAATCTAACTATGGACACAGCGAGCATATTTTCTGATTAAAAGTCTTTCGTGTAGTTTTAATTTATTATTTGTGAACTGATAAAATAAGAGATAACTACCTCATTAACAGATTTTTCTGTTATTAAAAAATGGTGACCTATATTCTTCTTTTGCCGTTTGGTTTCAGCTGCTTCACAAGCAGAAAGAGTCACGTCTTGGAGCCAAACAAGACTTCCTGGAGATCAGAAGCCATGACTTTTTCTCTGATGTTAACTGGCAAGATTTATATGACAAAAAAATTACACCACCCTACAATCCAAATGTGGTAAGTTTCTAAAGTTTCTGTACCGTCACTTTCTAAAGAGAATGTACAGGAGTATAGACTGTTGTTAGATTGTACCATCACTTTCTAAAGTGAATGTATGGGAGTATAGACTGTTGTTAGACTGTACCATCACTTTCTAAATTGAATGTACAGAAGTATAAACTGTTGTTAGATTGTACCATCGCTTTCTAAAGTGAATGTACAGAAGTATAAACTGTTGTTAGATTGTACCATCACTTCACTTTTACAGACTGTGGTCGCTGACGGTGTGTAAGTGCTGCCACAACAGAAACTGAAAAGAGAAATAACCAAAGATTTTAAAAAAAAAAACATCACATTTAAAAAATTCAGTTTCTTTTTTCTAACCACATCAAAAGAGTTAACAGTTTTATTGTAAACAACATTTAAGAGCAAACTGAGGGCAGGAAGAACGGGAGGAATGCATAAATCAGCTTGGCTGGGGGTATCATACACAGAAGAATGAATGAACTAACTTTATTTTCAAATGGTGAAGAATCAGACATGTAGGCCTGTCTGACATTCTGGTGGAGTAATCTAGGGGATCCAATGAGGCCAACTTTCTTTGGGGGATATGGCACAGATTAATGATCTTAATAATGATAATGACTAATTATAATCTAGCAGGTCTTTGCAGAATATTGTGTTAATGAATATTTGAAGTACACATTATTTACTCAGGAAGTGGTCAAGGTAACGGAAGAAAATTTTTAACTTATCCATCAATAAAACTCATCAGTTTCAGTGTCTTTTTTCAGTGTTTAGTCTGGAATGTCGTATAATCAGAATCTGTCACATTCTGTTGCTCTGCAGAGTGGCCATCTGGATCTAAAGCATTTTGACCCAGAGTTTGTGCGTGAGCCTGTACCTGGTAAGTTTACGTTCAACTCTTTGCTGCTCTATTTGTAAAGAATCTTTGGTCCGATGTCATTACCTTGAAGAGTGCCATGTTCATCTCATTTTTTTTTTCCCCAGCTGTTCATGTCTATGGAAAACTAACTTTCTATGATCAGTTGGTAGTGATTGAGATGATGTCCTGATGTTGTCTCCCTTGCCCAACAAATTGTTGTTATTTGCAACAGATACTGTGTCTATACTGAAACATGTTGGATGAAGAAAGGATTATAAAACTTGTTTTAAAGACTTACAGGTATATTAAATAAACCAGAATATGAGCAATTATTTGGTAAGCCCCATGTTTGCCAGACTGAAGATGCACATTAGCCTGTTGTTGGAAGCACTGAGAAAGGATGGTATAAAACCTTGATTAGTTTCAGTTTGCTAGTTCCAGGTAACATGCTGCTAGCCTTCATTATTATCATCATTGCCTTGCACTCCCTTGGAAACACAGGCTGCATGAAAAGCCTCTTCAGTTATCCGTTTTTTGGATTTGTTCCCTGCTTTCTTCCATGCATATCCCTTCTCTGAGCACCGTCACAATTTCACATCTCCAAGTAGTTCTAGGTCTTCCTTGGTTTTTATTTCCCTGAGGATTCCATGTCAGCACCTTTCTTGTTATGCTACGCTGGTACTCTTAATAGTAGTATTCACTGTTATGCTACGCTGGTACTCTTAATAGTAGTATTCACTGTTATGCTACGCTGGTACTCTTAATAGTAGTATTCACTGTTATGCTACGCTGGTACTCTTAATAGTAGTATTCAATGTTATGCTACGCTGGTACTCTTAATAGTAGTATTCACTGTTATGCTACGCTGGTACTCTTAATAGTAGTATTCACTGTTATGCTACGCTGGTACTCTTAATAGCAGTATTCACTGTGAGGCTGTCACTTTGGCTGTTTAGTTCTAGGTCATGTCATCATCTAGTCTGTATTCATTTAATGGAAAATGAAGACTAGTACCTCATGCCATTTATGCCTTCACGGCATATCAAGGGCTATCAATCCTTTTCTGGTACTCCTGATAACAGACTTGTAATATAACATCCTGGAGAAGATTAGCACATTGCTCAAGACACTGGGGGGGGGGGGGGGGGAACTTGTGCCTTACGGTTTGCTTTTGGGGGTAAGATTTTCACATCAGCTACCAAGGAGCTCAGAGTGACAACCAGAGAGTAATTCTACAAGAACAACAAGATCATTTACAAGTAGACAGACACTGAAAGATGACTGCTGTGAAACATAAATATAACTGTAAGCTGTTAAATAAGAGCTTTCATTTTCATTTCTATGTATGTTATATTAATTCAATAATTTTTTGCTACCACACATATATATATATATATATATATATATATATACATACAAGGGGTGATAAGTTCTTGGCATAAGGTACAAATACTTGAAACACACAGTTGATATTAGGTGCATTTGTAGAACAGGTTAATGTAAAGATTAAACACCATGTTTCAAGAAATAACTGCAACCAATTTTTTTTTTTACGGGCTACTGAAGTGATAAGGGGTGGCAGAAATTGAGAAAATGGATAAAATTTCTCATTGAGCAGTCATTGGCTACCTCTGCATCAAGGGCTTATTACTGATGGAGATCCATGAGGATATGGTAGAGACTATAGGGAGGAGTACCCCTTCTTACAGCACAGTGAAGAAATGGGCAGCTCAATTCAAACATGGAAGATGATCCCCGTCCTGGAAGACCAAGAACGGTAACCACTGATGAAACCACCAGCAGAATCCATGATATGATAATGGAGGATCAACAGTTAAATGAGCAGTACGTTGCTACTGAGTTGGGCATCTCCCAGGAATGTGTTCATGCCATTATTCACAATGGTCTTCAAATGACAAAGCTCTCTGCTCAATGGGTCCCGAAACTTCTTGGAGCTGACCACAAACGACAGCATCTCAACATGCCAAGAGACAATCTTGGCCATTTTTCTGCAGATCCTGAAAAGTTTCTTCAGCAATTTGTGACTATGGATGAGACTTGGGTTCATCATTTTCAACCAGAAACCAAAGAACAGTCAAAGCAGTGGAAACATCATGGATCCCCACCTCCAAAGAAAGCAAGGGTGGTTCTGTCTGTAGGCAAAGTGATGGCTTCCATCTTTTGGGATTGAGAAGGTGTGCTATTGGTAGACTATCTTCAAAAGGGCAGAATGGTCACCGGGGCCTATTATGCTAATCTTGTGAAGCAACTGCGGGTCAAACTGAAGGATAACCGTCAAGAGAAATTGACGAGAGGAGTCATCTGTCAGCGAGATAATGCTCCACTTCACAAGTCGGCGGTGACAATGGCTGCCATTCATGAATGTGGCTTCCAGCTTCGTGAACATCCTCCTTATTCCTCAGACTATTACCTGTTTACCAAACTCAAAAAAAGAGCTCAGTGGTCGCAAATTTACTTCAGATGATGATGTCATTCATTCTTTCTACTGGCACAAGATGCTGACTTTTACAAAGAACGTATCCATATGCTCCAGGATTGCTGGACTAAGTGCATAAACTTGCAAGGGGACTATGCTGAGAAATAACCCAAAAAAGTTGTCCACAAATAATCTGTTGTACCTTATGCTGAGAACTTATCAATCACCCCTCGTATACATGTATATGTATTTATTTTTTAATGTCATCTATTTCTCCTGCACATGACTTCTTCCCTTGTCTTTCGTCTCTTCTGTTTTGATTCAGCTTTTTCATATTCTCATTATTCCTGTGAACTTTTTGCTATTATACAAAGGTGAGACAGAAAGTAACTGCAAATCAAAGGATGATCACTGAAAAATATATGAAAAGACTTTCTGACTTTTTGCTCAAATTATGATGATCTACATTTAAGACTGTCAACTTCTTATACTTTTTTTATATTAAAATAAGTTGAAATGCTGCATGGTATTTTATGATAACATTTTTGCTGCTCAATATTTAATATTTTCTATTCTGAGGCAAAGAGAAAACAGATTTGTTAAGACATTGATGATAAATAGCTCAAATGGTGAAAATGAGTGGAAAACTGTTACTAAAGGAGGTATTTGACTTACCAGTTCTAACTTATGACAGTCATCAGAATGAAACACCATCATAAGTCATGGACCATCAGATTATTTTAGAGGTTGTATCCAATGATTTGCAGTTACAATTTTTTTTTTAAGTCAACCCCATACATTCATTTACAGTTTGTTTTTTTCCCTAATCTTTAACCTACACTCTTGTTTCATTTGATATTCTAGGATTTTCCACCTCATTTTACTGTGTAAATCTCCACAGCTTCTGTGGGAAGATCAATTGGTAACAGCAGCCAACTTGTGAGTGCTAGTGTTGTGGAAGCAGACAGAGTCTTTGAGGGATTCTCATATATGCCTTCTACAGAGGATACATTTGAGGCCAAATAGCAGCAGCTGCATTCTGAAAGCACAGAACTTTACAGTTTAATTTCTTCATCATATCTGCAACAACTGGCCAATTATTTTTTTATAAAAATGAAAAAAAGCTCTTCAGACCTGCAACTTTCACCCAACCCTTAAAAACAAGCAATTCAACAACCATCCAAGTTATTTTAGAATGCAGCCTCGATAAACTAGTAAAGAAAATTCTTGATACTTTTGCAATCTTTCCAGGCATGTGAAACAACCTTGAGAATTACACTGCTATATTTGTAAATCTAAAACTTTGGTGTTTTGTCATTTCTGTCAAGTGTCGAGAAAAGTTCAAAGTTCATGATGCTGCAGTGAATGAATCTGCAACCATTACTCTACAGCAAAAGGGTCAGAGTTACCATCTTTTTTTAGCAGAAATACGGAAGCTGGACAAGATGATATTTATCACAGAAGTCAGAAACATTCAGCTGAAAAATTGCATCATTCTATATGATGATTTAATTGTATTTATAATACTTTTAGTTCTATAAATGAGACTAAGAGAGTACAACAAAGTTCAAAACAATTAAATTAATAGTTAACTAAACTAAGAAGCGTGAAAGGGGCATTCAGTCAGTCAGTCATTTGCATGTCCCTTGTGGAACTTTGCCTTCCTAACAGCACTCCTGTAGGCCTCTCAGTTGTAAGCAAGATGCCCTGCTGCTGATGCATCCATTTGCAGATTATCAATGATGTCTTGCAGCCATCTTCGCCTTGGTTTTCCTCTCTTCCTTTTTCCCATTATGTACCCTTCCAAGATGGTCTTCTCCAGATTATCATGATGTTTAATGTGTCCAAAATATTTAAGTTTCCTTTGTTTAATCCTCTTTACTACCCAGCCTTCTTCAATATTAAGTTCTTGTAGTATGGATATATTTGTTCTTTTATGTGTCCATGATATTTGAAGAACTCTTCTGTAGCATTTACATTCAAAGGCATTTATGTGTTTCTCAGCTGTTTTGTTAAATGTCCAGGTCTCACAGGCATATGTTGCGATGGGAAAGATGCATGCCCTTAAAATCTTATTTTTGTAGTTCTGTCTGTTCCTCTGCAGAGTTTCTTTAGTTGTTTTTTTTTAAGGGGGAATTACTGTGGAAATTTTTAAGCACTATCATTAACCAGTTAATTTGTAGCCCTTAGTTAAGAAATTGCGTTGTTAGTTCGTGTATCTGAGAAACAGCATGTATCTCTGTCAGTGATCAGTGAGATAGAGAGAGAGAGAGAGAGAGAGAGGATGAGCGTGCATGCGTGTCTCAAATGTATTATTTTGAGATCAGGAAGACGTGCTGGTAAACTGAAAGATGCTGTAAGATAGAAAAATGTTTGCTGGCAGGTGCCTGGTATTTCCACCAGCGATCAGGAAACTTGTCAAGGTTTGCCTTAAAGACATTTTTAATGTTCTGCATTATGTCTAGTCAATATTTTTTAAATATCAAATGCTTTGCAACTGCATGAATAATAACTGGCATAATATACGATAAGATCTACATGGAATGGGGGGGGGGGGAGAAGAAACATTTAGAAATGTGCCAGTCAGTGAAACTTATGACAGGGATTTTCATATTTTTAACAAATGTTCATTTTTATGAAGATATTACTGTTTGTTGTTGGTCTTTCTTCTATTTTTGATTTCCAAAATAGATTAAAATGAATGAACAATGTTCTGATCAGGAGTATTTTAAATATGCATAAAACATAAATACAACTGTATAACCCAATTAAAAATGTGCTGTATAAATTAACAGCTAACGAGAACACAGAAAACTGTATCAAACATATTAGAGCTTACAAAAGTTGTAAACAGACTAATTTAGAACATACACAGAGAACTACATCAGACGATGCACTCTACAAAAACAATAAACAAATTTAGAATATACAGAGAACTATAACATATATACCAGTCTACAAAAGACTAATTTAGAATACACTTAGAGAACTACATCAGATATAATGATCCACAAAAGACTAATTTAGAATACACTTAGAGAACTACATCAGATATAATGATCCACAAAAGACTAATTTAGAATACACTTAGAGAACTACATCAGATATAATGATCCACAAAAAACTAATTTAGAATTTACATGGAGAACTATATCACGCATACAGTTCTACAAAAACTATAAACAGCCTATTACAGAAATATTTAGACTACAAGCAACTTGTACGAACTCTCTGTAACTGCAAGCTATTGTTCTTTGCAGCCGATGCTGTAGAGATGTTGAGGCACAGCATCGTACCAGCATGGGAGCAGGTTATGGCAGCTGTTTTTTCAGTCCCGGAGTACAGCTAAAAAGCAGGGGGTGTGTAAAGCTTCTTTAGCAGACTCCACCACCATGGGCACTATGGCGATCCCTGCCCCATTAGCCAGGCTATGCCTGTTACTGGGGGTACCACGGAGAGTTGGGACAGGGTCTTGGTCAGCTATGGGTCGCTAACCCTGACACTGGCATATCAGCTATGGGTCGCTGATTACCTTATCGGAAGTCTTCATCCCAGACTACAAGCAAATGAAAAGCAACAACTTATCTGACATTTAAGTCAATTAAAAAAAACGGTCCTAGACAATCATAAAGGAGTCTGTATCTTGAAGAAATGAAAAAATATGGAGTATAACAACACAGACATGTCTTCAGTTACTTAGGATTTTTTTTTCATGAAAGAAAACAGAAACTTACACACAGAAAGCAATGAAAATATTACTAATCTACTTTTAAATTAACACTAAATACTGTAACAAAGCATTTGATTAAAATGATAGAACAGTAATCTTATCAAGTCTCTGGTAGAAGTTTGTGATTCTTTCACTTCCCAATGTCCACTCTCTGAAGCATTTTATCACAGACAACATTGGCTCCACTCTCCAAACTTTGCATTTTATCACAGACAACATTGCTCTTCAAACTTTGCATTTTATTACAGACAACATTGGTTCCAAAGTTTGCATTTTATTACAGACATTGATTCCACTTGTCAAATTTTGCATTTTATCACAAACATCATTTTTTCAATTCTCTAATATTTGTATTGTATAACTGACAATGGTGATAGCAGACTGGAGTGATATGTGAGTGAGAAAGTAGGTATGATTAAAAAAAAATGTGAAAAATAATTTGATCCTGACATTTAATGAATTTTACAATATTTATATGAACATATGACTTTCAAGATGGAATGTGGTTGCTATCAATTGAAATCATATGAAACTACCATGCTCATATCTTTCTGTTTGAATCTATATATATATATTTTTTTTGTACCACAAGTGCCCTATGTCGTGTGTCAGTAGTACATGTTTCTATATGCTGCATGGACTAATGCAAGGATTATAATATGCTTGCTGGTAGTACATGTTTCTATATGCTACATGGAATAATGCAAGGATTATAATATGCTTGCTGGTAGTACATGTTTCTATAAGCTTAATGAAGTAATGCAAGAGCTGTGTGCCAGTAGTATGTTTCTATATGCTACATGATGGAATGCAAGAGTTATATGTTGTGTGCCAGTAGTATATGTTTCTGTAAGCTAAATGCATGTCAATAGTAAACACACTTCTACAAGCTAACTGTGTGTCTGTAATGCACGCTTCTGTAAGCTAAATGGAGTAATGCAAGGATTATAAGTTGCATGTGAGTAACATTTTTCTATAAACTATATGAAGTAATACAAATGTCTTGAAAGTTTGCATGTCAGGATGATAGGTGTTTTAAGCTATGAGAGTAGTCCAGGTGTTATAGGTAGCATTTTTACAAGTGTTTTATAAAGTGTGAGAGTAATGCAGGTGTTGTAAGTAGCATGTCAGTGGTATAGGTGTTTTTTAAGTAACATGTGAATAATGCAAGTGTCTTGTAAGTTGCATGACCATAATGCAAAAGATTTCCTGATCTATGTAATATATAAATAATTTTGATAATACATTTCTTCGCCAAGTGATGATTTATGTTTTAATAAAGGTGCCAGCTCATGTGTATAAGATCGTGTTTGTTCACTTGGATGTTTTATATACAAATATAAATTCACTTTCATAATTCTACAACTAGAAATTTCTGTTCTCAAAAAGAATTTTTGACATTTTTTCTCATTCTTGCCTTTGCAGGTCTGTTATCTTACTGTAACACTGCAGCACATCTTATTTTTATTCTCCATTTTTTACTGCAACACTGCAGGATAATCTTACAGTAATACTACAGCATATAGCCCCTCTAAAACTGGGCTATCCTTATATGTTAGTTATCACCTGGTATCTTCAGAATACAATGAAATCAAATTCTCTCCTTCTCTGTGTATTAAAACATTCATGCTGTCCAGTGTACTTGAATGGTAGGTCAACTAGGAGAAGTGCACTCTTATTCTGAGTCTCCGGTGCCTTATGGGATTACTTGCTCAAACTGATCTTGGGAGGAAGATCTAAGAAATATCAAAAGTTTCATGGTCGCTTCAACATTGGCTTGGCAACTCGTATGTTTTATACATCTTTTTCACAGCATTAGTGTCACAGCATGTGGAAACAAGCGCTTGGACAGCAGTTTCTCTCCTGTAAAGCCCACATTTTTAGTTTTCCAAATGCCAGCCCCAACTTACTCTCATCTTCTTTAGCCCTCCACTTTGTGTTAATCCTTTTCTCCTCTTTATACTTCCAACTTCTACTGCAGTACAAAGTAAACCATAATTTTTCTGTTAAAAATGTACAAAATTGTTTGGGTGCATACATTATTTAAGAGATGAATCTTTCATGTCTGACTACACAATATGGTAAGTTTATTAAAGAACCATGGAGCAAGCAGTGATTTTGTATTAACAAGAGCCAGATAACAAAATTACAAAAAAATAGAAAAATACATGTCTTTACAATCTAATAACAATCCCAGGATAAACAAACACTGATCATAATTATGTCTGTAATGATCCATATTCTGTATCTTACATCCTTCCAAGAAGCATTTGAAGACATAAAATTGGGAGAGAGACAAGGATGTGTTCTATCTCCTTGTACAGCAAAAACATAATGAGACATATAGAGAGCTTGCCAGGAATATCAGTTGGTGGGTACAACCTTAACAACGTAAGATATGCAAACGACACAGTTCTGATTGCTAAAAGTGAAGGGGAGCTACAGGCTCTTCTGGACGTCGTGGTTTGTACAAGTAAAGGTCTCAGTCTGAATAAAAAGAAGACTGAAGTGATGGGAATCTCAAAAAAAAGAATACCACCAAAATGTGGCATTACCATCGATGGATGGAACTAAAATAAGTTAACAGATTCAAGTACTTAGGAACAATTATAACAGCTGATGGGAAATGTCACAGTGAAATAAAAAGCAGACATGCTCAGGCCAAGTCAGCATTCCAGAAAATGAGAAATGTCTTGTGCAACACATCCAAATCCATGGAAACAAGATTCCAAGTATTTAAATTTTACATCAAGCCAATTTTGTTTTATGGATGTGAAGCATGGTCCATGAATACAGCGAGAAATGGAGGTCATGAAAATGTGGTTCATAAGAAGGATGTTGAAGGTACCATGGACAGCTAAGAAAACCAACGAAGAAGTCTGGAGTTAAAAGGCAAATTACAGCAAAGATCAGAGGCAGACAACCAAGATTTGTAGGACATTTTCTGAGAAGAGGAAAATTGGAACACATTGTGGTAAGTGGAAAAATTGAGGGAAGAAGAGACAGAGGAAGACAGAGAGAGAAGTTACTGGATGAGTTGTCAGTGTGGCCAGAAAGAAAGTCACCGGCGGATCTCATAATTAACTCTTTGGGTATTTGGACACGCGTCCTGCGTGGTTGTATCCCTGTTACGATATACTTATAGACGCGAGGCGCAATGATGGTTTGTAGCTCTCTAATTTTGAAAATAATCAAAGTATCTTAAAACCAGCAGTTGACTTCCTTCCAGAATTCAGTTGTCCACATTAAGCGCATGTTTTGAGAAGAAAACAGAGCGATTCTTTGTTCATTTAAAGCGAGTTTTTCAAAGTTTATCGTCGCTAGGCCTTTGTTTATCAACAAATATGGCTTCCAGTGCTAGTTTCTTTCGTCCAGAGCAGCATATTTCTGCATTACAAGCTCAGAATTTAATTTAAAATTGTCTAGACTGTGGTGTAGAGAATGTAGTAGTATAAATTGTGAATTTTCGGCACACGTGGCACTGATTGAAAGGATCTTTTGTGTTTTTTTTTTTGGTCCAGCAGCAAAATGTGTTAGAAGGGTAGCTGGTGATACTACTTCTCAGCTTTTTGCTAGTACTAGCTGTAATATCACAATAAGTAATGCTGGAGATTGTGTAATTTAAAAAATTAAATGTTGTAGAATGCTTCAAATTTAAAAAAAAAACAAAAACCAAAACACAATGGCCTGTTTTCTGGTAAATATTAGTCAACGACCGCCCACTTGTTTTCATGTAAATATTACCTACCCACTTGGTGTTTTTAGTTTGCTGTGAATGCATAACTAGTGCATATTTTCATGTAAATTTTGGAAGATATGTTAAAGAACAGGTGTTTGTACATTTTTATTCATTATGGAATTATATAACCAACTACAGTGGATTAACTTGATGGGTAAGTGACAAAAAATTTATTTTATTACTTCATTTTCCATTCTTTCTTCTCAGTTCTTAGCTCTTTTTTTGTTGTTGTATACTAACAAAATGTTAAAAATTTTATTTGAAAAACAAAATACATTTTTTCTTCTTCAAAATAAGGTATAATACTTCATACTACAGATCAGATTATGCCTTTGTCATTCTTTTAAATGTGACAACCATCCCATTTCACATTGTGAAATTTACCTCCCTTGGTCTTTTGAGGGAAACACCCCCAGCAGACAAAGAGTTAAATCAAAAGACAGGGAATTGTGGAGAGAAATGATCGCCTACGCCACACAGAACGGCAGTTGATTGATTGACATCCATCCCATGCTGTTAAGCATCACACAGGGCTCGCATTGTAGTTTGCCAAGTTTTCCTGTTTTCGGTGAGCTTTTCAATCTCATCAAGGGATTTTATGCCTGCTAATTTGGCCTCTCTTAACAATGTCCTCTTCAGAGTTTCATGTGGATGACCTTTTTTACTTTCTGTAAGGAGCAGGAAAAACAGCACTTTGTGTGTGTGTGTTAGATCACTTGTGGCCCTGAGTTTCATGAGCACATTTGCCCTTATATACTGTGATGCTGTAGCTATAATTATTGTAACACAACAGGAGCATATGTGAAGGCTCTTTGATCTTTTAATGTGTTCTATGAGGTTTAGGCTGTTGTGTGACTTTTGTATGATCTTTCAGAATTTCTGTGGAGCTGAAGTCTGTTCATCTGTCTGCCTTTCAGTGGTTTCATTGTAGTAACATTTAACTAACAACCAGCAATGGCTGCTGAACAGAAAGATACTAAATAAAGCTGCTGTGCCACTGAGATACCTGGGGAATGGTATTAGCGCTATATTTTCCTTTATTTTTCTGCACACTAGAAGGTGATGTGGTCAGCATGTTTGGCCACCTTTTCTTCCCCAGCTACAGGAGGAACCAAGTATCCTTTCTAAGCTGGATGATGGGACTACCTTCCATTGGATTCACACCACCAACTTTCACCATGGGAACTGAATGCACTAACCACTTCATCACTCAATTACTTTAAGATAAGACCAAGGTATCAGTGCCACATTTTCTTGTCTTTTCTTTGCTTCCTCACGTGGATATCAACTAGTTCTCTTGGTGAAGTGAGTTCTGCATACCTTCTGCCCTGTAAAGTTGGTGAACTTTTCCAAAATGGATAACTGTTACTCAGTGCCATTGGATACACTTTCTGTGATAAGTTCTGAGACTGATCCTACAACATCACCCCCCTCCATCTCCCATGGCTTCAGCTTTCTGGTCACTGTGGATGGAGTTGGTTCAGCATTGCTGGGCTTCACATCAAGTGAAATCACTCCTGGGATTGGTCGATTATTCTGAATTAAATCTGCCAACTCAGCCAAGCTTAAGTAGGTTTCTTCATGGCCATGTTCTGAACAGCCACTAGAACAAGATTTTTTAAGTACAGAATCTCCTGGAGTCTCTGAAAAGAAGGGGAAAACATTAAACTTTACAGTCAGATTTCTCTTAAACTAAGTTACATAATTATGGTCAATTCATTACATTCATTCATACAAGCATATTCATTCAGGCATTCAGTTCTCCCAAGCCATCGCTGCTCACTGCTGTAGACAACACTTCTCCTGTCAACTGTCCACTCCGAGGGCTCTTAAGTCTTCTTCCAGGTTGTCACAACATCGCTGTCTCGGTCTGTATAATTATGGTCAATGGAATCACAAAACAAGGTCACAGAACTAGTATACCAACTCTCAAATCGGTCTCATATTTTTTTTCTTGTCAGACTTCTTTATAAATGGTAAATTTCAATCAGCTTCAACTCCACTTCATTTACACTTTCTAATTTGTTTTTTTTTTCTGCGTCTAGGACTTGTCAATTCTCAGGCCCCGCATGAAAATATTAAATAATTTACTACATGCTCTCTTCTCCTTACTTATGCTTCATACCTTCGTTGTCACACTCGGGTTTGTCCAAGTCAACCTTGACTTGTTCTGCTTGCTTCATATTTCTCCACTTCAGGTACATCTCATAGTCAAAGCTCTTCACATTTCTGCAAAGACATAGTAAAAACTCTTTCCATTATCTATTTAAGGCAATCATCACCATCATTTCATGTATTTTTTCCAACAAAGGTTGCCTGTATTTGATCTCCAGCTTCATATAACCAAGACAAGCTACTCTTTGTCTACATGTCACACAGCCATTACTGTTGCTGACATCCCCTTTCTCTTCTCTCTTGTATCTTCCCCAAACATCTACATATTTTTCCACATTCTGTTTGGACTCTTAGTATAGACAAAACATTTATTTTCTTATTCTCATTATTTCTTCTGTCAATTTAACTTATTTCAATATTTCTGTCAACAAAATATGTCTCTATCTTCTTTTCATTTGAATTAAAATGTATTTCCCAGCTTCTTTATTACATTACACTACATGCTGTGCCAGATAGTGTTGGCGATCTTGTTCAATCACGTTTCTGATCAGTTCAAATGCTTTTTATTTATAAATGTCTTTATCATAACTAAATCTGAAATAATTACTCAAGAAGTTTTTCAACTTTGGACATCTAAGTGGTGAATGATTAGTGCATTAGTCTCTCATGATGAAGACCAGTAGTTCAAATCTAGCTTGAGATATCTTAGTCATCCAACTGTAGATAGGTACTTGACTTCTTCTGGAGCTGGGGACTTATTGATTGATCTTTATTTCAGAAGAGTTAAGAATAGGGCACACAGGCTTGTCTGACACTCTGCCCTTTATCATACAACTTTCACTCTGTTCCAGACATTCTACAAATATGCTGCTCATATAACAAACATAATTAACAATAAAGTAACTACATACACATATAAATGACTAACTACATACACATATAAATGACTATCTACCAAACAAAAATTTCAGTACTATTCAGAATAAACAATTAACTGAATTCGGTGTCTGTAAGAGCAGTCTAAAGTAACTTTTTCAAATTGTACGATTCATGAAGGCATGTGGTCGACACCAAATAGGTATTGGACAAGTTTGTAGTTGTAGGAAGGAGTATAGTTTATATTTTTTTACACAGGATGGAAGGGTATTCCAAAGATGAGCAGCAGAATAAGTAAAGCTTTTCTTGTAAAGGTCAAGTCTAGGTTTTGGAAGACATATGTTATTCAAGAGTTGGCTGCACTTTGGGCTAAATTTAAACATGTTTCATAGATAAAACGGAGCATGCTGTGAAAGAATTTGATGTACCAACTTGGCTTTGTTGAAGAGGAACCTGTTCTTAACTCATCGACTGCCATCCTTGCTATAGCGAGGTCTTCCTGTTAGTCTAGTGACTGCCATCCTCACTATAGCGAGGTCTTCTGGTTAGTCTAGTCTTCTTCTTCTTCTTCGTTCGCATTGTCTGTCTATATCTGCAGTCCTGTCTCTTGGATAAATTTCACTGTTTTTTGTAACTCATTTATGGAACCGTAGAGCTTATCTTCTTTAGTGGTTTCACTGGGCCAGTAATTATTTCTCAGTGTCTCGTAGTTGATGCAGTTCTGGAGGATATGTTCCACAGTTTGGGGCACCTGGGCACATGTACATAGATTAGTAGTACCAACCTTAAACTTTGTATACATATGACTTCGGAGTCGGCTGTGTCCTGTTCGGAGACGGAAGATGGTGACTTGTTCCTTTCTGTTTAGCATGTGATAGTCATCATGTGGTGGTGTTTGTGGCTTCCTGTAGGTTTTTATCATGCTTTTCTTCTGATTATAGGTGAGTTAGTCTAGTGACTGCCATCCTCATTAGCGAGGTTTGTTTCATTGCAGCGTAAAACCAGTGTAACTTTTAATTGTACACAATTTATCGGCACATGTCTGGTGACCTTTTATAGTTCAATCCAAAGTGTGGCTAACAACCAAGCGAAATCAATTGTTTTTAATCAAGAAATTTCAGTATTTATTGTGATTTCGGAGGCATAAGGACATGTCTTATGACCAGACCACTGTTCCTGAATGTACCCCAAGTACATCTAGACCTATAAAATGGACTGGAGAAGTAGTTAGAATGTTATTTCAGACATTATTTTAGCAAGAATGACACCACACGACGAGATCAGATGAAAATTTAAGTAGATCTGGAAATTGCCGATGGTAAACATTGTACATCTAGGCATCGCCGATGGTAAGCACTACACAATTATCAGCTAAAATCATCACACTACTCATGAAATCTTCTTACATTTACAGCTATTTTCATGAATAATATGTATAAAGTGGAAATATTTTGTACATTCACTTTTACAACTATACCCCCTGTACATATCAAGACCTGCGCTTTTTGTGTGGCACAGATGGGAACGTCCGCATTTTTCTTCTGTGGCACAGGAAGAGTTAAGAGGCAGTATTTTGATACGTTTGTGCTGGTTAGTTGTTTGTGCTTGATCTTTATCACTAACAAGCTTTACTTAGGAAGGAAAAGCAGCCAAACATGATGCTGACCACACTACCTACCAGTGTGCTGACAGGTCAAGGAAAGTATGGCCACTACCATCACATCCCTTAAATGCCTACATGACATATCAGGGTTATCTTTACCTTTTCCACTTTGGTAGCTCTGTTAAATACACATAAATCTTACATACTGCTTTACCTTGTGAAGAAAAACGCCTGGGCTCTAAGATATTCAGAGTCCTTCTTATGTGGATCAATCAGTTTAGATATGGCCGTCCATCCTGATTGAAAGTGTTGAGAGTTCTCAAAATCAAAACTTTGAAACAACTTGAAGGTTTCCTCGTCCATACTGTTAAGATATCAGTGAAACGTCACTGCACATGGCAATCATAAATACAAGAAAGACATTTATTTCTGAACTTTAGAAGTATGATCATGGCACATTAATCGGGTCTATGGTGTAGTACATAAATGTACTATTTATGAAGGAACTGAACGCGTGAGTAGGGGAGGAGAAAAATAGGGGGTCGAAGATTTGATGTCCATACTCTACAACCCTGGGATTATTCACACAAATCTAATTGGAACTATAGCTCCATTCTACAATATTTAATAAATGAAATGCTAAGTTAAATTAGCGTTATTGAAAATACTGTTTCTGTCATAATACAGCCTGCCCACGAAACTAGATTCATGGCAGGCAGCTTCGTGTTTGCTGCTAAAACCTGTGTCTGGCGGGAAGATAAATACATGTGTCAACGGTAAAACACAACCCTGATAATTTTTATAAACTAACCTGTGAATGCTTACATTTGTGACTTCTACTAAACACTTTACACGTACTGAAGGTGTAGCTGGTCTGTTATCAGCTTTTTGACAGTTCTGTTATCCCTGTACTTTCCGTGTTGACCTTTGCACTTTATGGGTTTCTAAAATAAGGTTTTGATTACCTCTCTGTTTAATTAGTAATTAAAGTATTTATGTTGATTTTATAAATATATATCTCCGGTAGCAGTAACTTTATTATTCTAACAATTTTTAAGTCGTTATATTATTATGTACATATAATTTAATTTAAAATTGCCATAATTTGTTATTTCCAATCCACTAATAACAAACGTCAAGACCAGTACCTACTTTTTCAAGCTGCTGACTCTTGTGATCATGGAGTGGAAACATTCCGTTGATGGATGATGATGATAATGATGTGAGAAGTGCTTCAGGCATCTTGCATTCCTAATCACACATTAGGAATACAGCGCCCTTTCTTCATGCTCTAGTTTCTGCTAGTAAATAACTTCCAGTTATTTTAAAATTGCAAAAGCAGCACTGACGTTCAAAAATCTTGAGAACATATGGGATTCAAAAGTTTTAAGCACAAAAACCAAGCTAAGATTCATTCATTCATTCATTTGCATGTCCCTTGCGGAACTTTGCCTCCCAAACAGCACTCCTGTAGGCCTCTCGGTTGTGAGCAAGATGGCCTGCTGCTGTTGCATCCATTTCCAGATCATCAACGATGTCTTGCAGCCATCTTCGTCTTGGTCTTCCTCTTTTTCTTTTTCCCATTATGTATCCTTCCAATACGGTCTTCTCTAAATTATCATGACGTTTAATGTGTCCAAAATATTTCAGTTTTCTCTCTTTAATCCTCTTCATTAGCCAGCCTTCCTCAATATTAAGCGCTTGTAGTATAGATATATTTGTTCTTTTTTGTGTCCCCGATATTTGAAGAACTCTTCTGTAGCATTTACATTCAAAGGCATTTATGTGTTTCTCAGCTGTTTTGTTAAGTGTCCAGGTCTCACAGGCATATATTGCTATGGGAAAGATGCATGCCCTTAAAAATCTTATTTTTGTGGTTCTGTCTGCTCCTCTCCACAGATTCTTTATTTGTTTTACTTTCTGAAGAGCGATAGATGTCCTCCTTTTAATTTCCCTCATTGTATCTCCTAAGATTATTCAGTTGAAATTTTAATATCCACCCTCATTTATGGATGTGAAAGCTGGAAAACAACTAGACTTTTGGAATCAAATGCTAAGGAAAATACTCGCTATAAAGTGGCACGAATTCAAGAACAACACAGAGATAAGACAGATGAGCAAACAACCTGTCTCATGGGTGATCAGAAAAAGAAGATGGACATATGTCAGTCATGTGATGAGAAGAAACAGAGAATCCTGAAACAAGTTATAAAGTGGAACACAACAGGTCATAGAAAAAGAGGTCGACCACGTGAAACTCTAAAGAGGACATTGTTAAGAGCGGCCAAATTAGTAGACATAAAATCCCTTGATGAAGTTGAAAAGCTCGTCGAAAATTGGAAATCTTGACAAACTACCTTGCAAGGCCTATGTGATGTTT
Source organism: Achatina immaculata (assembly GCA_009760885.1). Classification (NCBI taxonomy): domain Eukaryota; kingdom Metazoa; phylum Mollusca; class Gastropoda; order Stylommatophora; family Achatinidae; genus Lissachatina; species Lissachatina immaculata. Next base: position 38,993,435 of record CM019705.1, on the reverse strand, counting down.
AACAGCAATGGAAGGATGTAAGATGTAACTTCCAGTGTGAATTATGTTGTCATCTCTATGGCTTTCTCCTATTTTCCCGTCAGCTTTTCTCGTGTACCATAATCTGAGATCTCTCTACTTTTCTCAGGACTTTATCCTGAGATCTCTTTATTTTTCTTGGATATTTTATCCTTTTTTCAAACTCCCTGAAACTGGCGTTGTTTGCAGCTGCTGCGGTTTAGATGTTGAGGTACAGCATTGCATGGCATGGACCAGATCGTGGCAGTTTTTTTTTTTTTTCAATCAGTATCTAATTGCAACTAACAAATAGGGGCTGTCTTTAGCAGACTCCACCTGTGGGGGGACTTTTGTGATCCCTACCCAATTAACCAGGCTGGGCCTGTCAGTTACTGGGGGTACCATCAGAGAGGTGGGACAGAATCTTGGTCAGATATGATTTGTCAACCCTGATGCCAGCAAAGAGTTGCTGATTCCAAAAACGGATGACGTGATTTCTTTCTAGCACAAAATTCACCACTTTATCCTCAGATTTCCTTACTTTTCTTAGGTGTACCCTATCCTCAGACTCCCTACTTCTCTTAGGTACTTTGTCTTCAGACTCCTTACTTTTCTCAGGTACCCTGTCCTCAGATCTCCCTACTTTTCCTAGGTGTACCCTATCCTCAGATCTCCCTACTTTTCTTAGGTGCTTTATCCTCAGATCTCCCTACTTTTCTTAGGTACTTTATCCTGAGATCTCCCTACTTTTCTCAGGTACCCTGTCCTAAGATCTCTACTTTTCTCAGATACTTTATCCTCAGATCTCTACTTTTCTCAGATACTTTATCCTCAGATCTCTACTTTTCTCAGATACTTTATCCTCAGATCTCTACTTTTCTCAGATACTTTATCCTCACATTTTTCAGCTTTTCCTCGGGTACTTTATCCCATGATCTATCTTTCTTTTCTCATGTACCCTACCCTGCACAAAAATGTGTTATTTCATTTTGTTTCATTATGTGGCCATACATTTTGAATCTGCTTAATTTATTTTCCAGGTTTATATTTAAATTATGTTCATGTATTTCACTGCATTCGGAGTTCTATTTTAATTTCTACATGGCATATTAGGGTTCAATGATCATGCTAAGAAGCAGAGATGACAGTGACAGAGTGACAGATTTCTGGGGCCTGTAGACCAGAACTGACCAAGATCTTGTTCCATCAGTGTGTGAGGCTCCTTCAGCATGGTTATCAGGGGTAGGGCTCACTGAGGGTTTCCATGGTGATGGGGTCTGCTGGGATGCATGTTCAGCAAGTCCATGATATTTATTTTCAAATCAACTCCCTACACCTGTATGATACACCTGTATGATACCTCTGCTTCAACATCAGCACAGTGTGGTTGCAAGAAAACAAGAATTTAGTTCCAGAGAAATAATAAAAATGAATTAGAACACTGCCATTATTTGTTCTGTACATAAGTGTCCACCAATACCTAACACATTTTCTGCATGAACATTATACAGTCACAGAAAAATTACAAGATGTAACAGAGCTATGCTCTTCTAGAAGGAAAGTGACAGAGCTCTGTATGTATGATAAACCTCGAAAAATTTTAAGAGAATCTCCATGACTTGAGTCATGGGTTCTGGCAGGACAAGCAACTGCACAGTCATGGTTCAAGCCACAGTCATTCTGTTTTCTTTCTCTCACAAAATAAATCAAAAGTTGTATCAGAAGTCTTTCCAAAAAAAAAAAAAAAGAAAGCCTACCAGATGAAGTCAGATGACTAAAACTCCTCACAATAGCTGCCTTGCGCTGCGCTTGTCTAAGTAAGAACATTAGAATGTATTATTTTCATATTTTTGTCCAGACAGCATTTTTGTTTTTTTTTCCCCTTTTCAGTACTGCTATAAACTGCCTTACTGATGCAAGCTTTCTGACGTCTCTTGTATGTCTGGCCAGACAAAACCATTTCTCTTCTTCTTCAGCGTTCAAGTTCTGGGTCATGCTAAATTAGAAGCCCAGTCACCAGGATGAAGTCCTCCATCTTTTCCAGGTCCTCCCAGTATTCTCACAGTTTCCAACTTAGGTCCCACCCCTGTGGCTATGTCAGGATGCATAGGTCTGTATAAGTTTGGCAGTCTTGGAGCACATGCTCTAGAGTCTGTAATCTGAGACGGACATCCCTGCATTCAGGCATTCCTAAGTGTGCTCTGCCTCCAGCACTCACTGAAGTGTACAGCTGCTGATGGAGCCAGTCACACGCAGGTTGTGGGCAACGTGCACTACACCACTTTGTTCGGAAAAACATCCACTTCCCCTCTCATTCCCCAATTCGAGGAGCCTGTGATCTGCTCCTACGCAGGCATAAACCTGTATGTGAGGCACTTCTCACTTTTATGTTTGCTGCTTATTTTCCTGTCATATCTTTATATAATCTTCTGCACGTTCCTTCTTCTTGTAAACTCATCGTTTTATGCACATATATATGGCACACTACAGCGCATGGCATCCACACATATTACAAGGAGCAAAATTTGATGTGTAACTACATGAGATTTTGCCCAAAAATCACCCACATCTTGAAGAATTCTACACTATTCTTACATATGATATCCAGATGTTTTATACATTACAGGACTTCAAATATTATCATTGGACAAACCATCCTATTCTTATGTATGATATCCAGATGTTTTATACATTACAGGACTTCAAATATTATCCTAGAACAAACCATCCTATTCTTATGTATGATATCCAGATGTTTTATACATTACAGAACTTCAAATATTATCCTAGAACAAACCATCCTATTCTTACATATGATATCCAGATGTTTTATACATTACAGAACTTCAAATATTATCCTAGAACAAACCATCCTATTCTTATGTATGATATCCAGATGTTTTATACATTACAGAACTTCAAATATTATCATTGGACAAACCATCCTATTCTTATGTATGATATCCAGATGTTTTATACATTACAGGACTTCAAATATTATCCTCGGACAAACCATCCTATTCTTACAAATAATATCCAGATGTTTTATACATTACAGAACTTCAAATATTATCATTGGACAAACCATCCTATTCTTACAAATAATATCCAGATGTTTTATACATTACAGAACTTCAAATATTATCATTGGACAAACCATCCTATTCTTACGTATGATATCCAGATGTTTTATACATTACAGAACTTCAAATACTATCATCGGACAAACCATCCTGTAATTCACACTACACAAACAAAATCAGAGGTCACGTGTACCAAGATTGCATTGGGTTGAAAGGTTTATTGAATTAACAGCTCGCATTTTTAAATATCACACGTTCTTAATGAAAAGTATTTCATGAATATATCTTACAACACACATGTGAAATAATACCTTAGAGACATGGACAAGTAATAAGGTTAAAAAAAAAAAACCAGAGTAAGGTTAATTAATATTGGAGTCATGTGAAAAATCATGCAACCAACTATCTTAATTTTTATACCAAATTACTTTGATCATCAAATCTCACCAAAGACTAGCAAGGGTGTTATAAGTGACTGGTGTTTCCAGGTACCACACAGTATAAATTTAATTTGAACAATTCTATGTGATGCCTCAAATAATTAACATAATAACAGTATTCCAATGCTGGCCCCATGTGTTACTGGAATTTTTACTGGTCAAGGGCTTCAGGATCAAAACTAGTTCAAACCAGCTGCATCAAACAAGAGTCGTTTTATAACATTATTAGAAGCTTTGTTAACTTGCCAGATTGCCTTATTTTGTAACATTGGCAGGGCTTGGTCAACTTGCCACATTGCCTGACTTTTAAAAGACCATTTTCTGGCAAAAATAAACAAATGTATCACAGACGCATACTAAATTCCACAACCTTTCGAGCACAGTACACAAGTCCTGATCAACATTAAATTATACCGATAAAAACAGACTTTAACATTTCATTTTTTTTATGCTGAATATTTGGCTGATATCTGCAGAGTTAAATGAGAGATAGACATTAAGAAAATTATTTGAACAAGCTGACTACCTGGCACATGAAAGAAGAGAAAAAAAACAACAAACCCAGCCAGTCTGATTCGAGATAAGGCCAACAAAAAAAAAAAGAAGAATGGCTGCCAGTGCCTACTGGTATGGAACCTGATGATGATCCTACATTTTTCTAACATGTAAAGCTGTGATCAATTGGTTGTCTAGACAGCAAAACAAAATGTACAACAAACTTATTTGAAGCTTTATCTAAATCAATGGTTCTCAATCTTTTTTTTTTTTAACCGTGGACCTGCTTTTCCAGCCTGAGACCAGCTGTGGGCTGCCAACCAAGTGGCAGAGGAGATAGCCATAACCGACAGAAATATAACCAGCATTAACATATAAGATGGCTACAGGATTTCTTAAAGTAAAATGAAATGAGCAGCACCAATGATACTATAAAAATTATGCCCACAAATAACTTGTCACAAACAAACAAAACAAATCATCTTTACTTTATGCACATGATAAAATGATGTGAAGAGCCACCTGTTCCGGAAGCTCTAGACAGGTCCAACACATGTGGCGCCATCAGAATGACAGTTATAAAAACATTTTATACAACAAAACAGTTGAAAAAAAAACACTTGCAGTTACTTCTTTGTGGCATGGAGTCAAAGGGCAAGAATCTGCAGACAGCAGAAAACAACATCAGCTATAAGAATGCTACACATGTGAGAATCTACATCAGCAGTAAGAGTGCTACACATATTGTGAGAAACAACATCAACTATAAGAGTGCTACATATGTTGTGAGAAACAACATCAGCTATAAGAGTGCTACACATGTTGTGAGAAACAACATCAGCTATAAGAGTGCTACATATGTTGTGAGAAACAACATCAGCAGTAAGAGTGCTACACATGTTGCGAGAAACATCAGCAGTAAGAGTGCTACACATGTTGTGAGAAACATCAGCAGTAAGAGTGCTACATATGTTGTGAGAAACAACATCAGCAGTAAGAGTGCTACAGATGTTGTGAGAAACACCTTCAGCAGTAAGAGTGCTACACATGTGAGAAACAACATCAGCTATAAGAGTGCTACATATGTTGTGAGAAACAACATCAGCTATAAGAGTGCTACACATGTTGTGAGAAACAACATCAGCTGTAAGAGTGTTACACATGTTGTGAGAAACAACATCAGCTATAAGAGTGCTACACATGTTGTGAGAAACAACATCAGCAGTAAGAGTGCTACACATGTGAGAAACAACATCAGCTATAAGAGTGCTACACATGTTGTGAGAAACAACATCAGCAGTAAGAGTGCTACACATGTGAGAAACAACATCAGCTATAAGAGTGCTACACATGTGAGAAACAACATCAGCTATAAGAGTGCTACACATGTGAGAAACAACATCAGCTATAAGAGTGCTACACATGTTGTGAGAAACAACCAGAGTAAGGTTAATTAATATTGGAGTCATGTGAAAAATCATGCAACCAACTATCTTAATTTTTATACCAAATTACTTTGATCATCAAATCTCACCAAAGACTAGCAAGGGTGTTATAAGTGACTGGTGTTTCCAGGTACCACACAGTATAATTTAATTTGAACAATTCTATGTGATGCCTCAAATAATTAACATAATAACAGTATTCCAATGCTGGCCCCATGTGTTACTGGAATTTTTACTGGTCAAGGGCTTCAGGATCAAAACTAGTTCAAACCAGCTGCATCAAACAAGAGTCGTTTTATAACATTATTAGAAGCTTTGTTAACTTGCCAGATTGCCTTATTTTGTAACATTGGCAGGGCTTGGTCAACTTGCCACATTGCCTGACTTTTAAAAGACCATTTTCTGGCAAAAATAAACAAATGTATCACAGACGCATACTAAATTCCACAACCTTTCGAGCACAGTACACAAGTCCTGATCAACATTAAATTATACCGATAAAAACAGACTTTAACATTTCATTTTTTTTATGCTGAATATTTGGCTGATATCTGCAGAGTTAAATGAGAGATAGACATTAAGAAAATTATTTGAACAAGCTGACTACCTGGCACATGAAAGAAGAGAAAAAAAACAACAAACCCAGCCAGTCTGATTCGAGATAAGGCCAACAAAAAAAAAAAAGAAGAATGGCTGCCAGTGCCTACTGGTATGGAACCTGATGATGATCCTACATTTTTCTAACATGTAAAGCTGTGATCAATTGGTTGTCTAGACAGCAAAACAAAATGTACAACAAACTTATTTGAAGCTTTATCTAAATCAATGGTTCTCAATCTTTTTTTTTTTTAACCGTGGACCTGCTTTTCCAGCCTGAGACCAGCTGTGGGCTGCCAACCAAGTGGCAGAGGAGATAGCCATAACCGACAGAAATATAACCAGCATTAACATATAAGATGGCTACAGGATTTCTTAAAGTAAAATGAAATGAGCAGCACCAATGATACTATAAAAATTATGCCCACAAATAACTTGTCACAAACAAACAAAACAAATCATCTTTACTTTATGCACATGATAAAATGATGTGAAGAGCCACCTGTTCCGGAAGCTCTAGACAGGTCCAACACATGTGGCGCCATCAGAATGACAGTTATAAAAACATTTTATACAACAAAACAGTTGAAAAAAAAACACTTGCAGTTACTTCTTTGTGGCATGGAGTCAAAGGGCAAGAATCTGCAGACAGCAGAAAACAACATCAGCTATAAGAATGCTACACATGTGAGAATCTACATCAGCAGTAAGAGTGCTACACATATTGTGAGAACAACATCAGCTATAAGAGTGCTACACATGTTGTGAGAACAACATCAGCAGTAAGAGTGCTACACATGTGAGAAACAACATCAGCTATAAGAGTGCTACACATGTGTGAGAAACAACATCAGCAGTAAGAGTGCTACACATGTGAGAAACAACATCAGCTATAAGAGTGCTACATCTGTTGTGAGAAACAACATCAGCTATAAGAGTGCTACACATGTGAGAAACAACATCAGCTATAAGAGTGCTACACATGTGAGAAACAACATCAGCTATAAGTGCTACACATGTTGTGAGAACAACATCAGCTATAAGAGTGCTACACATGTGAGAACAACATCAGCTATAAGAGTGCTACACTGTTGTGAGAAACAACATCAGCTATAGAGTGCTACACATGTGAGAAACAACATCAGCTATAAGAGTGCTACATATGTTGTGAGAAACAACATCAGCAGTAAGAGTGCTACACATGTGAGAAACAACATCAGCTATAAGAGTGCTACACATGTGAGAAACAACATCAGCTATAAGAGTGCTACACATGTGAGAAACAATATCAGCTATAAGAGTGCTACACATGTTGTGAGAAACAACATCAGCTATAAGAGTGCTACACATGTGAGAAACAACATCAGCTATAAGAGTGCTACATATGTTGTGAGAAACAACATCAGCTATAAGAGTGCTACACATGTGAGAAACAACATCAGCTATAAGAGTGCTACATATGTTGTGAGAAACAACATCAGCTATAAGAGTGCTACACATGTGAGAAACAACATCAGCTATAAGAGTGCTACATATGTTGTGAGAAACAACATCAGCAGTAAGAGTGCTACACATGTGAGAAACAACATCAGCAGTAAGAGTGCTACACATGTGAGAATCTATATCAGCAGTAAGAGTGCTACACATGTTGTGAGAAACAACCACATGTTGTGAGAAACAACATCAGCAGTAAGAGTGCTACACATGTGAGAAACAACATCAGCAGTAAGAGTGCTACACATGTGAGAATCTATATCAGCAGTAAGAGTGCTACACATGTTGTGAGAAACAACCACATGTTGTGAGAAACAACATCAGCAGTAAGAGTGCTACACATGTGAGAAACAACATCAGCTATAAGAGTGCTTCACATGTTGTGAGAAACAAAGTGCAGATAATCAAATGATATGGACAATAACTCTGGGTCACATTTCACTAATTTTGTCAAAGACATTCAAGTTCACATCTGAAAATGTTTCTGGAAGATGAACATTTTATGAAAAATGAAAGTGAAAAAAACAAATAATAAAAATCTTTAGTTTGTCACATTCTGCTGGCAGACCTGAGAGCATGAGAACTGGAACAAATGTGTTCTATCAACATCCAATTAAAAAAAAAATGATTAACAAAAAATATAAGACATAATGCAAGAAAAAAAACATCACAGAAAATATGCAGTTATTTCAAATCTACCAACACAAAATATATGCAAAAAGCAATAAAACACAACTGAAAGCCATCTATAGCAAACTCAAAACAAGAACAGGATGATAATATATAAAGTGCAGCAAAATGATAGTGCAAAATGTGATCTTTCTTTCTGAAAGTTATACAACAGATTATTAACAAGAGTTTGTGGGTGCTTGGTGCTAACAGTAACTTGATTGTAAACATGTAATATATCTCAGAGTCAAGAGTCTATGGGTGCTAACAATAACCTCGCTGTAAACATATGTAATAGAGTCAAGAATTTGTGAGTGCTGACAATAACCTCACCGTAAATATATGTAATACATCTCAGAGTAAAAAAAAAAAAAAATCATTTAATGCTGTATTTGAATGTAGTTTGTAAATATGATCAATGGCAAATTAGCCACTACTCTGGCCCCTAGGTTGAACTTAGTAAGGGCCCACATCCCTTCTGACCTACACCATTCATCTTCTGATAAAAGATTCATAAAACGATAATCTGCAATTACAAAGTAGTTTTTCCTTGGCCTCCTACCCTTTTGGGGCCCTGGGCTTAAGCTGCTTCAGAGTATAACGTCAACTGAAGGCCAAACACGTCAACTAAAATTAACCTATTCAGCCACTGCTTATTTTACCTCCTGCTACATCAAAATCTACTTATCCAATATTGTACAATCAAAATATGGCACCAGCAAATATTTCCGACCCCAGAATTCCAAGATGTTTCTGCAACATCTTTTGATTCAATAATGCTATCACAAATTAGAAAAAGATGTTAAAGTTAGGAAAAAAAGAAAAAGCCAAATGCAGTTCACATAAAACAAAGGGATCAGTAGACCTTTAATGACACAACATGGTGGTATACCAGACTTGACTCTGTGCGCTGGATAAGAAAACACGTGGCACTGGAAGCTACTTTCTACAAAAAAGTTTTATAGTATGGTAAATGAAATTAACTCTTATCTTACCAATGGCCATATAAGCGACCATTAAAAAAAACATTAACCCTTAAATGGTTATGGATACTTTCCACTGACTACCTTTAGTGGAGAATTTAAGTGTAATGAGTGATAATGTAGTCACTTTTATGTAGAACTTGGTAAGAAAATGGGAGAAAATCTAAACTACAAAAGGCATATATAACATACAGGAATACCTAACTGAATCAATGTTCAAGCTTTGTTCACTAACAAACACAAGCTCCATATATACATATTCTCATTAAGAAAAGACATCTACATAAGACTGTGATGTGTGCATACATACACGTGATAGAAGACACTGCACAAGTGACAGAATCTAAAGAACGATTGTTGTGCCAGTTAAACAGCCCAATGACCAATAAATGTTGAGATACAGCAGTTTAGGAAGATTTGATACAAACATGGGTCAGCAGGCTCCCAACAACGTTTTAACTGGTCTTATAAGAATATCTGGGCCCCTAAATGGTGTAGTGGTTAGTGTTCTTGTCTCTCACCTCAAGGTTGGTGGCTCAAGTCCAGCTGTAGCTGAGGGCACCCTATGTCCTTCTGGTGCTAGGGAAGGAAAGACAGCCAGGATTTGTGTTGACTGTATCACCCTGTCATATCCTGACAGGTCAAGGAAAATGTGCATACTAACATCATATCCCTTGGAATCTCTGTTGCATGCTGGGACTATGGTTTTTTTTTTATTTTTAAGAATGAAAAACAAGAACTGAAACAATACAACAATACAAAAATGAAAACCAAATAAAAACTATAAAGCAACATTTGTTTGTGTTAACAATGTTTACATTAAATGTAACATGACATTTGTTTCTGTAACACACTCACAATTTATTTGAAATCTGTTTAGGTAACTGATAAAATTTGTATAATCAGTTTATGTACATGTAATAAGCTGACAATTGTTAACATTTTATGTCCAAAACTTAAGATCTTTTTACATGCCCAACATCATGCAAGACCTACATGTGATGTTTCCATAATGAATTTCTGCCAAGTAATCTGGCAGTTATAACAACTAATGAAGCATTTGTAACATGATGTCAGGCATCTGTAACCCTGGTTTCTATATCTGTAAATGTGTTAACAGTCAATTACATTTATGACAACACCAATCTCTTTTGCTAAAAGGAGTTCTCCAACTTAGGTTGGGTCACACAAAATTTGGAGAAACTGAACATGCTAACTGAAGCCAAGGAAAAAGTCCTTACCAACTTACAACGAAATATTCCTTCGTAAAATAATGAATATCAAGTGGCAGAACAAAGTAACCAACCCTGAGGTTCAAAACTGAACAAAGCTTATATCCATGATTACAGCACTCAATGTCAGTGGATTAAGATGACTGGGAGTATGACACTTATATCCTAAAGAAATGGCATACCTCTTGAGGGAATGAAGGTTGACTGAAGCTGACATAAAAGGATATATGGAAGGTCTCTGCAAGTGATTTTTCCATTAGTTACGAAAACCAGGAAGAACAGGCACAAGACTTCACCACATGGAGAGAAAGTGCATAGAGTAGCTACATCACTTGGGGGCAGAAATAGGGATCAAATTTACAGCAGAAGACATAGCACACACAAAAAAAACTGGACCAGACAGTATAAACACAATCTGATACTGCTGTTGAAGACTGTATCAATCAAATATTTCTTCAATCGTCCATGTGAGAAGCTGCTGAGCATTATCTGTCAACTTCTGCTATTAGATGCTGACATCTAACAGCTTCCAAAGTGTCTTCAAAGATGAAAAGTCAGCCATAACATTTATCTCTACTCTGACACAGAAAAGGTCAAATATGGTTTTCTGTAAAATATGTGTACTATTTGTTATATTTTTGAAATGTGCGAAACAAAAACAACCATAGTTTTTGTTCACATTTATGTCAATTTTCTGTGTGTGACTCTTCAAACATCCAACTGTGAATTATAACATTTGTCTTCGTATGTGAACACTTATCATCCATAAAATTCCAACAGTACCATGCTAGCAATCAAATGTTCATGCTTTTTTTTAATATGCTAACATTCCAACTGTAACAATTATCTCTGCAACTATAGCACAATAGTAACTTTTCTTAAGGTTACTGTCAGATATTTATGTATCTGATAGACATTAACATGCATTCACACACTTATAAAATTCTTTTAAAAAAAAATGTTAACTAAAACATTTCATGAACTTATGGACTACTTGTCTTCTGCCTGTATTCACTGTGGCAATGTGTTTATGTGTAACTATGTAAAACTGAAACTGTCCATAGCAAGTTTCCCAGTTGAGTAGAGCTGTAAAGTGAGGCGTCAAGTTGGCTGTGCTACACCTTTTACATAACAACATAAAAAAAAATCTGAGGCTGAAAACAATCAAGTACAAAGATGACATAAATGACAAGCTTTATAGGTCAACTGAGTTCAAATCCCGCTCCCGATTCGATGGCATACAGAAGCTTGGTTCTCATTGTGCTAGCATCTTGAAATGCTGGAAGTTTGAGAAGATTCATGCAGGTGCTGGCAGTTGGTAAACGATCAACTTCTGATCCTGCACTATGGATGCAAAACGCTGGGAAAAGATCCTAAAAACCAGAATTTAAACCATTTTTAAGCACATTATAAATATCTAAATAAATAAATAAAAATGACAATATCACATGTAATTTTAACAACATTTTCAGCTCCCTAAAAATCATCTGACCTTATCCGAATATTTTTCGCAATCTCGGAGGAGGTGGGGACAGTTCTGATACCAAATGGCTTTACCTCTCTTCCCCGAAGAGCTAGCTGGATGCAGCCAGCGTCACAAAAAGTGTGGCTAACACAGCAGACAGGAACCAACAAAATCCCAACAATGGTGGAGTTTACATAGAAACTTAACATTTCAGCCACCAGTAAGGCCACTGACCAGGTATGTTTAATCATAAGATCATGGCAAGTCTGCAGCTACTACTACCACCACCATTATCATCACCACTACTGGGCATAAAACATTCAAATCACATGAAACAGAAGCAACATTCTCATAAACAGAATGTTGTATTTTACACAGATGTATTAATTTCAGAATTAAGTCTACTCTTTGGCAGTGTACATCCAGCTCAGACTACAGCATACTCTTCAATCTCTATATGCTTTCCTGAGCTATATCATCTAATACCATCTTTCTATGCCTAAGTTTCTTATTCGCACACAACAGACAGCTCTTTTGTTAATGTTTGCCTCTGTGGGCTATATACATCAAGGATCAAACGTGATATTAGTCAAAGGTTTAGCTAGACTCTTCAGCCTCTCTTAGATTTTACAATTCTTAATTATTTGAACAATGACGTTTATTTATTTTTCTAACTTTGCCAAAGTTTTCCCCAATTATGATCTCCAAATATTTCAGAAACTGAGTACTCCTAGGCTAAAATTAAAAACATAAGAAAACCTGACAATAAATTAGTATTAAGAAAAATGTAGCCCTGTAATGTCACACATGCACTTAAGTGGATACGGTGTTAGTGCCCATGTTTTCCTTTACCTCTTGACACACTGAATGATCAGCATCACATCTGGCCAGGTTTCCTTCCTCATCTCCAGCAGGAGTCAGATACCCATTTCTACAAGCCACTGATGACTGACTATGCTATCTATAGCAAGACCTGAACCACCAACTTGTGCATTAGAGATAAGCACACTAACCACAACCCCGCTCAAGTGCCTGCAATTAATATACTTTTAAAAATGTTTGCTAGATACAAAGGTCACTCACAACAAACACTCACCCTGAACCCCAAAAGGGGTGGTCTGGAGCAGCTGGTCACGAACTTGAGCAACTGCCTCTTCTGATGATCTGTAAACTCATGGACCACTGCCCAGAAGATCTCTATCACAGGATGGCTGTCAGTGTATTCACCTACAAATTTAAGAGAAGACATATGACATTCTTCTGACTAGATCATTTGAAATATCACTGCAAAGACAAGCACTGTAAAATTGAACCGATGTATATGGCTACCGCAGACCATCTGACCTCAGTTTATGGCTACAGCAGGCCATCTGATCTCAGTCTATAGCTCATTCATTCATTCATTCATTTGCATGTCCCTTGCGAAACTTTGCCTCCCAAACAGCACTCCTGTAGGCCTCTCGTTTGTGAGCAAGATGGCTTGCTGCTGCGGCATCAGTCTATAGCTACATCAGGCAATTCAATCTGTTTATAGCTACAGCAGGACATTTTATCTCGGTTTATGGCTACAGCAAGCCATTTGATCTCAGTTCATTGCTACACCAGGCCATCTCATCATTTTATGACTAGGCAGGCCATTTGATCTCAGTTTATGACATCAGTTGTAAAAAAAAACATAGTTGGGTGAACATACGTTTAATGTTGTTAGAACGCTTAAACTGTTAACATATTACCATTAAATAAAGAGACAAAAGAATATTATCAGCACATGATTCTTACCCGAGTACTTTGTATGCTGTCGCAGATCTACAAGGTCAACAGGAACAGACGCACCAGAAATGAGAACCTGAAGCTCGCCGCTGTTGAACATCTGTAGCCATTCCAGTTGTATTACATCGTTCATGCCTTGTCGAAATGCATTACAATGGGGACGGATCTGAAGGGGAGAATGTTTCAGAGGTGAGAATGGTTAAACAAACCACACAATGTGTTTTCTCCCCTCTTAGAAACCGCTCCAAAAATGAAGAAACTCATATTCACCGTGAATATGCCACACAGTACATACAAAGATTAATAATCCTTGAGGTCACCTTCTTTTTGCCAATTTAATCATCCGATGCAAACTTACTGAGCAGTAATATATCACAGGGAGTCATGTGGTTGTTTGGACCTCTATAAGAAAAAAAAAAAAAGAACTTTCATTCTCTCACCTGTTTGTTTATTCTGTAATCTGCCATAAGATGAATGTACTCTATTTTGTTGGCGTCTGTCACTGGAATGTTGCGTCCTCCTGGTTTGAGCTCCTCGACCTGCGGTCAAGACAACCAGCAAGATACAAAAAGAAGCTCAGATATAAATAACTGCTTTATCTATCAGTAACAGAAACGTAAGCCCCAACAAAAAAGTACTATCCCATCTGTCACTGATTTTTACTTGACACTGTAAAATTACACGAAGATGATGAATTCAGTTTGCCTGTGTTTTATTTCTTGGCAGGAGGTGTCATCTTGCAGAGAATCGGTGCTGACTACTACACAAACCATGGAGAGCAGAAGTAACAAATGAGGTCACTGAGTCCAGCAGACCATGACCAGACATGAACCTCTCCCTCACTTGGAAGTGGTGTTGTTAGCAGGCTATTGTGATACCACATGAATCTATCACTCACCTGGATGCGGTGTTGTTAGCAGGTTATCATGATACCACATGAATCTCTCCCTCACCTGGAAGTGGTGTTGTTAGCAGGCTATTGTGATACCACATGAATCTCTCCCTCACCTGGAAGTGGTGTTGTTAGCAGGTTATCATGATACCACATGAATCTCTCCCTCACCTGGAAGTGGTGTTGTTAGCAGGTTATCATGATACCACATGAATCTCTCCCTCACTTGGAAGTGGTGCTGTTAGCAGGTTATCATGATACCACATGAATCTCTCCCTCACTTGGAAGTGGTGTTGTTAGCAGGTTATCATGATACTACATGAATCTCTCCCTCACTTGGAAGTGGTGCTGTTAGCAGGTTATCATGATACCACATGAATCTCTCCCTCACTTGGAAGTGGTGCTGTTAGCAGGTTATCATGATACCACATGAATCTCTCCCTCACTTGGAAGTGGTGCTGTTAGCAGGTTATCATGATACCACATGAATCTCTCCCTCACCTGGAAGTGGTGTTGTTAGCAGGTTATCATGATACCACATGAATCTCTCCCTCACTTGGAAGTGGTGTTGTTAGCAGGTTATCATGATACCACATGAATCTCTCCCTCACTTGGAAGTGGTGCTGTTAGCAGGTTATCATGATACCACATGAATCTATCACTCACCTGGATGCGGTGTTGTTAGCAGGTTATCATGATACCACCGCTGTTGGCGAGATCTTCAGCTGCCGTGCGTGGAGCGGTGCTCTTCCCGGCCAATGAAGAAATTTGCAAATGAGGTTGCCGCGCAGCATCACTGCGGAAAAGGTGGTTGAAAGAATAAAGCGAAGCAAACAGTCAAATCACGGCACCTCTGGTCTGGAGGTTGGCCACGTCCTGAGTGCAGTCATATCGGGTGAAATGCATGAACCGGCTTGTCCCAGAGGTTAAGTCACTGCTGGCTTGCCTTTTCAAATGCCGCGCGTGGAGTGAAGCTCCTCCCGGTTAAGGAAGTAAATGCGGAAATAAAGGTTGCTGTGCGGCGCCGATGGGAAAAGGTGGTGGAAAGTGAAGTTTAACCTGGTATATCCAGTAGTATTGCTACGAGAGCTATACCACGGCACCTCTGCTCTAGAGGCCGCCTACGTCCGAAATACACCTACACTGGTGAAATATGCCTAAACCGGCACACACCAGGGGTGGAACTCGATGGCTAGACATGTCATGCCACCTGCGCTCTAGAGGTCGGTAACGCTTGATAAACACCCATACTGGTGAATTTTGCCTAAACCGGCTCATACCAGGGGTGAATCTTGAAGGCTATGAATGTCACAGTACCTCTGCCCTAGAGGTCGGTCCCGTCCCAAACATGCCCATACTGGGAAATGCCTAAACCGGCTCAACCCAGGGGTAGAAGTCACTAGTGGCGAGGATTCGTCCTCCTGGACAAAAGCTCCATCCTGGTCACAACTAGGAAGGGTAGCGGCCACGACCGCAAAATGCTGAAGTCGGAGACACTGGACCAGGGAAGTCTAGATAGGCAACCACCTCTCACCCGGCGGGGATGTCTGCGTATCCTAATCACGCTGAGGTTTTCCGGTGAGAAAGTCCAACCCTGGACTGGATGGGCAACCACCTCTCACCCGGCGGTGATACACGGGTATCTCAAAACACGTCGAGGTTTTCCGGTGAGAAAGTCCAACTCTGGCCTGGGTGGGCTAACGCCTCTCACCCAGCGGGGATGCACTGATATTCCTAACACGTCGAGGTCTTCCGGTGAGAAAGTCCAACCCTAGACCAAACTGGTGCAATGAAAACCACGGTGTCACGCAATCCCGCTTCCGAGACCCACCAAGAATACAGGCTAAAGCACTGTGATACTCTGAACCCCTTGTGGTCCTTTCGTGGAACTCGTGTGGTCTATTTTGGACCACACAGGGGACCACGGGACCTAACGAGGACCACATGCGTGAATTCAGTAGGTTCACAGTGCGGTTTTTGGTGGTAGAAGTGAACGAAGAAGAAGAAGAAGAAGATCATGATACCACATGAATCTCTCCCTCACCTGGAAGTGGTGTTGTTAGCAGGCTATTGTGATACCACATGAATCTCTCCCTCTCCTGGAAGTGGTGTTGTTAGCAGGTTATCATGATACCACATGAATCTCTCCCTCACCTGGAAGTGGTGTTGTTAGCAGATTATCATGATACCACATGAATCTCTCCCTCACTTGGAAGTGGTGCTGTTAGCAGGTTATCATGATACCACATGAATCTCTCCCTCACTTGGAAGTGGTGTTGTTAGCAGGTTATCATGATACCACATGAATCTCTCCCTCACTTGGAAGTGGTGCTGTTAGCAGGTTATCATGATACCACATGAATCTCTCCCTCACTTGGAAGTGGTGCTGTTAGCAGGTTATCATGATACCACATGAACCTCTCCCTCACCTGGAAGTGGTGCTGTTAGCAGGCTATCATGATACCACATGAATCTCTCCCTCACCTGGAAGTGGTGTTGTTAGCAGGTTATCATGATACCACATGAACCTCTCCCTCACCCGGAAGTGGTGTTGTTAGCAGGTTATCATGATACCACATGAATCTCTCCCTCACCTGGAAGTGGTGTTGTTAGCAGGTTATCATGATACCACATGAACCTCTCCCTCACCCGGAAGTGGTACTGTTAGCAGGTTATCATGATACCACATGAACCTCTCCCTCACCCGGAAGTGGTACTGTTAGCAGGTTATCATGATACCACATGAACCTCTCCCTCACTTGGAAGTGGTGCTGTTAGCAGGTTATCATGATACCACATGAACCTCTCCCTCACTTGGAAGTGGTGCTGTTAGCAGGTTATCATGATACCACATGAACCTCTCCCTCACTTGGAAGTGGTGTTGTTAGCAGGCTATTGTGATACCATATGAACCTCTCCCTCACTTGGAAGTGGTGTTGTTAACAGGTTATCATGATACCACAGCTTAATCAACACTATAAGCAGTTAGTAATCTCAAAGGCAGGAGAACGTGCTGAGAAGCCAGCTTTGAATATCTACTCTAGAAAGTTAGAAAATCGCCAACATTTCCAAGCACAAACCAGTCTGTTGTTTTAACTAAACATTCATCACTGTAGCAACATTTGCAGAGTGAAAATCAATTTCTCAGATTAAGTTTCTGGGTGGTTAACTTGTAGTTGAAAGGTCACAGGGCTCAGACTATACTAATATGGACCATCTCTTTGAGGCTAGAACATCTGTTTCAATAACCTAATCTGTTATAGTATTTACCTCCCTTCCCTGATGAGCTCACTGGATGCAGCCCTTGTCACAAAAAAAATCTGACAAAAATTTCCATGTTCTGTGTTTTTAAAGTACAGTGATACCGTGGAATCTGAACTTAATCTGTCCTAGAACCCCATTCGAGCTCCAAGACAATTTTTCCCCCTTTAAAATAACAGAAACTGGATTAATTCATTCCTGGGTCCCACGAACTTGAACTTTCAACATGATTTTAACAGTAAATGCAGTGGATTTTAAGGTAAAATATTAACAAATAATAATAATATTTGAATAAAAATGTAAATGAATAAAATTACAAATATAAAAACCTGTATCTGCCTTAAAAAGGAATGATGATGGTGCATGTGGAAGCTGGAGGAGGAGGAGAGAGATTAGTGCGTTTCTGGCGGTTCTGGTGTCTGCATTCTTTGCCTTTTCATGCCCTTTGTTAAGGTAGCACTTGTAGAGGGCTTGGGATCACTGGTCATGGTGTCTTTTGAGAACTAACATTCTAAAGTGCTCTGATGTTGGTGACCTTTTTTGAACTTTTCTAAAAGTTCAATGATGTTATCACTGAACAAGTTAACACACAGGTTAATAAGGGCTTTATTAGGGTGCCAATTCTCAACAACTGCCTGGGTTTTTTACCACATGCTGAGAAGATCCTTGATTTCAGCAGTAGGAATGCTTCCAGCGTCTCCCTCTTCCTCCCCTGAAGAAATTTCTTCTGCGACTTCTTTCTGCTGCTGCTGGTTGAGGTGCTGAAGCTCTTCCGTTGTCAGCTCAGTCCTGAGATCATCCACAAACTCGTTGACATCCTCTTCGCTGACTTCCAAAACCATGGACTTGCCCAGAGATATGATGTCAGGAACAACAGGTGGTTCCTCAAAGACTTCGAAGCCCCTTACAGCAACACATTCAGACCAGAGATTTTTCCAGGCAGAGTTCATTGTCCTCAAAGACACTTCCCTCCAAGCTTTCTCAATGACTCTTAGGCAATGGAGGATATTGCAGTGATCCTTCCAGAACTCTCAGAGGGTCAGTCCCGTTTCATTTGTAACTTCAAAACATCACTGGAACATAGCCTTGGTGTACAGTTTTTTGAAGTTTGAGTATCACCATAGGCTGGATAAGAGGAGTGGTATGGGGGACATTTTATCTTGATGAAGCTATATTCGCCCACCAATTCATCTTCTAAGTCTGGATGATGCACAGGAGCATGGTCCAAGACAAGAAGAGCCTTCATTGGGAGATTTTTCTTGTGCAGATAAGAAGCCTTTACTAAAGGAGCAAACTCCTCATGTATCCATTCAGTGATTTTAAAAAATAACACAAAACAGGCACAAAAGCATAAAATTAGCAGCCTCATGAGATGCTTTCACTACAGCTTCCAACAATGAACTGAACGACAAAGCGTATAGGTGGCTGAGCGCACAAACACACATGAACAACGTGCTGGCCATTCGGATTCCAAACCAGCGTTTGGATTCCGGGGCAAAATTTGCTCGAATTTTTTTGCTCAGATTCCAAGTTGTTTGAGTTCTGGGGCATTCAGATTCCGGGGGCAATACTGAACTCATTTTTGGCTGTGCTGAAAGCATGAAGTAATGGCTTCATACCTTCTCAAAGAACCAGTGTTTACAAGAAGATCAATAAGCTACAAGGAGTACAGTACAATCTTCCACATGGAACAAGACAAACTCTGCTCATGAGTCAATCTACCATTACTTCATTCATAATATTGCAGAGTCCACCATGTCCTGCTCAGATGTTCAAGGTCTCAGCAGAGAGAAGAGCTTCCTAGCACTCACACCATAGTCATTTAGTCAGACAGTCTTCTTCTTCGTTCGCTTCTACCACTGCCCTGTGATTCTACTGAATTTACTCCTGTGGTCCTCAGAAGGTCCCGTGGTCCCTGTGTGGTCCCCGAAAGGATCACAAGAGGTTCAGAGTATTCTTGGTGGGTCTCAGAAGCATGATTGTATGACACCATGGTTTTCATTGCACCAGTTTAGTCTAGAGCTGGACTTTCTCACAACAAAAACCTCGACGTGTTTTAGATATGAGTATATCCCCACTGGATGAGAGGTGGTTGCCCATCTAGCCTAGAGTTGGACTTTCTCACCGGAAAACCTCGACGTGTTTTGGGATACCCATGGGTTAGAGGTGGTTGCCCAACTAGTCCAGCGCTGGACTTTCTCACCGGAAAACCTCAGCGTGATTAGGATATGCATACACCCCTGCTGGGTGAGAGGTGGTTGCCTATCTAGACTGCCCTGGTCCAGTGTCTCCGACTTCAGCATTTTGTACTACCTTTCCTAGTTGTGACCAGGATGGAGCTTTTGTCCAGGAGGATGAATCCTCGCCACTAGTGACTTCCGCCCCTGGGTTGAGCCAGTTTAGGCATATTATCCCAGTATGGGCGTGTTTAGGACATGACCGACCTCTAGAGCGGAGGTACCGTGACTTGAATAGCCATCAAGTTTCACCCCTGGTTTAAGCATATTTCACCAGTATGGGTGTAGAACAGACATGGCCAGCCTCTAAAGCAGAGGTGCCATGGTATGAGTAGCTCTCGCAGCGATACTACTGGACATACTGATTATGCTTCACTTTATCCTTTCCATCACCTTTTCACATCGGCACCACACAGCAACCCTGATTGCTTTTCCTCCTTTTCTTCATTGGCCGGGAGGAGTTTCACTCCACACACGGCATCCAAAGAGTCTCACCAGCAGCGTCTTAACCCCAGGCTTAAGCTGGTTCAGGCCATTCGCCCAGTATGAGTGCACATGGGACGTGGCCAACCTCCAGAGCAGAGGTGCAGTGATTTGAGCAGTCCTGACCTCGAGACTACTGATTACTTCACTTACTCATTTCTTTCACCTTTTCCACAGGTGCAGCACAGCAACTCATAATTGCTCGTTTCTTCACTGACCGGGAGGAGCCCCACTCCACGCGCGGCAGCTGAAGAATCTCACCAGCAGCAGTCGATGAGCTACCAAACATGACTCTCATCTACCTGAAACATCTAGTTTTCAGGCGCCATATATTTGCCTTCACCCCTTCTCCTGTCAGTTTAAACAGTTCTGCCACAAGAAGGCCAGGAGCTGGACTTGACTACCAGAGGCTATCTGAGACGCATGCCTTGGAGTGGAGAGCATATCCTCCACCCCACCTCGAGCAATAACAGAACCAGTCAGTCAGTCATTTTGCATGTCCCTTGTGGAACTTTGCCTCTCTAACAGCTCTCCTGTAGGCCTCTTGGTTGTGAGCAAGATGGCCTGCTGCTGATGCATCAATTTGCAGATCATCAACGATGTCTTGCAGCCATCTTCAGTTTGGTCTTCTTCTCTTTCTTTTTCCCATTATGTACCCTTCCAAGATGATCTTTTCTAAACTCTCATGACATTTAATGTGTCCAAAATATTTAAGTTTCCTCTGCTTAATCCTCTTTACCAGCCAGCCTTCTTCAATATCACATCATAACAAATATCATATATGCAACAAATGAAAAACATACTCCAATTCTCCAACTTGGTACTGGACATAAAGCAGCTCTGGAAGTCTGTTGTAACTATAAAACCACAGGTAAGACAAACCACTGGATTTTCTAATGTGAAGAAGAAGAAACACTATTATTGCTCATGCACTGTCATGGAAAAAGATGACAGACATGAGAACCTGCTGAATAATATACTTTCTCTGATGATCTTGGGAGCTGTGTTGTTGTTTCACTCTCTATAGTAAACAATACAGAGTTTCCAGCGTATCAATTTGGAGAAAATATGCCAGTTCTCAAGACAATTAAATGTGTTAAACCATGTTTGATATAGTATAATGTGTAAAAATATAAAACACGATTCAATATAACAGGTTAAAACACATTTTAGTATTTAATGTATTAAACTATGCTTTGATATAAAGCCATCAATCATGAAAACAAAAAAAACTAACCTTTATTTCTCCAAACTCGTTATTCACTACTGTAAAATCCAACCCAAGATCAGAGACATCACCCTCATAAAACTTCAGAGACAGGAGATTTCTAGAAAAAAAATTAATGTGATACAAAGTAACGTTTTAGTTGGTTATGATCATTATACCAACATTTAAGATAAACATGGGATCTCCCCTTAATATATTCTTCAAATGTAGACCACCTGATGAGAAAAGTTCTATACTGGTTCACAGTTCTTGAAACACTCTTAAAGCGGCATTTACACTTGAAAAAACATATACATACAGATCTTTTTTCTTCTTCTTCAGTGTTCCAAGCTCTTTGTCTGCTAAATCAGTAACCTGGTCACCAGGATGATGTCCACAGTCTTCTCCAGGTCTTCCCAGCATCCCCACAGCTTATGCCCTAGGTCCATCCCCTGCGTCATGTCTGGTTGGAAATAACTATATTCTCAGAAACTATTGTCTTAGTATTGACGTAGCTTCCCAGTCTGAAGTTCATAAGTTTTGTTTCAGTGCGTCATCACTTCAATTCATCTGATTTCTTGTCAGTGCTACAAAGTACATGCACTACACAGAAATTTTACTTTACTTGTGGTAATCAGAGTATTTATGAACTTCTCCAAGAAGAAATGAGGATGAACTTTGAACTCTCGGTCTATCACTCTAAATGACATATAACAAACAGCACGAGGCTACAAAATCTCAAGCATGAACACAAACAATTTTACACACAAATTTTCTCCTTAATGTATTTGGCTTGGGGGGGGGGGGGGGGGGGGGGGATCATTTTACATACACTGATTGTTACAGAAATAATGAGGCAGTTTTTTTTTAAAGGAAATCTGTATTGCTAAAAAAAAAAAAATTTGTCTAGAAAAAAAAATGTTCAGTGACATTAAAGGTGGTAACTGTCATTCTTAAACCCCATAAAACCAGTCTTCACAGCTGTGTCAGCTATCTCTTGTAATTTTTTTTAAGACAGACAGCAAGTCATCATTTGAGATGTGAAGTGGCTGAACTGATGGTGCCTTGTCCTCTCGTGGCTTGGCAGTTGTTGCTCGTCCTACAAGAGTCTGGGTTTTGAGTCAGTTGTTCTCTTACTATTTTACTTTCTCCAACATCTAAAGAAATAACATCTTGTTGGCAGAAATGCAGATGAAGCCACTGACAGCAATTGTTCAGGAAAGACGCTGGCGATGGTTGGGACATGTGCTCTGAATGACTGACAACTCACTACCAAAAATAGCACTAAGATGGACACCACAGGGGAACTGAAGTACGGGTAGACCAAAAGAGACATGGAGAAGAACAATAGAGAGGATGTTGAGCAACAGAGGGCTCACCTGAGCAAGAGCAGAAAAAAAGGCAAAGGACAGGCATTTGTGGAAAACCCTTGCGGAAGCCCCATGTGCCCTGGGCACTTAAGATTGAGAGAGAGAGAGAAAGAACATCTGAAGAACTTTTTATGTTATTTTTCCAAGGCTAATCAAACTAATAGTACAAGTATACTAAAGACATGAGTTTCAGGAAAACATAAAACTGACAGAACTTTATGATCAACTTCCTCTTCACAACTGGAAAGAAAAGACAGAAGAACAGAGAGAAGAAAAGAGATTCAGTGGAGGGCTTGAGAAGAGAAGTAAATAAATAGCGCTCAGAATTTAAAACACAAAATTGAAGAAACTAGAGGAAAAATTAAGTTAATTCAAAAACTTTTCTTGAAGATCCCAGATATGGCACAAGCAATACTTACTTGTAGATGAGAGGATCCATTGACTGTAGATGGTGAATATCCAAACTGGCACTATTGGGGCTCAATATCTTGGATAAAAAGAATGATGCAAAGGGAATCTCAACCAACAAATTTTCCATGAGGGCCTGTAATACAAAACAATTGTTATTACAAGTGAATCATTTCTTTTAAATCATCATCAAACTGTCAAATTTCTATCTTGCATTAGCACGTTAAAGCACACACTTATCTTATGGCATTTAAAAAACTCTTGATCAGTTACAAGTTAGTTCACTTGTTTTCTACACAGATGTAATTCCACACATTATTATTATTATTATAACACATGATGTGTTGGACAGCACTGATGATCATGCTTCTCACGCTGTGTCATCCTTGGTGTTTCTGATTGATTAAAATGCTTTTCCTTTTCCATGTCACTTGGTCAGTCCACTGAGATCATTTATCTTGGCCTTTCTCTCTTTCTTTTTCCCTTCAAACATGTACCAGACCAATTTTTATGAGACTGTATTTATATTTATATAACTTTCAGTAAAACTCTGACAATCATGGCCACTTTGAACTCTATGCTGCTTTGCCTTGCCAAGCAGATGCTCTCCATTTTCATCTTATTATATTACTGATGCATTGCAATTTGTTAAACTCTAATGAGTGTGTGAGATTATAACTTTGTTGCATGTGCTTGATTACATCATGTTGTCAATTATGTGTTTACAGACACTGAACATGAAAGTTTTAAATGCGGATAAGACTGGAAAGTATTGTTAGTTGAATTTTTAATCAAGCTGTTACTGACACAGCACAGTGGCACTAAACTGATGTGAAATGTCTGTGAGCGTAGAAGCTTTATCTATAAAGGGAAGAATGTCAGATGAGCCAGAGTGCCTAATTATTCACCCTTGGAAAATAAAGTTTTTTTATACCCAAAAGAAGATAAATGTAAGTGTCCAACAAAGAAACCACGGCATACAAGAACCTCCTCCCCCCCCCCCCCCCCCCCAAACTAAAAAAAAAAAAAAAAAATCACAAAAAACAGATAATTAAAGAAACTTGTGCAAGAAAACTTACAGCACCTTCATATTAGTTCTGAAGCAAGATTTTCAAATAAGAAACAATGAAGCTTCAGGCTTTCACACATTAAAGTGATAAAAAACACTTTCTTTTTTCAAAAGCTAACCCATACAACACTGTGCTCTATCATTTACTATTAATTCTGAAGACTCACTGTCATTTCCCATATTTTACAATAAACAATGAACTAAAATCCATGCCATTGTTTCTAGTGGATTACTCCTGTTAACCTGCTGTGAACTCAACTGTTGTCACACAGACATTTTGCTGCGCTTTTTAAATATTAGTACAAGAAAAGTTAAATGCCTTGTATTTTCTTAAGCTACTCATTAACACTGTGTTCAGCATCATCCTGTGCCTTCTCCCCAGGCAAAGCTGATGCAGCTGACCTCTCTAATTTGCTGTGTCTTTTGATTTCATAACGTACCCATTATTACAGCCAGACTGACTGGAATGTTCTAGACCCTGGTTTGAAGCAACTCCTTCTGCCTTGAGAAGCTTGTCGCCTAATTCTTTTATTACTTTCATACCATTTTTACTTTTATTCCTCAAACAACTTCTTTACATAGAATTGAAGTAAACATATCTATAAGTGGGCATTTTTTTTTTTTTTTTTACAATTCATCTGAAAAATAAAATATTAGAAATTTTCTAGCAAAATTTGGAGATAAATGATAAACACAGGACAAACCTTTCCTAATATCCGGCCTAAAAAGTAGTAGTGAGCTGTGAAATTCTCCACCAGCAAACATGCGTCAGGATTTGGGTACAAAGTGCGGTCTGCTGTATACTTAAAGAACCCTCGGTTTGGATCAAACCCAGTTTTCAGCAGCTCTGATAAAAATTCTCGAAATATGCCCCCTCCATCAATGCCAGCTTCATCCAGCCCTGCCACATTGAGGAGACTCACTCGCATCTTCTTCTTAAGGTTTGGTTCTGTGAAAGAATTTTTAAATATGACCACAAAAAAAAACAAAAAACTGACATATGCACAAAAACCTGGGTAGCACCAATTCAAATTTACTTTAAGACAGGACAACCAACTATGATCCACAACTTACATGTAGTACAGCTAACTTTTGCATACTAAAACAATGACTCTTTCCATCCTAGAAGATGATTCTGAAATGGGCAGATGCTGCTTGTTTGTGGAAATCAGAGAATCCTCTTGCCTGCTGTACTATCAACCAATCAAATGCCATGCCACGTGGCTTAGGCAATCATTTCTCTCCACAATTCCCTGTCTTTAGACTTGATTATGAGATCCACCGGTGACTTTCTTTCTAGCCACACTGACAGCCCATCCAGTAACTTCTCTCTCTCTCTGTCTTCCTCTGTCTCTTCTTCCCTCAATTTTTTCACTTGCCACAATGTGTTCCAATTTTCCTCTTCTCAGAAAATATTCTACAAATCTCGCTTGTCTGCCTCTGATTTTTGCTGTAATTTGCCTTTTAACTCCAGTCTCTCTTAAGACTCCTCCATTGCCTCCATTTCTCGCTGTACTCTTATTCATGGACCATGGTCCACATCCATAAAACAAAATTGGCTCGATGTAACATTTAAGTACTTGGAATCTTGTTTCCATTGGTATAGATTTGTTGCACAAGATATTTCTCATTTTCTGGAATGCTGACTTGGCTGCTGTACTATACAGTAGTATTTCATGAGTATGTGTTTATTGGTTTTCCAATGGGATTTCCAACACATCTGACACAATTAATATCACTGCTGTATCTAGACCAACAGGCAGAAGTAAGAATAAATGGTGAAACAACTTGGTCTGACATAAAACAAGGGGTCCATCAGGGTTGCATATTGTCGCCTTACTTATTTAACTTGTATACTGAAATTATGATGAGGAATGTTAGAGAAGATGTAGACAAAGAATATTACGATGCCATAACAATTGGAGGTTATGAAATATCAGAGATTAAATATGCTGATAAAACAGTATTACTGTCCACAACACAAAAACGAATGGAAAAACTAATTATGTCAGTCCTTAAGGATATAATAAAACTTTGTTGTTGAAGCACATAATCACTGTTCACAATATCAAACTCTACCATATTCTACACAAAATGTAATCAAAGTTTCAAAAGTATCAAATGTTCATAATCACTTGAAACACATCTTCAGTCTGTCCTGAAACTACTTCTCATTCTAAACTGCTTTTCCTGAGTATCTATTCTGTCCTATCTGTGTGTCCTCTACTTCTCATTGTGTGTCCTCTACTTCTCCTTGTGTGCTCTCTACCTCTCTTTGTCTGTCCTCCCTCCTAAAACTACATGCCTGACTTATATGCCGTAGGTCAATTGTCCAATAGGCCACACCTCTAGATATTTCTAATTGGTCAGCTGGTCAAGTCAATCCACTCTCTTATTTCAAAACTGTGTAAATTGCATCCTAAGATTAACAAATATGCATCTCGTGTCAGTCTGTTACATCAAATCTGTCCACACAATTTTCTCATCAAGTATCAGGTGTTTGCGATACCTTATGGGGGATTAGTCCAGATCTGTTTACACAGTATCTATCTGTTCTATCTGACTAAATCCTCTTTATTTGCCTTTATTGTCAGTGTCCTGTTGTAATATTACTACTAATGTCATCTCTCAAATTTTCCATTTCTGACCTACTTTTTTACATATCTGTAATAATAGTAACTATAATAAAAATGCTATCAGTAATAATAATCATAACATTAATAATAATAATACTATAATCATTACTTACAAAGCCATGCTACAAGAGCAGTGAATAGCAAAACCTTTATCTTAATGCAAAGAAAACTAAACTGATGACAACTGACAAAACAAATAAAGCAGATGAAATATGTATCAATGAGGAAAAACTGGAAGTGGTGGAGTTTGAATATCATGGACAAATTAATAATGGGAGATACAATGAGGGATATTAAAAGGAGGACATCTATCGCTCTTCAAAAAATATGAGAAGCTGTGCAGAGGAACAGACAGAACTACAAAAATAAGATTTTTTTTAAGGGCATGCATCTTTCCCATCATAACATATGCCTGTGAAACCTGGACACTTAGCAAAACAGATGAGAAACACTTAAATGCCTTTGAATGTAAATGCTACAAAAGAGTCCATATATCATGGACACAAAAAAAGAACACATATATCCACACTACAAGAACTTAATATCGAAGAAGGTTGGGTAGTATGGAAGATTAAACAGAGAAAACTTAAATATTTTGAACATATTAAACATCATGAGAATTTAGAGAAGACAGTCTTGGAAAGGTACATAATGTGAAGAAGGGAGGAAAACCAAGGTGAAGATGGCTGCAGGACATTGTTGATGATCTGTGAATGGACACATCAGCAGCAGGACATCTTGTTTACAACCAAGAGGCCTACAAGAGAGCTGCTAAGGAGGCAAAGTTCCACAAGGGACATGAAATGACTGATGCCTACTTATTGGTTTCCTTATGCCGGACTTATAAATTTCTTTACAACATATTTTGCTCTTCTACATCACACAAACTGATTCTGCACTTTGCTATTCTCTCACATTTACTGCGCTGAAAACCCTCCTGTGACTTTGAAAACACCAAATTTCACTTATATTACCATGTATGCCAGAGAGAGATTTGGAAGGATTCTCACTGATTCTTTCATCAGTTACCACAAACATGACTAATATTTGGGCCCTCCCTTACTGCCATCTTAGTTTTACCAACTCTCGATTTTTGTCTAAATGTAACAGTAGGTCTGTTTCTGATACTGATTTTTATACATCTTACATCCGTCCTGTGCCATAAAACATCACATAGGACTCATATGGTAGTTTGCCAAGTTTTTCTGCTTTCTGCGAGCTTTTTGACCTCATCGAGGGATTTTATGCCACCAATTTGGCCTCTCTAAACAATGTCCTCTTTAGAGTTTCATGTGGTTGACCTCTTTTTTTCTTCAGCCTGTTGCATTCCGCCTGATAGCTTGTTTTGGGATTCTATGATTGTTTCTTCTCATCACATGACCGACATATGTCCATCTCTTTTTTTCTGATCATCCATGAGAAATTGTTATTTACTCATCTGCCTTATCTCTGCATTGGTCTTGAACTTTTTCTACTTTATATCGAGTATTTTCCTTAGACATTTGTTTTCAAAAGAGTCTAGTTTGTTGTCTATTCTTTAGTTGTTTTCCAGGTTTTGTATGCATAAATAAGGGTGGATGTTACATTTTACTTGAATAATCTTAGTTTTGTTTTTATGCTAATAACTTTTGATTATTTTGAAGATTGCCATATTTTATCAAGATTTTTAAAGGCCAATGCTGCTTTTGCAATTCTAACTTCTTTTCTTGTGTCACCATCCTGGTATATATAGCTGCTAAGGTATGCTAACTGGTTTACTTCTTCAGCAGCTGTTCCTTCTGTATATATTTTTCCTTCTTGACTAATACAATTTTTATACACAGTTCATAATTATGATAGACAGCCTGCAGTGGCTAATAAGATAAATTTACTCTGATACAAGAAAATGCGGTCTACAGTGTTGCAGAAATTAGAATTGCAAATCCCCCTCCTCACAAAGTAAATTACTATTTCATATCTGAAATTGTTACAGCTTAAAATAAAATGGATCTTATTCAGAATATGCCAAGCACTCACCATTTTCTGGAGACAATTTTTCAAATGCATCTTCATAGATGAAGTTTCTCCTTATGTTGATGGCAATGGATGGACCTAACCCAAAGCTTGTCAAGTCCCCTTGATGCTCTTGTTTGTCTACCATTATCAAATTCTGAAGAATCTGGATGATAAAGAATGGGTTATACCTTTAGAAATAAAGTTATAAAGTAGACAGCTGGGTTACACCTTCAGCACTAAAACTAGAAAGGAGACAAGTGGGCTACATCTTCAACTATATTACCTTAAAGGAGACAAATAGGTATACTTTTAGCACTATAACTATACAGTGGACAAGTAGATTATATCTCAAAATTAAAAACAGAGACATGTAGGTTATATCTTTACTACTAAAACTACAACAATCTGGCACTTGCCTGATGGTGTATGAACATGAAATTATGCCTTTATTATAAGTTCTTTGTTCATGGTATTACTTGTCAAGAACTCTTTCACTGTTACAGCAAAATGTAACTTTATCTTCCTGCAGCCACTTTGGTTTGCCTGGTGAGATTCTGGTTTAAACAACATCCTTGAAGACTGGCAACGTGGTGCAGCCCAGACAAAAAGACTTTTAACCAGATAGACTACATATTAATCAACAAATGATTCCGCAATGCATTACTGACAACAAAAACCATGCCAGGAGCTGACTGCAATAGTGACCATGATCCACTCTGTGGAAAAGTTAGAATAAAGCTAAAGAAAGTAGGCAGAAAAGTGAGAAACATCAAACTGAATACAGAACTTCTTAAAAATGACCAAGAACTGCGAGAACAATACAAAGTTATTATAACAAATAGATACAATGCAATAGCAAAGATAAATAGTATAGATGAACAATGGGAAATGTTAAGAGATTCTATCCACCAAACTGTTAAGGAGATAATACCACCAAAAAAAGAAGCCTCTAAAAACAAATGGATGACAGATGACATCTTAAGACTGATGGACAAGAGGAGGAGGAGTAAAAATAACGAGGAAAAATATAGCAAGATAAATAAAGAAATAAGACGCAAATGCAGAGAAGCAAAAGTGTGGTTAAATGAACAGTGCAGACAGATAGAGGACTCTCATAATAAAGACAGCAAAAACATGCACAAACGAATTAATGAACTCTCAGGCAGGAAAACAAAATATACCACAGGATGCCTGAAATCGAAAGAAGATAAAATGTTAATGGGAAAAGAAGACATTGTGGACAGGTGGACAGAGTATATCGGTGAGCTATATGGAGGAGAAAGACCAGAATTAATACCAGATACTGAAAACTGTGATGGACCACCAATACTTGAAGATGAAATCATAGATGCCATCAAACACATGAAGAAAGGAAAAGCGACTGGGCCTGATAATATAACAATAGAAGAAATAGAGGCACTAGAGGAGACAGGAATAAAAATAATAACCAAGTTACTGAATGACATTTACAACAGTGGTTATATTCCCAGTGACCTGATTAAATCCACGTGTATAGCACTACCAAAGAAACCACCGGACTATCAGCCTCTCATGTCACATAATGAAGCTACTTCTGAGAATCATTATGAGAAGAACAAGGACAAAAGATAAAAATGGAAATAGCAGATGAACAGTTTGGATTTGTTGAAGGAAAGGGAACACACAATGCCATTTATGCTTTATGAACACTAACAGAAAGAGCTTTAGAAGTACAGAAAGATCTCTACTTATGCTTCATTGATTACACCAAGGCATTTGACAAAGTGAAACATAATGAAATTATAAAAATGCTTGAAGACATCAGTATAGATGGCAAAGACTTGAGGATTGTAAAACATCTATACTGGCAGCAAGAAGCAGCAGTTCAAGTTGAAAATAGAATTGGAAAATATCAACCTATAAAACAAGGGGTGCGACAAGGATGTGTACTATCTCCAGACCTTTTTTCTCTGTATAGCGAGAATATTCTAAGAATGATCATCACAGAACCAGGCATAAAAATTGGAGGATACAATATTAACAACCTTCGGTATGCTGACGACACAGTACTGATAGCTCAGAACCAACAAGACCTGCAAAATCTCTTGGATAAAGTCGCCAAAGAAAGTGAACAGAAAGGCCTTACTTTGAATATCAAAAAGACAGAGACTATGGTTATATCTAAGAAACAGAATCCACCAGCATGCAGTATTAAATTAAACGGAACTATTCTAAAGCAAGTGCAGAAATTCAAATACCTTGGAGCAGTAATAACTTCAGATGGGAAATGCAGAACAGAAATTAGGAACAGAATAGGCCAAGCAAAGACTGCATTTCAGAGAATAAGAAACATATTAGCTAACACATCTTTATCAATGAATGTTAGAAAACGAGTCCTAAAATGCTATTTGAACCTATCTTGTTATATGGAAGTGAATCATAGACAATAGGCAAGTCTGCACAAAAATCATTGGAAGCAGCAGAAATGTGGTTTATTAGAAGAATGTTGCGAATCCCCTGGACAGCAAAAATAACTAACGAAGAATGTATGAGAAGAGCTGGAGAGACAAAAAACCTTGTCAAAAAGATAAGAGAGAGACAATGTACTTTCATAGGACATGCAATGAGAAGAGGGGGCATTGAAAATATTATAACAGGAAAAATAGAAGGAAGAAGATCAAGAGGAAGACCAAGAGAAATGATACTGGACAGTCTGACGGGATGGCGTGAGAGGAGATCACCAACTGAACTGATGGCCTGCATGAAGGATTGGGTACTCTGGAGATGCATAATAGCCAATGCCAGTCGGCATGGCACATGATGATGATGATGAGTGAGATTCTCCATTTTCCTCCGCACCCCCCCCCCCCAAATTTTTTTTCACTGACTGTTAGATTCTCAAACTTCTTTCCTCTCTTGACATCTTCAACAAAAACTTTGATTATGTTTTCTTTATAATCTTAATTATATGCTAATGTTCTGCAATTTGTCCGAGAACTTCATCCAGCTGTTTTGATGCACTTATCTCAAAACTCACACTTTGTAAGTTTGTTTACTCTCCAGGGGGTTGAATATGTAATCTGTTTTTTTTCTACCAGGGACTGATATCTGACATGCTAGCATCAGGGTAGGTGAACTATAGCTGACCAAGACCCTCTCCATTGGTACCCCCAGTAACAGGTGTAACCTGGCTAATAGAGCAGAGATCACCAGCCCCAGCGGTGGTGGAGCCTGCTAAAGAAGTACTGCACACCCCAAGCTTTCTAGCTGCACTCCGGGACCAAAAAAAAAAAAAAAAGCTGACATAACCCGCTCCCAAGCTGACACATGATGTTTTCCTCAACATCTTCACTGTACCAGCTGCAAACATCAGGTCCAAGGAAACAGAAGACAAGATACTGTCAAAAGCTCACAAGCTAAGAGTAGTATTTGACCTCAGCTGATCTGGTTTTTTTTTTGTGTGCGTAAAATCTGACCGTTTCCAAGACACACAAACATCACTAACCTTGGAGAGCCCTTACCTTAACTCTGTCAAGGAAAGACACAACAAATGGCAGTTCTGTTAATATCACAAGGTTTCTTACGTCACGGTTTGCAAGAGGTGGAGTATCAGAATCTATGAGAAATTTCAACAATCAACTTTTGAAAGTTTTTTCATGCAAATGAACACTCAATTTTTGCTTCACAATAAAAACAACCATGAAACGTGTTCATTATAAAATTATCTTTAAAGTACCACAATAAACCACATGCACTACTTCAGTTAGTGCTGCATATATTCAGTGCTAAAATAAATGTTAAAATGTTTAGTAAACCAAAGAGTTGAAAATAGAATTGGAAAATATCAACCTATAAAACAAGGGGTGCGACAAGGATGTGTGCTATCTCCAGACCTTTTTTCTCTGTATAGCGAGAATATTCTAAGAACAATCATCACAGAACCAGGCATAAAAATTGGAGGATACAATATTAACAACCTTCGTTATGCTGACGACACAGTACTGATAGCTCAGAACCAACAAGACCTGCAAAATCTCTTGGATAAAGTCGCCAAAGAAAGTGAACAGAAAGGCCTTACTTTGAACATCAAAAAGACAGAGACTATGGTTGTATCTAAGAAACAGAATCCACCAGCATGCAGTATTAAATTAAACGGAACTATTCTAAAGCAAGTGCAGAAATTCAAATACCTTGGAGCAGTAATAACTTCAGATGGGAAATGCACAACAGAAATTAGGAACAGAATAGGCCAAGCAAAGACTGCATTTCAGAGAATGAGAAACATATTAACCAACACATCGTTATCAATGAATGTTAGAAAACGAGTCCTAAAATGCTATATTGAACCTATCTTGTTATATGGAAGTGAATCATAGACAATAGGCAAGTCTGCACAAAAATCATTGGAAGCAGCAGAAATGTGGTTTATTAGAAGAATGTTGCGAATCCCCTGGACAGCAAAAATAACTAATGAAGAATGTATGAGAAGAGCTGGAGAGACAAAAAAACCTTGTCAAAAAGATAAGAGAGAAACAATGTACTTTCATAGGACATGCAATGAGAAGAGGGGGCATTGAAAATATTATAACAACAGGAAAAATAGAAGGAAGAAGATCAAGAGGAAGACCAAGAGAAATGATACTGGACAGTCTGATGGGATGGTGTGAGAGGAGATCACCAACTGAGCTGATGACCTGCATGAAGGATCGCGTACTCTGGAGAAGCATAACAGCCAACGCCAGTCGGCACGGCACATGATGATGATGATGAAACCAAAGATATGTTTTTATTGCTTAAGATGAACTGGAAATACAATTAAAGTAAACTACAGATACATTCCGTTCACTAAGCTAAACCGAATAATTTGCTGAGAGTTTTATTGTAAACTTAATCACAGATAAAAAAAACTAGATTTGTGAGCAATTAAAACAAATGTAACATGGAGAATGAAGGAGTTTTCATTCACTAATAAGAATCCCATTTTCTCTTCCAAACTTTCTGTGTTTTTAATTGGCTAAAGTAGTGCATTCTTGTAGATAAGACTTCCTGTTTGGACAGATTTCAACAAATCATCAAACCATTTCAACTTGTGACTTTCCTTCATTCTAGATTGTTTTCATATAATTACCTGTATTAGCCTTGGTTAATGCACTGAGTGTCCCAAAGTCCCTTCGGGCAAAAATAGCATTCTGCGATGAGTAGATTTGTGAAGGCTGGAAACAAAAATACTGGAACTTAGAAGAAAACTTCTGTAATACAATTTCTGAAACACTGAAATTCAGAATGACTGACAGCTTGCACACAAATTTCAAGTACTCATCTCTGAATGGCTTTATTACTCCTAAGAAACAAAGTGGTACAGACAAAAATTTCGATCTGTGGCATTCTGTTCTGTATTTTTGTGATTTTTTCAAGCTTGCATTAAACAGCAAAACTACTTTTTTTCCTTACAAAATATTTTTAACTGATAGGACATTTTAATCCTAAAATACTCATGCGTATTAAGGAAAAGCAGACAATCACATAGTGACAACAGGAAAACTGGAGGGGAAAAGGGACAGAGGAAGACAAAGAAACAAGATACTTGATAGACTAAAAGAGTGGCATAGAGCACGGTCCAAACAATCTTATAGAAAGAACAAAGGATAGATGGTTGTGGAAATCTATGACAACCAACACCTGACTGGCATGGACCAGAGAGAGAGAGACAATCATATACAATCAATCCTACTTCCCATTTATATAACTGAGTTTATAATGATGGATAAATTAAGGAAGATATCATGGGGATGTTGTCCCTGGAACAACAATAACAGCCGATGGAAAATGCACAAATGAAATAAAATCATGAATAGGTAAGGCAAAGGCAACTTTTTACGACATGAAGAAGACACTAACAAATAACAAAAAGTCCCCAAAAGTGAGGAAGAGTACAAAAGTGCTATACAGAACCAGAATTACTATAAGGTTGTGAAACTTTGGCAGTCAACAAAGAGATTTCAAGGAAACTCAAAGCAATGGAGAAAGATACAACAAATACCCTGGACAGACAAAAAACAAACGAAGAGGTCCTCAAAGACGTTTCAGAACAAAGAAAACTGGTTAAAACCATATGAAAAAGACAGTCAAAATATCTTGGACGTATCATGAGAAGACAGAAGTTGGAGAACATAATAATGGCTGGAAAACTCAATAGAAAATGGAAGAGAGAGAGGCCAAGAGAAAAATTTCTCAGTGCACCAATCAAGTGTAATGGAAAAAGAAAATGATCTGAATGAATTAGAAACACCAAGGACTGCACAAGACAGAGAAACATGATCACCAAATCTACCCAACACATACATAATAATAAACCACAGCGATACTCTGAATATTGCCACTAACCCTTTCTGTTCTTATGTTCACACTGGGTGACAGCCAGTGGCCCAACGGGCAGAACGGTCTTCGACTATCTCGGCTATGGAGCTGTCTCACAAGCGTAGATGTAACCTGCAGGAACCATACAGATTCGTCTCAGATGAATATACGTTAAGACATAAACTGACTGGTCTTGGCTAATTCTGTATGCCTACAGGAAAATAAATATATGTTGAATGTAGAAAGCTTATTTCAGTCCCAAAATGTTCAGGGCTACCACTCCCTTATCTCCCAGACCACATATATAGGATTCCTATACACACACATACCCACACCTGAATTGGTTCTGATGGCCCCTGCCACTCCCTTTTCCCATCACTTGATCCCTAGATCTTCCCATTACTATCGGGGGGGGGGGGGGGGGGGGCGCGCTGGTGCACCATTCGCTTTGAAAACTGTCTGTCTAAACCAATACTATCCCCAATGCAGACAAAAAGCTTTGTTTTAGCCTATATATCTGTCAGTCACAATAATGTTGTTAACAAGAGTTTTTGTTTATTTTCTCATTCTGTAGACAATTCAAACCTGATTCTTGGTGCTGTGTATACTTTTTGTGTTCTATAACTACATTTTTGTGGCCTGTGTGGGTTTCACTGTCATTCAGGTCTAAACATGAACTGTCTTCTCCATTTACTTCTAGGTCTTCCACATCACTGTCCATGCCAATGGGAGGAAAGCATCCTTTAAAACCATTTTTAACATGATTAAGAAACAAAGATAACTGTGTTATAGTGACAGCACAGATATCAAGGCTGGCAAACATTGAAACACATCTCGTTAGTGCTCCCAGTAACAGAGCAAACCTTGTTAGTGCTCCTAGTAAAAGAGCTAACCTTGTACCACAATCTTGTCAGTGCTCCTAGTAACAAAGATAACCTTGTACCACATCCTTGTTAGTACTCCCAGTAACAGAGCTAACCTTGTACCACATCCTTGTTAGTGCTCCTAGTAAAAGAGCTAACCTTGTACAATAACCTTGTTAGTGCTCCTAGTAACAGAGCTAACCTTGTACCACATCCTTGTTAGTACTCCCAGTAACAGAGCTAACCTTGTACCACATCCTTGTTAGTGCTCCTAGTAAAAGAGCTAACCTTGTACAATAACCTTGTTAGTGCTCCTAGTAACAGAGCTAACCTTGTACCACATCCTTGTTAGTACTCCCAGTAACAGAGCTAACCTTGTACCACATCCTTGTTAGTGCTCCTAGTAACAGGTTCAGCCTGGGCTTTGTGGAGCTGTACTTGCTGTGGTCTCTTGGTACTGAAGGCTGCTCTGAAGCTTGGTTTTTTTTTTTAGTCCACTCCTGCTCTTGAAGACAGTCATTGTAACCCACTCCTGGTCTTGAAGACAACCACTGTAACCCACTCCTGGTCTTGAAAACAACCGCTGTAACCCACTCCTGGTCTTGAAGACCACTGTAACCCACTCCTGGTCTTGAAGCCAGCCCACTGTAACTCACTCCTGGTCTTGAAGACCACTGTAACCCACTCCTGGTCTTGAAGACAACCACTGTAACCCACTCCTGGTCTTGAAGCCAGTCCACTGTAACTCACTCCTGGTCTTGAAGACAACCACTGTAACCCACTCCTGGTCTTGAAGCCAGTCCACTGTAACCCACTCCTGGTCTTGAAGACAATCTCTGTAACCCACTCCTGGTCTTGAAGACAACCACTGTAACCCACTCCTGGTCTTGAAGACAACAACTATAACCCACTCCTGGTCTTGAAGACAACCACTGTAACCCACTCCTGGTCTTGAAACCAGTCCACTGTAACCCACTCCTGGTCTTAAAGACAACCACTGTAACCCACTCCTGGTCTTGAAGCCAGTCCACTGTAACTCACTCCTGGTCTTGAAGACAACCACTGTAACCCACTCCTGGTCTTGAAGCCAGTCTACTGTAACCCACTCCTGGTCTTGAAGCCAGTCTCTGTAACCCACTCCTGGTCTTGAAGACAACCACTGTAACCCACTCCTGGTCTTGAAGACAACAACTATAACCCACTCCTGGTCTTGAAGACAACCACTGTAACCCACTCCTGGTCTTGAAACCAGTCCACTGTAACCCACTCCTGGTCTTAAAGACAACCACTGTAACCCACTCCTGGTCTTGAAGCCAGTCCACTGTAACTCACTCCTGGTCTTGAAGACAACCACTGTAACCCACTCCTGGTCTTGAAGCCAGTCTACTGTAACCCACTCCTGGTCTTGAAGCCAGTCCACTGTAACTCACTCCTGGTCTTGAAGACAACCACTGTAACCCACTCCTGGTCTTGAAGCCAGTCCACTGTAACTCACTCCTGGTCTTGAAGACCACTGTAACCCACTCCTGGTCTTGAAGACAACCAGTGTGACCCACTCCTGACCTTGAAGCCAGTCCACTGTAACCCACTCCTGGTCTTGAAGACAACCACTGTAACCCACTCCTGGTCTTGAAGACAACCACTGTAACCCACTCCTGGTCTTGAAGACAACCACTGTAACCCATTCCTGGTCTTGAAGCCAGCCCACTATAACCCATTCCTGGTCTTGAAGCCAGCCCACTATAACCCATTCCTGGTCTTGAAGCCAGCCCACTATAACTCATTCCTGGTCTTGAAGCCAGCCCACTATAACCCATTCCTGGTCTTGAAGCCAGCCACTGTAACCCACTCCTGTCTTGAAGACACCCACTGTATCCCACTCCATGATCAATAAAATAAATGACAATATTACTGTAGCAGAATGTCCAAACACCTTCAAAGTCTTTGCTGCTAGGGACATTCAGTCTAAGAACACTCAGTCGAAGGACATTCGGTCTGCTAAGAACACCCAGCTTGCAATGCCAAGGAGACAACATGGCTAGGAGTAGAATGTAAACCACCATAATCCTCGTTTCTCATGAGAACAGAAGTTAAGATCATACATTACAACAAATCACAGCCTACCTTGAAAAGATATGTCCACCGCTTTGTATACTTGGGGCTCTCCTCTCTGTCGCTAGTTTCAGCAAGATCACTTGTTCTTTTCAAGGCCTGAAATATTAGCTTACACACTTGAGTTTCGAAAGACTATCAATAACTACAACAATCAGTATTGTATAATTATATCATGAACATAAGTTAACCTGCTGCTTTAAAAATTTCTGTACTCTGGAATGAACTGTGTGCTTTAGCGGCTGTCTTATGTGTTCAATAGCTCTTCAGATTACTTTGCCAGTCTGTCTTTGATTTTGTTTTTTAAATTTGTTTGAATCAGATTTCTGTCAGAAAGACAGCGCACCTCTCTGCCAGATTGGCTGTGACAATTTTGCAAAATTCATTCTGTGCCTCGCTGAACTTTTTAATTGAGCTTACCACCAAAATGTTTCTTGGAATTACCTTTGGTATGCCACTTTGTGTTTCTGTATGAAAACCTCTTCTAATTTACTTCCTTATTCAATAATGTGGCTCCTTTTTGTCTTGATCCCAAGAATTATCATGCACAATCATTTACAAGACTGGGTGTGAAGTTGCTGCACCTGAGCTGAACGAGGTAGTGGTCAGCAACTCATAGATAACTACTTGCATCAGGAGTAGCAAAACTAAAGCTGACCAAAATCCTATTCTACCTCCATGTGCTGCTCCATGGAAACAGACAGGGATTGAAATGAGAAGGCAAACCTAGTCCTAAAAATATGCCATGCTAAAGTCTGATGTTCTGGGCTGAAGAACTCAAGATACCACAGACTAGCACAACACAACCAATGCCATTTTCAGGGTGAGCACAGAAGAATAATTTATTATGCTTTGATTTTAAAAAAAAAACATTTAGCCTAAAGGTCTACCAGTCTATGGATTGTTTCTTAATGTGTTGCCAAAAAGAAAAAAAAGACAAAAAGCAAAATTAATGGCATTACAAGCTCGTACATGCTCAAAATGCTGGTCTTACCTCTCTGTAATCATTACTGATTGCAACATGAGAGTCAGGGTGAGCTAATTCTATTATACCGAGACAGGTGTCACGCAGACTCTGGCACATCAGCACAACTTCAGCAAGTGAGAAAGGCATACTGGAGCTAGAGGCTGAAATATTTTTTTTTTCAATTTAAATTCTGGAAATATTTTCTGTTTACCACAACAACACAAAAGAAGACTCAGAACATCATGTCTCCTTCAGATTACTCCTTTTGTTTGTCCTCTGAGCTAAGCTAAGTCTAGGCTGCAAGAGAAACCACTTTTTGTTTCTTTTTTTCTTCTTGTTATTTTCATTTTTGTCATGACTTAAATGCTTCATATTTTTCAAGGTTAACTATATAACACTGCACTCTTTTTTTTTTTATCAGGAGTTGTAAGTACCTGTTTTTCTTTTTTCTAAATAAATGCTTTTGAGCAAAAAATCATCGCAGTTTGTATAGGAACAAACATCACCACAGTTTGTATAGGAGCAAAAATCACTGCAGTTTGTATAGGAGCAAAAATCACTGCAGTTTGTATAGGAGCAAAAATCACTGCAGTTTGTATGGTATATATATTTCTCTATCAGGGCTGCTGATAGCAAGATATTTTTTTCACTTCTGTTAGTTTTTTGCTATCATCTTGGCTGTCTTTCATGTCAGTGTTTTGTTTACCAGCATTTCATATGTTGTACATCTCTGTGTCTCTTTGGGTTATCCCATGCTTCTTTTATACTGTGGAGTCCACTTCAAAGTTGCCCATAATAAAGATTCATCTGTTATTCTCTCATGACTAACCCATTGCCATTTCCTCTATTCAATTATTACTGACAATGGTATCATGTATGATATATATTATCCTAATAATCATTTCAGTTTATGCATTACATTGGTCCTTCTAAACTTGGTATACATTACTAAAGTTTACAGAGGTCAAGCAAGGTCAACATTTACTTCTAATAATAGAAAGAGCACCTTAGACTGCAAATAATATATCAAATTTCTCATCATATAAGACGCACCATTGTATAGGACACACTTATATCTTATCATGTAATATTTTGGAACAAAACTAAAAACCCAACATTTTCCATGAACTCCATAGCTTTCCCCCTTAACAGTGTTTTGGTCCAAGATACTGGATACTCTTCTACTGAACTTCTTAGGTAAAGCAAGCAACTAACCTTATCTTGTTCTATCTCTCTGGGACTGCGAGCTGATGTGGTGAAGGTGTTGTGGTATGCACTGGGCTGGATTGAGAGTGGCTATAGCAGCTATTTTAAGTTCTTGAATAGAACTAAAAAGCAAGAGGTATGCAACACTTCTCTAGCACACCACTGGCATGGGAACAACGGTGATCCCTGCCAGGTTAAACTTTATAACGGTTGTTACTGGGGGTACTAACAAAGTGGTAGGATCAGGGTCTTGGTCAGGTGTGGTTCACCAACCCTACCACTAGCATATCAGCTAGGAGTGGCTGATTGCCAATTAGACAGTGTCTTCATAACTGTCCTTATAAATACTGGTACATCTGCACCCATAGCTAATCTACATGGGCCAACTTCTTTGGGGTTTATCAACTTACAAATTGTCAGTTGTACAGACCTATGCACCTATCAAACATAGGACCTCATAAACATTGGTGTTTAGGTGTTATACTAATACTGGTAACATCTACCCAAAGACCTACCCAAACTGAACCATAAAGATATAAGATACAGGGCAAATTTTGGAGGCACTTTTTTTTTTTTTTAAACTGCATCTTATATGGCAGGAAATATGGTAACTAACAATGCCAGCGCTTGCCCCATCTAATATAACATAAAACATATTAATGTTTATCAATGCTAAGTCTATTTCCCTTTAGTTGACAAGAAGGGAGAGAATATATTAAGACTACATAAAGATGCCTTATCTTCTACACTTTTAATGAACGTCCAAGCCATTTCTATCTCCTATTAGCTTCACTTTTTAAAAAATTAATTCCTGTTACTTTTTATAATTACTTGCTTTTTTCTTGCTTCTGCTACAATCATTTTTGGAGTAGTTTTTGTATATAAATCCCTTCAAAGTCTTGTATGTGACTGTCACTTTATATGTCAGTCGGACAGGAACAATGAACAAATACATACATAAGTAAACAGCATGCTCTGCTTGCCCTCAGGAGCGGAACATTACCTTCAGTGTCTCCGTAAAAGTCACCGTCATGCAGTGTGAGCAGTGAGTGGTTAAACAAACAACAAAATGTGGTCAACAAAGGAACTATTCTCTCAATGTTAGCTCTTGACATGTGCACTCCGTTTGACAGCATGTTCAGCAGAGGGGTACTGGACCTGTTAGAAAATAAATAATTACAAGTCACTCACCACCTCATTCACTTAAAACCAGTTTCAATGTGCCAAAAAAACATTGTTCGGGTAAATCTTAAGGAACCACAGCTCGGGAAAAATTTCTTCCAGTTTATTTTTACATGTGCAAGAGGACAGAATTCTTTTCAGCAAAGTTTGTTTCGGCAATCATCGAGTCACAGCTGACATGCTAGTGCCAGGGTCAGCGAACTGTCCAAGACCCTGCCCCAGCTCTGTTGGTACCCCCAGTACCAGGCCTAACCTGGCTAATGGGATAGGGATCACCACAGTCCCCACGGTGGTGGAGTCTGCTAAAGAAGTATTGCACAACCCCTGCTTTTTAGATGCACTCTGGGACTGAAAAAGTAGTTGCCATTACCCAATCCCACACTGATATGATGCTGAGCTTCAACGCCATCACAGCATCGGCCGCAAAGAACACCAGCTCGCAGTTCCTGGGAGACAGAAGACGAGATAAGACGCTAACAAAGTTCCTCTAATTAAGTCATCATGCCAAGCTGTCCTCTCACAGCCAGACAGCTGTTGTTCTCTTACTGTTCTTCTTCCTCTCACTTCCAAGAGTTCTGCTCCATCTACTATCTACCACACACAGTCTTCAATCATGGACTTACCTGTAACATTTGGAACACACATAGTCTTCAATCATGGACTTACCCTGTAACATTTGGAACACACACAGTCTTCAATCATGGACTTACCCTGTAACATTTGGAACACACACAGTCTTCAATCATGGACTTACCCTGTAACATTTGGAACACACACAGTCTTCAATCGTGGACTTACCCTGTAACATTTGGAACACACACAGTCTTCAATCATGGACTTACCCTGTAACACTTGGAACAGTCTTCAATCATGGACTTACCCTGTAACACTTGGAACACACACAGTCTTCAATCGTGGACTTACCCTGTAACACTTGGAACACACACAGTCTTCAATCATGGACTTACCCTGTAACACTTGGAACACACACAGTCTTCAATCATTGACTTACCCTGTAACACTTGGAACACACACAGTCTTCAATCATGGACTTACCCTGTAACACTTGGAACACACACAGTCTTCAATCATGGACTTACCCTGTAACATTTGGAACACACACAGTCTTCAATCATGGACTTACTCTGTAACACTTGGAACACACACAGTCTTCAATCGTGGACTTACCCTGTAACATTTGGAACACACACAGTCTTCAATCATGGACTTACCCTGTAACATTTGGAACACACACAGTTTTCAATCATGGACTTACCCTGTAACACTTGGAACAGTCTTCAATCATGGACTTACCCTGTAACACTTGGAACACACACAGTTTTCAATCATGGACTTACCCTGTAACATTTGGAATACACACAGTCTTCAATCATGGACTTACCCTGTAACATTTGGAACACACATAGTCTTCAATCATGGACTTACCCTGTAACATTTGGAACACACACAGTCTTCAATCGTGGACTTACCCTATAACACTTGCTTGGAACACACACAGTCTTCAATCATGGATTTACCCTGTAACACTTGGAACACACACAGTTTTCAATCATGGACTTACCCTGTAACATTTGGAATACACACAGTCTTCAATCGTGGACTTACCCTGTAACATTTGGAACACACACAGTCTTCAATCATGGACTTACCCTGTAACATTTGGAACACACACAGTCTTCAATCATGGACTTACCCTATAACACTTGGAACACACACAGTCTTCAATCGTGGATTTACCCTGTAACACTTGGAACACACACAGTCTTCAATCGTGGATTTACCCTGTAACACTTGGAACACACACAGTCTTCAATCATGGACTTACCCTGTAACATTTGGAACACACACAGTCTTCAATCATGGACTTACCCTGTAACACTTGGAACACACAGTCTTCAATCATGGACTTACCCTGTAACACTTGGAACACACAGTCTTCAATCATGGACTTACCCTGTA
Organism: Achatina immaculata; assembly: GCA_009760885.1. Lineage (NCBI taxonomy): Eukaryota > Metazoa > Mollusca > Gastropoda > Stylommatophora > Achatinidae > Lissachatina > Lissachatina immaculata. The sequence continues at coordinate 38,949,561 of CM019705.1, read as the reverse complement.
ACACTTGGAACACACACAGTGCAGCATGCTTCCCACAGATTTCTCATGAAGGGAGGATTGAATGCCAGGACATACAGCAGCCTGTATGACAAAAGAACATGAATTATTATACACTCAAACAAGAACAAATGGGAAAAAAAGAACATCTAGGACACCAGAAGAATGATGTCTACACTGGCTCTGCAGAGAAGAACAAGTCAAGATCTTTAGACTCAGAACAGGTCGTAACAACTTTAGATACCACATGTTTAGCAAGCTCAAGACAGGCACAACCAATGAATGCATCTGTTGTACCGACAAAATGGCTGCCCAGCAACTGTTATACACTGCCCTTCATTTGAAGAACCGAGATGGCACTTTTTTGCCGTCACCTGTAGTAATCCACATGCTGTATGGTGATTTTGACAGCCTAAGACAAACTGCAATATTCTTCAAAGATATCCCAGATGACATCTGAAAGTGTTTGAAGAAAGAGATAAAGACAAAAACCATGTTTTTAGTAATACTGTTACTTTGAGAGACAAGCAAAAATTGTGATAATGAGCATACAGGAACCTGGGATTATAACAATCTGTCTGCATCCAGAGATGTAGAATATTTACCTGCATGGTGAGATACACCAAACTGCATTACTAACACAGCAGTTGTTAATAAAACATAAGTAAAAGTAAAGGTAACCCTGTCATGCCTTAGAGGCACATAGGGATATGGTGTTAGTGCCCATATTTTCCTTGACCTGTCAGCACACTAGAGGGTGATATGGTCAGTATCACGCCTGGCTGCCTTTCCTTCCCCAACTCCAGAAGAGTCGGGCACCCATTTCTACAGCTGGGTGATTGGGGTGCCGCCGGCCAGATTCGAACCCCCGACCTTCACCATGAGAGACCAGTGCACTAACCACTTAGCCACTCAGACACCCAATAAAACATAAAGCTTTTACAAAGTCCCATAAATAAGGCATTTTCAACATCCAAAGATGGTTAGCAAAACAATGGTCTATCTGATTACATGCAACACTGGTTATGACAATAATGGTCTATCTGATTGCATGCAAACACTGGTTATCTGATTACATGCAGCCACTGGTTTGGACATCATTATCATTAAAACTTATTATACTGTTAATGTAAAGAACATAAGTATTACCATAACTTAGGTGATTAATGTAATGAACATTAATGTATCTAATGATGACTGTATTCATTCAGTACAAATAACCTCAAGAATCAGCTGACATATGTGCATATTTATCCTACCATTTACAGCTTAATCAAAGATTAATTTTTATTCTAATAACTAACATTTAAATAAATGTGCATAACCAACTGCAACATACGAATAACGTAAAATGTAATATTTTTCAGCTTTCGTGAAGTGATGTGTTCATTTCCACCTCCACTGTGTTTACTCCTCATCATTCATTTTTAAGTTCCCATTTTGTACAAGTGAAGCCAGGAATGAATCATGCCCCTTTTTCCCCTAAGAAACTAATGTTACAGCTGATACATTACTCCCGTACCCACAATAACTTCTAAATTGATACATGGTTTTATGCACTCCCATATTTTAAAAAAACAAAAAACACTTCAAATTTCACAATTTTGAGCCAGTGGCACAACCAAAAGAACCCTGTACGCACATCTGCCTAACCTAGCCACAGACAACATCAGTAGCTTAAGTTGCAGAGACCAAAGCAGAACTGACCTATGAGCACAAGATATGTCAACAGACACTTACGTAGTGAGACCACTGACCACACATCATACTGCATGCAATGCAGCAGACAAGAAGAAATAAACAGAAACACCACCTACTGAACTGCAATGCACTGAAAAACCTTCAGAAACAAATGCTACCACAACAATTTTCCACCATCGATATACTGATATGAGACAACAACAACAAAAAACACATGGGTTAAAAAAAAAAGGAGTGAAAACTCATAAACCCTTGAATTAGAAACATAGTCAATAGGCACAGAATAATTACTCAACCATTCTTAACATGTGACCTTACCTGATCTTATGTACTGCTACTTTTTGGTGTGCCAAAAAACAGTATGCAATGGAAACCAAAGACTCAATGTACAATGAGGGGTGAAGATTCATCAAGCAGTTATATACACACTTGAGATGTGCTTCTGTGTCAATCATCCGCAAACATTCAGAGCGCAGATGCTGCATGTTCATGAAAATAGTGTCCTGAGAATGAAATAACAATAAAAAAAAGTAAAATGTCTTCTTTCCTATAGTTGTTGCTCCAAGAAATTCTCTCCAACTCCTCTTATTGTTATCCAGTTTTCCGGTAACTATTAGCTTCGCAGCAATATCAGTTGTTCTCTTCTGAGTGATGCCTGATTGGCTGTCAAGAAATACAAAACTTTAGATGCAAGAGAGAAAATTAGAGACTGACTGTGACTCGAACCACAGACTCCAGTAGGACAAGCAACTGCCTATCATGAGATGAATATTAAAGCATCCATTACAAAAGCGTACATCAAGGTTCAATTATTTGTTCTAAACAAAGATGGGAGTGTTTATCCACAAAGCCTTCACCTTGCCTTCAACATCAAACATCAAACTGTATTCTGCATGTCCGTCTCAGCGCATCCAGCAAGGGTATCACCTCAGCAGCCAAATCAGCACAGACAAGAGAATTACTTGACACACACTTTTATGCACAGTTCTCTCACAAACACACAAACTCACATTCACTCACTCACTCACTCACCCAACCACCCACCCACACAGAATGAACAATAGACTTTATTTTCAAAGGGCTAAGAATTGGGCACACAGGCCTGTCCAGCATTCTGCCCTTCATCACACAGCTTTCACTCAGTCACCGTCATTCAGCAGAGAGAGAGAGAGAGAGAGAGAGGGAGGGAGGGAGGGAGAGAGGTGAAAGGAAGAGATCTTGCTTCTTGTATTCTTGTACTTACAGAGTTGTCTTCCATTTCATCATCACCAGAATCAGAAACATCATCAGAGTTGTACAAATAACTTTCTGTAGAAGGTAACTGATGCAGCAATCTTTGCAACAACTTCATGTAAAGAGCACAAGTTGATGCATTTAGGTCACCTGTAGAATGAAACAGAGAAATATCTGATAAAACTGGAAAACAAAAAAAAAACCCCCAAAAAACTATGAAATATATGTAGGACATCAGTTTATTTCAGTTAATATTATCATTTTTTTATGTCAAATTGTATAAGGATTTTTGCCTTGAAATAATTTTTTTTTAAAGTGTGTCATAGGTTGTCAACTCACTGTGGTTGTCTAGACTAGACTGAGAACAAAGTTATCTGCCCAACTTTTGCTGGAATTCAATGGGTTAACACCAAAACCAAATTACACAAAAGTTTCCAAGAGTTAAGGCTAAGAGAACAAATCTTTGCAAATGACTTCAACCAAACTGCCTTACCTAAGCCATTATTAGCAAGCATTAAGACCGATGCTAGAAGCCAAGGGGTATCTCCAGTCCTTGACATACCGTCGTACACTGAATCACTGTCGCTGTAAAACACTGTTGAAGATGTGGGTAATGCTACATCTGACCCTTTTGTTGGCGATAAGTCTGAATCCATAACTGTCCCATGAATCAAAGTCTGAATGAGTTCTACAAATGGAAATGGATATTTCCCATAGGCCATTGCTGGCAGCAGGAACAGAGCAATCTGCTCGGAGAACTGTTCACAGAGAAATGAGCTGGTCACCTTCCTCAGAATCTCCTGCCTGGTTGAACAAATAAAGTAATTCACTATTCAAGGATATAAAACATGACCCTATATGTGAGATATGCTAATTCCAAACTATTTGAAACAATTTATATATTACCCCTATTGTGCTTTTTTTTCAAAATTCAGATTAAATGAACTTCAAGTTTACATTTAAATTCTGTAACAATGCTTTTTTAAAAGCATTTAAAAGAATAAGAAAGAAAAAAATGTAAAACAGTAATTGTAGACACTGCTGGTTTTGGGAACCAGTGCACTAGTTTCAACTATACAATACATCTGTAACTTTCTTCAGTTATTCCTGAAAACGGAATAACATGCTTAGAAAACTCTTCCTGGACTGGCTTTTGTGGTGAAAAGGCTATAGCCCACACATCACTTTCTTCAAAAACCTTAATGCTGAAAAAAATATAGCATAATCGATGCTGCTTGACACCAGCAATGATGAAGTTTTCAGGAAAGTGGTAAAACTGGAGGAGTGTTGAAGTCAACATCTTCTTCTCTGTCATTCACTAAGACATCGACACCAATCTCTCAAATGTTACAGTTCATTTCAGGTTTTCAGCATCGCTGAAGAGCTTCTCCTGTAGGGGGGGGGGGGGGGGCGAGGTCTGCCCAGGACCTTTGCCTGAGTGGGTTGTGTAGCTGACAGCTCTGGAAGATGTGATGTGGCGTCTGCTGTTCTTTGCTGCAGGCATGTAGGTCTTTTGTGTCAATTTTCAGCTTCTGCTACAGATTGTGTCTTAGCCTGCAATGTCCCATTCTCAGCCAGAAGATTATCACTGTGTCTTTTTTTTTTTTTTTTTTAGAGTTTACAGTGTTTGTTGTCTGTTTATTGTTTGCTTTTGGATGTTGTTTTATCATTTAAAAAAAAAAAACCAGCACAAGACAACCCAGCCACTACCTGAAGCATAGATCTTGAGATGAAACTGCAAAACTAACTGGACTCATGATCAGACTGAAGATTGATTCTGCCACGGGTGTTGGTGGGACACTTGTTTTCTCCAGGCTAGCAGGAACCCGGCTGTTTAACAACTTACGCAGGCACACAAAGTATCCTGGGGAGAATAAAATCAAATTCTACAACAATGTAACAAAGTATCCTGGGGAGAATAAAATCAAATTCTACAACAATGTAACAAAGTATCCTAGGGAGAATAAAATCAAATTCTACAACAATGTAACAGATATCCTAGGGAAAATAAAATAAAATTCTCCAACAATGTAACATACTAACAAAACAATCTGATTATCTGTTTGTGGAAATAAACTTTCAATCAATTTTCTTGCTGTGTACTCTCTTTTCCATCTACTATAATGATCTACTAATTATCCTCTTTTTTTTTTCACTGTGTTCGACCTTTTTTTTTTTTTATTGACTATCTATGCTTAACAAAACTTCCTCACCTGGTTACTTGTTTATCTGACCACAACACGAACATTTTCTTTAACTTTCTCAGTATGTTACAAGTTTATCTTATCCTTACGCAAACATTTCTGTAATACAACTTCCTCACCTGGTTACTTGTTTATCTGACCACAACACGAACATTTTCTTTAACTTTCTCAGTATGTTACAAGTTTATCTTATCCTTACGCAAACATTTCTGTAATACAACTTCCTCACCTGGTTACTTGTTTATCTGACCACAACACGAACATTTTCTTTAACTTTCTCAGTATGTTACAAGTTTATCTTATCCTTACGCAAACATTTCTGTAATACAACTCTCTCAGTTAAGCTACATGTTTATCTAAGCCCTACATGAAACATACCAAAAAAAAATTAGTTTCAAACTGAAATAGAAAATTCTTCATCTGTTAACATGCGTGTTTGTAAATCTGGAAATAAACAAATCACCCGCATTGATGAGATTCCGCATGAGCTGTGACACAAGCTTCTGGCTGTCCACATCTGGTCCCAGCTTAACAGCGTCATATGTGGCCGGGGACAGGAAAATCTCCAACATCCTCATTGGTATGGCAATTGACACATTTCCGTCAGCAATTCCTGCAAGGTATCTGTAAAGAAATATAGATGCAAGTTGTGGTAAAAACAGAATGATACTGGGATAAACAACAATAAAAAAAATAGTCCATGAAAATATGGGAGAAAAAAAAGGTCTTTTGTGTAAATAAATTGTACATTGTTAAATAAAAATGTTAGTTCAAGCCAAAATGATTTAGCCAGAGGCAGCACGGCCATCACAGCCTGCAAACCTATACAAGACAGTTCTTTGTTTTTCCTTCATTTTCATGTGCTCCTGGTCACAGATTTGTAATACTACACAAAAGTCAATGCGATAAGGATCAACTATAGCCTAATCAATTGGAAAAAGATCAATTGTAGCCTCACTATGGGATAAGATCAGTTATAGCCTGACAAATGGCATAAAGATGAACTGTGGTCTGACCAACAGCATAAAGATCAACTGTAGTCTGACCAACGGCATAAGATCAGTTATACTCTGACCAGTGGCATAAGATCAGTTATACCCTGACCAATGGCATAAGATCAGTTATACCCTGAACAGTGACATAAGATCAGTTATACCCTGACCAGTGGCATAAGATCAATTATATCCTGGCCAATGGCACAAGATCAGTTATACCCTGACCAGTGGCATAAGATCAGTTATACCCTGACCAGTGGCATAAGATCAGTTATACCCTGACCAGTGGTACAAGGAGCAATAAATTTTACATGCTGGTGACAACATGGTCTCCAGAGAACCCATCTAAGATGATGCCCTTCTCATGTATTCCCCATCAAAGCATCAACAGTCAAGCAAAAACAGTCCACAGTTGTAGGAGATTCTATTTCTTGCACAGACAAAATGTTCTTTTGTTTCTATTAAAACTTATTTTCTTTCGGTGACTCAACTTTAATGCCAAAGCAGGCCCTGCAACAGCAGAAGAATGTGATATACAAAAGAACAATCATTAATGCCCAGCGATTTATCCAGTCTGAACAGTCAACATCTCCTCATCAGCTTCAAAGCTGTTAACAAGCATAGTGGACTCTCAGAAGTTATTTTTTAGCATGGTTTTACTGATGAATACAGTAATGTCTGACACAAAAGGACCCACCCCCATTTCTATAACTGGACTAGCTGGAAATCCTCAGGCCACATTGAATGCAGAAATCTTTTCACCACTTGAATCTTCACAGAAACAATTTCATCTTCAATTAATGAAGTGTCTACTAAAAATTACTAAACTCTTTCCCCGCTCAAAATCCTGACTTTCTTCAGGTCTGGCATGGCTCGTAAGCACCCTATATGTCTGCAGCAAACAACACATACAGACTTTCACTACAGCAAACAACACACACAGACTTTCACTACAGCAAACAACACATACAGACTTTCACTACAGCAAACAACACACACAGACTTTCACTACAGCAAACAACACATACAGACTTTTAATACAGCAAACAACACATACAGACTTTCACTACAGCAAACAACACACACAGACTTTCACTACAGCAAACAACACACACAGACTTTCACTACAGCAAACAACACATACAGACTTTCACTACAGCAAACAACACACACAGACTTTCACTACAGCAAACAACACATACAGACTTTTAATACAGCAAACAACACATACAGACTTTCACTACAGCAAACAACACACACAGACTTTCACTACAGCAAACAACACACACAGACTTTCACTACAGCAAACAACACATACAGACTTTCACTACAGCAAACAACACACACAGACTTTCACTACAGCAAACAACACATACAGACTTTCACTACAGCAAACAACACATACAGACTTTCACTACAGCAAACAACACACACAGACTTTCACTACAGCAAACAACACACACAGACTTTCACTACAGCAAACAACACATACAGACTTTCACTACAGCAAACAACACATACAGACTTTCACTACAGCAAACAACACATACAGACTTTCACTACAGCAAACAACACATACAGACTTTCACTACAGCAAACAACACATACAGACTTTCACTACAGCAAACAACACACACAGACTTTCACTACAGCAAACAACACATACAGACTTTTAATACAGCAAACAACACATACAGACTTTTACTACAGCAATACAGTACAAAAAGAGAATAATTACAGCAATGCAGTACACGCAGAGAATAATTACAGCAATACAGTACACGCAGAGAACAATTACAGCAATACAGTACACAAAGAGAATAATTACAGCAATACAATACAGAAAGAGAATAATTACAGCAATACAGTATACAAAGAAAATAATTACAGCAATACAGTACACACAGAATAATTAGAGCTACAGCACACATAGAAAATCATTACAACAATACAGTACACATAGAGACTCAGAACAATAAAACAATAAACACAAAGATTCACTACCAGTCTTGTCATATCTGTCTTTTAGGGCAATAAGAAGCAACTGTATAACTGTATATACATCACACACAAGACACAGAGTCTAGAGGCAACTTACCTGACATTAACCTTCAACAAAGAACTCAGCTGTATAACTAATGATTGAGAATTTGAATGGAAGCTGTTTATGTAGTCCTCCTTCTGTTTTATCATACACTGGGACAGTGATATCTTTGAATAAATAACAAAAATGTGATTTCTTTTTTTCCCTGTGATGACATAACTAAAATAATCATGTGGTTTAGTTTTCCTGGGATGACATAACTAAAATCATCATGTGGTTTAGTTTTCCTGAGATGACATGAAGTAAAATTAACATATGGTTTAGTTTTCCTGAGATGACACGAACTAAAATTATCATGTGGTTTAGTTATCCTAGGAAGACATGAACTAAAATTATCACTTATCAAATGCTGCACTGACAAGAACTTTAAACACTACTTTTTTTTCCTCTGCATTTGAGGTTGTTGATCACGTCAGACCTTGATCTCTGCAGACAGGGCAAAGCCTGCAGTCCTTTCCGGATCCTGATCTCTGTGGACAGGGCAAAGCCTGCAGTCCTCTCCGGATCCTGATCTCTGTCGACAGGGCAAAGCCCGCAGTCCTCTCCGGATCCTGGTCTCTGTCGACAGGGCAAAGCCCACAGTCCTCTCCAGATCCTGATCTCTGTCGACAGGGCAAAGCCCGCAGCTCTCTCCAGATCCTGATCTCTGTCGACAGGGCAACGCCCACAGTCCTCTCCAGATCCTGATCTCTGTCGACAGGGCAAAGCCCGCAGTCCTCTCCAGATCCTGATCTCTGTCGACAGGGCAAAGCCTGCAGCTCTCTCCAGATCCTGATCTCTGTTGACAGGGCAAAGACCGCAGTCCTCTCCGGATCCTGATCTCTGTTGACAGGGCAAAGCCTGCAATTCTTTCCAGAGCTTTTGCGCCAAGCTCATATCCTCAGGTCCGGCTTTAGCACTCTTGAAATATATGTTCTGGAGTCCGGACTCCACTGCCACATGGACACTCATGTGTGTGATACACTTTGACTACAAAAACACTCCAAAATGAGGTGAAAGTAATCACTTCAATATCAATTGAACTACTCTACTTCCAAAATGTTTAAATTAGGAAAAAAAAAGTAGGAACAGCTTCATTACTTAACAACCACAAAGCCATTCCTACTTTTTTCCTAAGTTTATACATTTTGGTATCACAGCTTTACTGCAGTGCTTTGTGTATAGGTGTATACTTATACACTAATTAGTGTGTACTCTACTTCCAGTTTCTTTTAAGATGTATTTTTTACCATAAAAATCAATGTAAGCTAATCTGACCTGTATAAGAAAAGCCTTGCTTACTCTACCACTTACTTTTCAGTTACCTTTTCACTTCGCCTAAAACTCATAATATTCATTCTTTCAACTTCAAGCTTTCAATATCTCTTTGAGTTCAGTTGTATGCCCCCTTTTATTTAGTTCATACATCTATAAGAATAACCATTACAGGAAGATACTACATATACAGCAATATATATTACAGGGAGACCCATCATCTATGACAATAACCATTACAGAGAGATCAAACACCTATAACAATAAACATTAGAGGGAGATCTTACATCTATAACAATAAACATTAGAGGGAGATCCTACATCTATAACAATAACCATTACAGGGAGATCCCTCATCAGTAACACTAAACATTAAAGAAAGTTCTGACATCAGTAACAATGACATTTAAAGGAAGATCCTACATCAGTAGTGATTAACTTTACATAGAGATCCTACATCAACAATATCAGATCAATGTGCTGAAACTTTAAAAAAAATTACATTATATCTTAATCTATGAAAGCAAGGATACTGAAAAAAAAAAAAAAAGAAAGAAAGCTAGAGAAAAAGAAAGATGAGAAAGAAAATGAACTCACCAGCCTCTGGCCATCTACTGGCTCACTGAAAAACATGCAGAGTTTGTGAATACACCACTGAAGTGTGGGGATATCACTTTCTTGTTGGATGCCTCTGTGCTGGAACTTTGTGTCAAACTCATTCCTTAATGCACTCCACTAGGGGACAAAATCAACACAAAAAAAAATGCACTGTTTCTGTTTGGCTCACAGAAGATAGAACAAACACAACTTTGTCCTATTACTGTATGATTTCACTTATGGTCACTTACTTATGACTGTCAACATGGTCAGAAAAACCAAAGCTAGCCAGAACAACATCCTACCTCAATGCTGTATTGCTTGTAATGATTGTGACTAAAAGTTCTGGGCTGGCCAAAGACACAAGAGTACAAGCAACCATGCACACTGAGTGACTCAAAGAACATACTAAGACCATTACTTAAGCTGGTTTTGTAAGGTGACAACAGCTAATTCCCTGCAGTGGACACAGATCTGCAGAATGATCTTCATTTTTGCTGCAGGCTATGGAGGGGTTAAAGAAAATGAAAGAGCAAACCATTGGGCTGTTTCAGGGACCACAGAGGATGGGCAGGTAATAGAGCAGATGTTATATCATAAAAGAAGCTGGCATTTACAAGACTTTGGTAATAATCTTTGTTTAGAATGTTGGAATGTTGAAAAACATGAAGAGCTTATTAAAAGCACCAGAATGATAGTCGGTCAACACAGAACTTGTGTTATTAGTCACTGCATGCTGATGGGAGAACTGAAGAGATGCTTAGAGCAAGTGACCAACATGCAGTAACAGTCTTTTCTAACTTCTTTTTTTTTGAGTTAGTATCTCAAGGATGAAGGATCGGATACTCTGGAGAAGCATAATAGCCAACGTCAGTCGGCACGGCACATGATGATGATCTCAAATCCTTAACATTTCCCATTTTCTGGTATTTCACTTGTACTTTTTGTTGTGGGTGGCATTTCACACCTCAACACTGACAGTTTGCTGATACTGTACTTTCTGTTTTGGGTGGCATTTCACACATCAACACTGACAGTTTGCTGATACTGTACTTTTTGTTGTGGGTGGCATTTCACACCTCAACACTGACAGTTTGCTGATACTGTACTTTCTGTTGTGGGTGGCATTTCACACCTCAACACTGACAGTTTGCTGATACTGTACTTTCTGTTTTGGGTGGCATTTCACACATCAACACTGACAGTTTGCTGATACTGTACTTTTTGTTGTGGGTGGCATTTCACACCTCAACACTGACAGTTTGCTGATACTGTACTTTTTGTTGTGGGTGGCATTTCACACCTCAACACTGACAGTTTGCTGATACTGTACTTTCTGTTGTGGGTGGCATTTCACACCTCAACACTGACAGTTTGCTGATACTGTACTTTCTGTTTTGGGTGGCATTTCACACATCAACACTGACAGTTTGCTGATACTGTACTTTTTGTTGTGGGTGGCATTTCACACCTCAACACTGACAGTTTGCTGATACTGTACTTTTTGTTGTGGGTGGCATTTCACACCTCAACACTGACAGTTTGCTGATACTGTACTTTTTGTTGTGGGTGGCATTTCACACCTCAACACTGACAGTTTGCTGATACTGTACTTTTTGTTGTGGGTGGCATTTCACACCTCAACACTGACAGTTTGCTGATACTGTACTTTTTGTTGTGGGTGGCATTTCACACCTCAACACTGACAGTTTGCTGATACTGTACTTTTTGTTGTGGGTGGCATTTCACACCTCAACACTGACAGTTTGCTGATACTGTACTTTTTGTTGTGGGTGGCATTTCACACCTCAACACTGACAGTTTGCTGATACTGTACTTTTTGTTGTGGGTGGCATTTCACACCTCAACACTGACAGTTTGCTGATACTGTACTTTTTGTTGTGGGTGGCATTTCACACCTCAACACTGACAGTTTGCTGATACTGTACTTTTTGTTGTGGGTGGCATTTCACACCTCAACACTGACAGTTTGCTGATACTGTACTTTTTGTTGTGGGTGGCATTTCACACCTCAACACTGACAGTTTGCTGATACTGTACTTTTTGTTGTGGGTGGCATTTCACACCTCAACACTGACAGTTTGCTGATACTGTACTTTTTGTTGTGGGTGGCATTTCACACCTCAACACTGACAGTTTGCTGATACTGTACTTTTTGTTGTGGGTGGCATTTCACACCTCAACACTGACAGTTTGCTGATACTGTACTTTCTGTTTTGGGTGGCATTTCACACCTCAACACTGACAGTTTGCTGATACTGTACTTTCTGTTTTGGGTGGCATTTCACACCTCAATACTTATAGTCAGTTGATATTTTATATCAATTTTATATGACATTTTATATATCAGTTTTCACTCTTCAATCATTAAAACTTCCTTCTGACACTCACAAATTCCCACACCACATCTGACTAACTTGTGTTTCTGAGCTTTTGGCCACACAAGAACTGAGATCTCTGTTGGATACCCCACAAACAACTTTATAATAAACACAACCATCATGGTTTCACTAGGGAATGACACACTTCCTATATTTAGTTTAGTTCATAGTTTAATCTGAACATCCAAATATCTGGGATAAACCATATAAAAAATGGTTATTTTATTTATAATTTTGTATACATCTGCAGTGCTTGCAGTAAGAACAGTTATAACAAGCATTTCTCACCCATGCCTGCTGTGGACACGTTACTAGCCTGAGTTCTAGCTGGCAGTTCTTCATCCATATCCAATATCTTTCAAAAACTAAACTGTATCCAAAGAAGTGCCCCTGAAGACCACAGATGCGCTTCTTATTCTTCTTTCTTCATTTCCATCTTCTTTACGTCATTAAATGAAACTTTCATGATTTATACAACATTTTCAGAGATAATTTCTATGTATTCATAAATAATTTTTTTGGAGAAAAGATTTACTGATTCATTTTCATTTGAAACATTAAAGATAACTCTCTGATCCATAAAAATGAAAGAAGAAAACAATACACTCTATGTTATGCAATACTGAAGACTTACTAGTATTTTTCTTGCGTAATATCCTCTAAACAAAGACTGAATTTTTGTGGCACTGGCAATTTTTATTCGAGTCTCCTGTGGTAAACAAGGGAATTCAAAATGTTACTGCATACTTTATTATTATTTTTCTACACTCTCTCTCTCTCTCTCACACGTATACATGCATGCACACACACACACTGAGATTTTTCTTCTCCTAAGTTCATCACATTAAAAAACTACTATTGAACTACTAACTGTATCTCTGGAAAGCACTAAAAATTATTCACTGTGATGAGAATTGCCCTACTTTACAAATATATGTAAGATATAGCAGTGTCCACTATCAAGAGTAACTGAAAGGATAAGGTGGCAATAGATTGGTCACATTATGAGAATGGCAGATGAATCCTTACCATGAACAGCTTTGATGTGGACTCTGTACTAGGGTGGGATGACCCAAAGAGACACTGAGACATACAGCAGAGAAAATACTGGGCTGGTAAATAAAGGACTGACATGAGAGACAGCCAAGAAGATAGCAAAGGACTGACAGAATTGGAAATCTCTTGCTACCAGCAGACCTGTGTCTTGGGCACTGACAGGATGAGAGAGGAATGGGGGGGGGGGGGGGAGTGTGAGACAGCATGAGGGAGAGAGAGGAGGAGAGAGAGAGGGAGAGGGAGGGATAGGAAGGGAGGTGAGAGTGGGGAGAAGAGAGGGAAAGGGAGGAGAGAGAGAGAGACAGTGATGTATTTTCTCACAATGTTACTACATTGGCAGTGCTCTTCAGGTGCCTTTTGCTTGGACCCTCCCTAGAAATAAAGTCAGGTGCCTTTTGCATGGACCCTACCTAAAACTAAAGTCAGGTGCCTTCTGCTTGGACCCTACCTAAAACTAAAGTCAGGTGCCTTTTGCTTGGACCCTACCTAAAACTAAAGTCAGGTGCCTTTTGCTTGGACCCTCCCAAGAAATAAAGTCAGGTGCCTTTTGCTTGGACCCTCCCCAGAAATAAAGTCAGGTGCCTTTTGCTCGGACCCTCCCTAGAACTAAAGTCATCTATTTTAATTTAAAGAAATAAAATCTGAAGCAAAAAATATGTAGTTTCAGAGACAAGATGCAACAGGGCATTGAGAAAAACAAATGAAGTCCTACATGAAGGTGCTGAACAACAAAAACTAATTTAAATTAAAAGAGAAAAGACGATCAGATATCTCTAAGGAAAAGAACAGAACAGGCAGTCCCCATATTATGAACAAGTTCTGTTCCTAATTCTATCTCAAGTTGAACTTATATGTGTAAGTCAGAACAACCATGTATGGTTTATATCTAACATCAGTTATACAGTTGACAGGATAGTGTACCTTTCTATGAATAAAAACATTAAAGAAACCAACTAACTCTTCCTGGGCCCAGAAAAAAAAACACGGACGTTCCTGTCTGTGCCACACAAAAACCATGGGTCTTGATATGTTAGGGGGTATAGTTGTAAAATGGAATGGAAAACAGAATTTCCATGTACTTCCATGTACTTATTGTGTTTCAAAGTATAACTAAATGTATGAAAATTTCCTAAATGCAGAGTTTTTTAGGAAAAAAAGAAGTAATGTGATGTTTTTAGACAATGATTGTGCCCAGCTCACCATCGACTAGGTCTAGATATGCACTACTTACCATCTGAGATGTCTAGATCTACTTGTCGATCTCGTATTCTGATTCTATGTTGCATTCTCCCTAAATTAATGTCTGAAATAACCTACTAACTACTTCTCCAGTCGTCTAATATGTCTAGATCTACTTTGGATACATTCAAGAGCAGAGAGGTGGTCACAGGCCATGTCCATACCCCTATCTACATCATCAAAAATTGAAAATTTTCGATGTTTCTCTTCCTTTTTCTCGCTCGGCATCGCTCATAACTAAGGACTCTTTCACCATTTTGAAAAGTGTCACCGGAAACGCGGATAAAATATGTATAATCTAAATGTTACACCGGTTGTTTCATTCAAACAAATGAACTGTCACTATAACGACTATGGCATCCAACTCAGTAACCGGAATTATCACTATAGCGACTTTGGCACGGGAAGAGTTAATCACTGCAGACATGCAATGTTTTGGATTCATGAACCAAATTAGCATCTGTTTATTTTTATGAACAACTATATGTAACTTGAATTTTTATTGTAATAGGCTTTATGGGGATCTTTGTAACTATGGGATGTATGTTAAGTTAAACCATTGTAACTCAGGGACTGCCTGTATTTGATTTGATTGGAAACACCAAGAACTGCACATGATGGAGAGGCATGATCACCAGCACAATTTGGCATGGCACATAATGAATGAATGAACTTCAGGTCACTCTCCCTCATTATGCCACTATCATAAGATCTCTGCCTTCAGTTCACTCTCCCTCATTATGCCACTATCATAAGATCTATGCCTTCAAGTCACTCTCCCTCATTATACCACTATCATAAGATCTCTGCCTTCAGGTCACTCTCCCTCATTATGCCACTATCATAAGATCTCTGCCTTCAGTTCACTCTCCCTCATTATGCCACTATCATAAGATCTCTGCCTTCAGGTCACTCTCCCTCATTATGCCACTATCATAAGATCTATGCCTTCAGGTCACTCTCCCTCATTATGCCACTATCATAAGATCTATGCCTTCAGGTCACTCTCCCTCATTATGCCACTATCATAAGATCTATGCCTTTGCTCTAACTGCAGAGAACTTTTGTTCACAGCCCACCAACGAGGATGACAATATTAGATATAACATCTAAACAATCATATTTGCAATAAAACATTGCTAAATATAATGTAATATTTTTGTGTATATTTTAAATGCTCCGTTATAGAATCCCAAAACAAGCTATCAAGTGGAACACAACAGGCCAAAGAAAAAGATGCAGACAGCATGAAACTCTGAGGAGGACATTGTTAAGAGAGACCAAATTAACAGGTATAAAATCCCTTGATGAGGCTGAAAGACTCGCCGAAGACAAAAAAAACTGGCAAACTACTCTGCGAGCCCTATGTGACGTTTAACGGCACGGGAAGGATATAAGATTAAGATGGAGTTATAAACATTATATAATCCCACAAACATCTTCATAAATATTAGCAACATAAACTCTGAGAATAGCAAACATTTTATATACATTCATACACGTACTTCCCGCTTCCGTCTTTCTTCGTGAGTTCTGTGTAATAAGGAGTCTTTCTTTTCCTGCAAGAAGCACAAATAAAAGTTACAAATATGGCAATAAAAAAAGCAGTATGTTATCTGAAAAATGAGAACGTATAACACACGAAATGGAAGACAAACTGACGAGAATATACATCATGCGTTTGTGCTGTGTTTCATAAAATACTCAGAATATTCATAAATATTTATACTATGTGGTGTATTTCCTTTCATTAACCACACACGCAACACGAACATCGACGATATTCTGTCCACTGATTCTCACTCTCGTTATAAAGTCCGCTTGTTGACATACTGACAACTGACTTTACACTAAATAACATGACTTCGCATTCTGCTGCTGAAATATTCTACTGCCTCTCATTACTTTATCTCACTGCATTTTACAATGAATTAAAACATGCTTACATTTCTACTGGCGCCTCTAAGAGACTGAACGGGCCTCTGTCGAAAATCTCCGTTAAAGCCATACATTCTCGATCGTGTCAGCTTCCAGAACAAAACTACGGCTCGACTAGCTTTGTCATTCTTCAAGGTTTTGCTTGAAACGCTTCATTTGATTGGATCGTTATTTTTGGCCAATTAGGTCTTCTGTCACAGAGGGTGAAACACAGCAAATGACACCGCTGCCGGTAGTAGGTAAATTGTTGGGAGGATTGTACGAGATAAACTGTTGATACCAAACAAAGTTACGTATCTCCTTTGGTGCTTCTAGTAGAGACGTAATCAGGGTAAAGCAGATGGGACACGTGTCCCAGATTAGAAGAGGGAATGGCACGGTCATACTTTAAAAAAAAAAAAAAATTAAAAGGCGACATGCCCCCTATGTATACTATCCTTGTATAGGATGTATACTATCTCCTTTGTTTTTTGGAATTGCCATAGACTTCATCATGAAAAAATGCTGCACGGGTAATACAGGTATTATTTGGGTACATGGGACCCAACTTGAGGATCTTGATTTTGCTGATGATATAACTCTTATCAGTGACAGTGTGAACTCGATGCAAGAAAAAACAGATACCCTATCTTCGCTGGCTAGCGAAATAGGACTTTAACAAGGAAAAAATAAAAATAATGAAACTTCCTATTAATCAAGCAGGAAAAATATATGTACATCTCAGAGAATCCCAAAACAAGCTATGAAGTGGAACACAACAGGCTGAAGAAAAAGAGGTCTGCCACATGAAACTCTAAAGAGGACATTGGGGAGGCCAAATTAATAGGCATAAAATCCCTTGATGAGGTAAGCTCACCAAAGACAAGAAATGGCAGACTGGTTAATGAAGGAGGCAACATCAGACAAACGCAGAGGATTACAATGGACCCTCAACACAGTGCTGGAGAACCTTGACTTTGCGGACGACATTTGTCTGGTATCAAGCAGCCACAAAGAAATGCAAGATAAAATAAACAAGCTAACTCAGAATGCAAACAACATAGGACTAAAGATCAACGTAGGAAAGACAAAGTTAATGAAGCAAAATCTGAACAACAAAAATGTACTCAGACTAGATAGCAAGTTAGTGGAGGAGGTCAATGAATTTGTATACCTTGGCAGTAGAGTAGTAGAAAATGGAGACAGCACAGAGGACATCAACAGCAGACTTACTAAAGCAAACCAGGCTTTTGCTATGCTACAGACTATATGGAAATAAAAAAAACTAAGCGTAAAGACGAAAATCAGGATATTTAAGAGTAATGTTCTAAGTGTACTACTCTATGGAAGTGAATGCTGGAAAATCACCAAAACAATAGAAAACAAGTTGAATTCTTTCCAGACTAAATGTTTATGAAGAATTAGACAAATATTTTGGCCAGACACCATAAGAAGTAACATCTTGTTGGCAGAGATGCAGATGAAGCCACTGGCAGTAATTATTGAGGAAAGACGCTGGCGATGGTTGGGACATGTGCTCCGAATGACTGATAACTCACTACCAAAAACAGCACTAAGATGGACACCAGAGGGGAACAGAAGTAAGGGTAGACCGAAAGAGACATAGAGAAGAACAACAGAGAGGATGTTGAGCAATAGAGGGCTCACCTGGGCAAGAGCAGAAAAAAAGGCAAAGGACAGGCATTTGTGGAAAACCCTTGCGGAAGCCCCATGTGCCCTGGGCACTTAAGGTTCAGAGAGAGAGAGAGAAAGACAAGAAAACTTGGCTAACTACTATGCAACTCTATGTGACATTTAACGGCACGGGAAAGATGTAAGATATCCCCTAAGTGAAATCTTCACATTTTTCAGTGAGTGATGTTTCTACATGCCCAGGGCACCATCATTCCAAGTTACACTGATATGACAAGTTGCAATTCCTAAAGTCTGGTGGAGTCTTGCATGGTGCTCAATGAAGTGTAACCTGCTGAGATTCTGTTTTATGGTGAATTTGTCTACTTACTGTAACTGGATAAACCTTTTGCTTGTTGTTTTAGAAGTCTGATGTAAGTTCTTCCATATAAGTGCATGAGACTGCTACTCTGTATTGTTTCTCTTTCACTCATCTGGTAATTTATGAATCTGCTGCTTGATAAAAATACCCTGCAAATTCTCTGCCAGGCCAAATGAGAGAGAAGTCCAGCTGGTGAACTGTTCTAGGACCTGGAGGGCTTCCTCTCCTTTGAGGGTGAGGGGTGGGGCCATAATGAATGAAAACAGACCGGCTAATCAATAGGATGAGCAAGGTGGAGGTAATAGTTTTGCATTGGTTTCCAGGACTCCTGTACTCTGACGCTTTTAACGCAATGTGGTTCTTCATTTTTCATTTTGAGATTGGCTTTTTAACTACAAATCCTTTTTTTTTTTCAAAATTTATTTAGTGTTCTGATTTTTTTTTCTTTTGTTTTGTGGTAAATTTCAAGGGAATAGCGTATTCTATATTCTGATAAGGGTGTGCTATTTACTGGATAAAGCATGAAGTTTTTGCTGACTAGTTCCAAGTGCACGTCATGCCACACTTTTCATCAGGTTTATTTGTTTGGCTTTCTTTAGTGCCAGCCCTCCCTTCTTCTCTTCCCATCTTTCACCCAGGCCCAGTGAAGGAGGGAATGAATGAATCTGGTGCATTTCTATTTTAAGGAAAGGTCCACAGGGCCTCAGGGGACCCATAGCATGTGAAGGCAGAAAGATAATCAGAAGAGCCAGAGCATGGGATGCTGCTGCTCTACCTTACAGAATTCCTGTCAGAGGCCCTGCTCTCACATCTTCAGATATCAACACGGTTCTCTTAAATTCTTTGTCTCTATCAAGCTTGCCACAGAAAAACACTTGCCCAGATCACATTAGCTTTCTCTGATCTTCATTAACTCTTTGACACCAAGACAAAACTAGTAGTGTCAGTAGATTATGCACACCAGTGCTTATCAATGCTCAGAGCAATATTTCAGCTAAATAAAATGAAAAACAGTGCATTTATAGTCCAATCCATATTTTTATATTAATAGAGTAACTTCCTTTCAGTTTCTTTCTATCAAAATTTGTCATCAAAGTTTATTCTAGCAGAGCATGGAAATTAATTCAAGAATGAGGCATTTTTGTTGAAAGTGAGTTTATGCCAATTCCATAAGAATGCTGGTTCCAAATTTGCAGCATAGATGACTTCTCAATCATTTGTGTCCTGTAAATATTACAACTTGTTCTCTTTGCCAAACTGATAATATGCATCCTTTTTCTGGAGTGATAAATGACTTCTCTCCATTTATTTCCAAATATGCATCAAATATTATTTTAAGCATGTTAAATGTCATTCCTATATTGTTATGAGCTTGATTCTGCTTTTTGCTGACTGGATGTTGTCTTCAGTTCCATGAAGAACCAGCTGAGTTTTTTTTTCCCATGTTAGTTTTCTGCCATCATCATCAGAGACAAAAATTCTCTTCTTAAACTCTCCTTTCTGTTTCCTGTTTTATTTATTTTACTCATCTGAGGTTCAAATGGTTTTGTTTACAAAAGATTCATCTTACTCCACATTTAGTCTGACGCTGAAATCTTTCTCTGAAACTTACCACAAACATTCAATATGAGAACAAAGAGGAAACCGAAAGGAAAATATGTAACTTTGTTTTATTATTTGATTAGACCTGCAAATGAGAGCTTCAGAATGTCGTCAATTCCCAACTGATAGTTATAAAACATTTGCAAATGACAGATTTAACACACTGTAACTTGTCATTCATTATGTCAATAAATGCAACAGTACATTTCAACACATCCATATCTATAGCTTTCATCTGCAATAACTGAAAGATATAATTATGTGTTGGAGTACAACAAAATAAACCTTACATCAGCATTTAGTGATTCCAAAGCATTAAGAAATATTTTCAGCAACTTTTGCTTCAGTGGAAATGATTAAAAAAAAAAAAAAAGATTGAAATAACTTTGTGACATATTTCATGGGAGCATGGCTTTTAAAGGTCACCTGTCTGGAATGTTGTCAAGAGACAGCCTACACATGGGTTAACCTGAAAGAACTGGATGTAAACCTGTTCTTCCAGCCATTAGAAGAGCACACTGACCCTTGTGCTCATTTTCAACAATATATTTTTTTTAAAAAAGAAAAAAAAAGTAGCAAAAAATATAATTTCTGAAATATATTATTATGGCATCTACAAATATGATTTAAAAAATAACAATCGGAATGAACCTGCAGTAGTATGAACAGTCATTCTGAAACACAGCAAAAAACATGAAATTGTACATTTGTCTTCTTTCCCCTTTGTTTGCTGATAGCTGTGTGTACTATTTAATGTGTACATGGCCATGCAAACAGATATAATCCATTTTCAGAGATTTTTTTTGTACAGCAGCAGATATTAGAGAGTGCCAGCAGTGGGTCAGTTAACTTAGATTAAGAAGGCAGGTAACTAATGACTAGTCTACTCAATCCCCCAGTGTCACTGTGTCCAAGACACATTCAATAATTTTTCATCTTCAGCATATACAAACATAAAAAAAAAATACTTATAACATTAAAAATGCAAATGCTGTTATCATGGAATTATCAAAATTATTTTTCATGAAACAAACCATTATTCTCATAGCAATCTGAAAGCTCTGAATCTGACATCTGTTAAAAGAAACCAACAAGAATTAAACAATGCTGGAGGCAATCTTGTAGTGGCTAATTTTTTTTCTTACATAATTACAAACTACAGAGTTGTTCAGTAGTGAGACACAAAAATCATTAGAAAGATATTTCATTTTAACAATGAAAAGAATAAATCAGAAAAATAAATCATTTTAACAATATGAGATGCATAAATCATCAGAAAGATAAATCATTTTAATGCTATAATAATACTACACACACTAAGGTACTTAATGCATGAAACTTAGGTTGCACATTACTTACAAAAATAAATACTTCGAACATAATACACTAATGTGTGGCACATTTTTGTCAGAGCTCACTAACTGCCAAATAACATCATAACCCATAGAAATAAATGATTTATTTTATACTGCACAAATAACAGTGAAAAACCTCTACAAGGGAAAGCCAAACAAAACATGACAAAAATTCTCATATAATACCATGCTTAACATATATTTTGTGTACTATATCTTTGGTTGTAATCGATAGTTTATATTATACGGCCAATCACAGGCCTGAAGTTTAATTTATATAGCCAATCACAGGCTGGGAGTTTATTTTATACAGCCATTTATAGGCTTGGATAAGTAAAATTCCTACCTAAATCAATGAAAGACCCAATGATGAAAACAAAAAAAGGCAGGTGAAAAATTAAATGGAAAATAGCTGAATTGATTAACATCCAACTATTTTCCAAGAGACCAAATATAGATTCCAAGTTAACAAGCACAACTTAATATTTTATCCTAATTTATATGTGATTCATTTCAATAACTCTGAAAAGTTATACCTTATCACATTATAAAAATAATAATAATAATAATAAAAGGTAAAAGAATAACACTTTTGAAGATCATCACGAAATGAGAAATGCCTAAATGGGGAAAAAACATGCCAGTCAAAATAAACATGCCAGGGAGCACTAGTCACATATAATGTTGGAAATTTTTTTGAAAAAAAAAACTGGACATCAGTTGAAGAGAACAATTCAAGAACATTGCAGTCAATGAAGAGTTGGCATCAGTCAAAGGTGACAGTCCTGAGAGCACTGTTCTTAGCAATCTCGAATGTCGCCACAGCTCCATCATTAAATTTGAAAGACCTGCCACCATCAACTACCAGGCAAGCTTCCCACATCCTGGATCGGATAGTGATTCTACAAACAAACAAAAAAAAGTTCATACAAGACAAGCCATATATTAAACATATAACAGGAAAATACTACAATAGTAAGTATTTGACTATTGTATGTAACTGCCAATAAGATTTCATAAACAAATTATTCATAAAATTATATACTGCGAATAAAAAAATACAGATTAAAAAAAAAAAAGTTATGTCCTTGAAAAACTTCATCTTTTCAACAACTGGATAACTCTTCCAATACTTTTAACTTGTGTGACCTGCATCATGTATGTAATTACTCAAACAAGAAAAGATGCTTCATAATCTGTCTTCCCCATCTTTTTCTTTTTTTTCCTGTTTAATAACACTAAACACAAAACAAAAAGAAATTATGGATGCCTCTGTTTACATGTGCATCTGAGTGATCAAGTGCTTGGTATACTAGTCTCTCATGGTGAAGGTGGGTGGGGGGGGGGGGGGGTCACCCAGCTGTAGAAATGGGTACCTGACTTCTGAAGCTGAGGAAGGAAAAGCAACCACTGTGATGCTGACCACATCACCTTCTAACAGGTCAAGTAAAACATGGGCACTAACACCACATCTGTATGTGCCTCTAAACCGTGACAGTTATCTTTACTTCTGTGGTGCTAATAATACTCAAAACAAAGACTGTAAGCTATCACTCTGCTCTTACATTAGCTTTTTATTGACTGTCACATGAAAAAATGACTGATAAGAACAGAAATCATTATAATCTCTTAGATAATGGGAAGATTAACTCTTCCTGTGCCAGAGGAAGAAACGCAGACGTTCAGTTGGTGCCGGAATAAAAGCGCGGGTCTTGATATATTAGGGGGTATAGTTGTAAAATGGAATGGAAAACAGTTTTTACATGTACTTCCACATACTTATTATGTTTCAAAGTATAACTAAATGTATGAAAATTTCATAAATGCAGAGTTTTTTAGGAAAAAAGAAGTAATGTGATGTTTTTAGACAATGACTGTGCCCAGCTCACTATCGGCTAGGTCTAGATCTACACTACTTACCATCTGAGATGTCTAGATCTACCTGTCAATCTCGTAGTCTGATTCTGTGTTGCATTCTCACTAAATTAATGTCTGAAATAACCTACTAACTACTTCTCCAGTCGTCAATATGTCTAGATCTACTTTGGATACATTCAAGAGCAGTGGGATGGTCATAGGCCATGTCCATACCCCTATCTACATCACCAAAAATTGAAAAATTTCCATGTTTCTCCTCTTTTTTCTCGCTTGGCATCGCTCGTAACTAAGCACTCTTTCACCATTTTGAAAAGTGTCACCGGAAACGCGGACGAATTATGTATAATCTAAATGTTACACCGATTGTTTTTTGAAACAAACCAAGAGTCGGATTTTCGACCATTGGCAAGAACTGGGAAACCGGAATGGTAAAAAAATCTGACGAATGGCACTGGAAGAGTTACAGAAATACTCACTGTTTAGAAAATCCACTGGCCCGCTCCACATTAAATATAGCTGAAAAATGTTAAAATTTTATGTAAGTTGACTGTGAGTCATTTACTTTCATACACATTAAAATGTGTCTGTTCTGAACAGATGGCCAGATAAGCTCTGTATATTTACACTTAACTAGACAAGCTGAAAACATCTTTTAGTAAGCCTGATGAGGACATATAGTAACTACACTCATTTTCCCATGGCTACCTTGTTCCTAAATCATTTTCCCATTCCTGACCAAGTAATTTCTTTTTAACTCTTACACTATAGAACAACACCCATACCACAGGAACATTTTTTTGTTACCACTCACCATGACCACCATGTCTTCTCAGAAAATGACACAATATCTATTTTCCAGGTTTAAAATTACAAATCTCAGCTATGGAACAGAATATGTCTGTAGTTTGGTTTTTTTTTTTTTTAAATTTTCAAAAAGCCATGTAAATGACTGACAGCAGCCTAACAGGCTCCAGATATTTTTCCTTTTTCACGTTTACTTGCCGTACCTACTTCCATACAACAAAGCCTTTATTTTGATGTTCACATCAGCAAATCAACTTAGAAATGGTGTCACCAGCTATTAATCACTGAAGCATTTTACTGAGGAGGAGATCATAACATCACAGATTTATCAGGAGCACGATCTTCTTATTCTTAGTACGCATTTAGCGCTATTACGTGGTACCTTGATTTTTGTGATGCATCTTCTGGCTGGGTACCTCTGACTTCAGCACCTTTCCTTGCTAGGGTAGACTATGGTTTTGCTTGGACTGCCATGAAGACAGTGTAGCTGGCCTGGCCAAACTTTGTTTTCCACCCTCTGGTGGCTGTACAAGCCCCTTCTCCACACTGGGCCCAATGGCTTTGGGACAGTTCCACAGAGACTTTGGGATGAGGAATCCGATGAGTGCTTCAACGATATCCATTCCCTGCCACCTACAGTCTGCTGGCTCTGTTTTGCTTACTTCATTCTGATAGCTATTGTTGTAGAGACCATAGTCTTGTCATGTCCTGGATTCAATGATTTCACATCAGACTTTCCTCATCCCCGCTGGCGATCTCTGTGTCCACATCTGTCCACCATCCTGACATTTCATTTTACAAAAATAACAATTACAACTAGTGTTGATTGCTACAGGTTTCTGGGCTACAGAAGTAGGTCAGAGTTTTTAAGCAATCAGATCTATGTTCCCTGTCTTACAAAGACTATGTTAAAATAAATGTGTTCTCAACACAATTGTTGCCAGGGGAGGAGCATGATAATGATGATCCTAACTATCCTTTTACTTCTCTTTCTGAAAAGCTTTAACTGTTCCACATTTTAAATCTTCAAGATATGTTACTATTGTCAGGGCTGCAGATTTAGCATGACCTTGAAAGATGAAGAAAAAGAAGCTACTGCTGATACATCTGATTTCGACACACTGAAAGACTACATGTTAAAACAGAGATAACAGATTTAAGTTAGAGAACCTGATAATCACTGAAAAAGTTAAAGGAGAAACAAAAATAGAAAAAGAAAATATCTGAAAAAGGCTGACCATGCAACACAGGAGAAGAAAGGTGACTTATATGATAGTAATGCAAAGGACCACGCAAGAAGATGATGCATGACAGCTGAAGCCTATAGGTGCTGCATGTAATGAATGCAAGGCTATTTATGTCGGTTATAACTTAGAGCAAAGATGCTGTCCAATCTCGCAGTAAGCAACCTACAGCTGATTGCCAGCATCAGGGTTGGTGAACCACAATCAATGAAGACTGTCACCATCTCTGTTTGTGTCTCTATTAACAGCCATAGCCTGGCTAGTGGTGTCAAGGACTTATAGTCTTTATGACAATGGAGTATCAAACTCATCATTCAACATGATGCCGTGCTTCAACACCCTTACTACACTGGCTGCTCCTAGTTTCAGGGGGATAGAACAAGTCACATGTAACACAGATATTTAGTTATTAGTTAGGACACTCTTTTATATGACTGGCAAGCATACAGTCTATCTGCTCACTACAATACCAGCAAGAATACAAGTTAACTAGAAGAAATGAACTTGTTTAAATACCATTTTGAATTGGATCCCTGATGGTGTATGCCATGTAAGGCTCACTGGGGTCAAAACGTAAGCTGTTGTTGAAAGTATTCATAACCTTCTCCTTCATCTCTCTGTCATCAACTGGGAAGCTGCCGCCAGACACCTCATTGGCTACACAGAAAAAATGTGAAGTGTGAATTTGTACAGTCCAAAGGCAAATCCGAGCAAAATAGGACTTGAAATTAACAAGGACAAATCAAAAATAAAAATCAAGTTAAGACTATTCAATTCAAATGTGATATCCACCCTCATTTATGCATGTGAAAGCTGGAAAACAACTAAAGAAATAGAAGAGAAATCAGACTCTTTTGAAAACAAATGCATAAGGAAAATACTTGGCATCAAGCGGAACAAATTCAAGAACAATGCAGAAATAAGACAGATGACTGAACAACAACCAGTCTCATGGGTGATCAGGAAAAGGAGATGGACATATGTTAGTCACTTGATGAGAAGAAATGATCAGAGAATCCCAAAACAAGCTATCAAGTGGAACACAACAGGCCAAAGAAAAAGAGGCAGACCGCGTGAAACTCTGAAAAGGACATTGTTAAGAGAGGCCAAATTAACAGGCATAAAATCCTTTGATGAGGTTGAAAGACTCGCCGAGGACAGGAAAATTGGTGAACTACTTTGCAAGCCCTATGTGACGTTTAACGGCACGGGAAGGATATAAGAAGAAAGGCAAATCTGTACAGCTGAAAGAGACCAATGTATTACCAGACTCATTGACAAAGTACTGTGATGTACTCCTGAAACCAAAACATAATAAAACAATTGTGATTTTATAGTCAAATTTACAAACACATGCCCAAGTATGTGAGCGAAAATAGAGACCATCACACAAGCATTAACTCTTCCCATGCCATTGATTGGATTTTCGACCCTTCCGGTTTCCTGATGCTTGCCAATGGTCGAAATATCAACTCTTGGTTTGTTTCAATAAAACAACCGGTGTAATATTTAGATTATATATATTTCGTCCACGTTTCCGGTGACACTTTTCAAAATGGTAAAAGAGTGCTTAGTTACAAGCGATGCCGAGCGAGAAAAAGGAAGAGAAACATGAAATTTTTGATGATATAGATAGGAGTATGGACATGGCCTATGACCACCCCACTGCTCTTGAATGTATCCCAAGTAGATCTAGACATATTTAGATGACTGGAGAAGTAGTTAGTAGGTTATTTCAGACATTAATTTAGTGAGAATGCAACACAGAATCAGAATACGAGATCGACAAGTAGATCTAGACATCTCAGATGGTAAGTAGTGTAGATCTAGACCTAGCCGATGGTGAGCTGGGCACAGTCATTGTCTAAAAACATCACATTACTTCTTTTTTCCTAAAAAACTCTGCATTTATGAAATTTTCATACATTTAGTTATACTTTGAAACATAATAAGTATGTGGAAGTACATGGAAATACTGTTTTCCATTCCATTTTACAACTAAACCCCCTATACAGATCAAGACCTACGCTTTTACTCCGGCACCCATCTGAACGTCCGCGTTTCTTCCTCTGGCACAGGAAGAGTTAATGGGTGGTGACTCAGAAAATGCACAGAATCACCATTATTACTGATTCTCAATGCCCACTGAGAGAAGTGGAACACAAAACTATAAGCAGTGAATGCTTAGAAATAACTGATATAAAAAAAACATCATGCTGATATGCTGTCCAGGTCATACTGGAGTCAAAAGAATAGCCAAGGCTGACCAGCCAGCAGCAAGAGCCAAATTGGAGGGCCTCATCAAAATGGACAAATTGGACTTGCACAAATCCATCAAGCAACAACTGGAGGAATAGTCACAAAGTAATTTCCTCCAAAGCACCTACCACAAATGACTCAATTCATTACATGTAGCCAAAGGTGGTGGATGCAAATCCCAAGTAAATGCTAGATCACATGCAATACACAACCAACACATTGGAATCATTTCTCTAAAAACATTGAAGTACATTCTGGTGTCAAAGGCCGAACATGCATAGCCATGGCCCTGAGTGTAATGAGGTTGTTCCGTGGGACCAGCAACCCTGCTAGGCCCTTCTTCACAGTTACAGTTAAATATATAGATTTTTCTACCTTGTGGTCTCCAACTACCCACTACTGGTGCATTTGTTAGTATGTCATTTTAAAAAAAAAATAGAGAGAGAGAAAGCATGGCCAGTGGAGGCTTCCTTTAGATGCCTCTTTTAACATACCCAGAAGATGGCTGTGACCAAATGTTTTATCCCAAATCCTAGAATCCATAGACCAAGAGGGATGGAAACAATAATTTTAAAGACAAATTTCAATGGTTCTCTATATACGATTAACTTGAAAAAAAAAATGAGCTTGAGCAAGTTATTAACGCACTGTACCAATGTGAAGTATCTTTTCCACTGATCCGAGTGACAAGTGGTTAATGTGGAAGTGCCAGGAGCTGGACCCTGTTCCAGTGCAGATTGTCACACCTGAACTCTTCTGCTTCTCTTTGCTGGCTGTATCTGTGGTGATTTCATAATATGAAACTCTGTGGATTAAACAAGAGATGAAAAAAAAAATGTGGACCAGTTTCACTACAAAAAAGTGGACCAATTTCATTATAAAAAAATTAATCTCTTACTACAGAAAGTCAACATTTATAGTTTTAAAGAAAAGAAAAAAAGCATTGCTTGATATAAGTTGAAAATGCTAATGTTTAAAAAAAAAATGTAGATTCTGGTACAGACAAAATGCCCAAGTAAAAATCATGTCAAGTTATAATTCAAATTCCTCTAAAACTGATTCTGAAACACCAATTCCATTTTCTGACAAAAATAATGAACATTTACCCAACTCAACAATAACCAAACAGCAGGTTATGTTTAACTGGACTGTATGACAAACAAGCTGAAAAACATCTTTCTGATCTAACCTACTGACTTTGTGTCAATGTCATATTTTCATGACATTACATTCAGAACCTGCGAGAACAATGACCTAAAATATTCTTGCCATGGACATGAAAGCATACATTAATTTATTTGTGACTCTGAGTTTTTGTGCCACACTGGAAAACAATTGTCTCTCTTTACATACATAAAACTGACAAATATAAACCCACATTTGCATAAAAATTTCCAACATAAAGTTTGCAGAAAGTGCCTATACGAAACATCAGAAATATATACAAGCTCATGCAATGCAACTGCAAGTGAGGGTACTTCAGAAAAGTGGGATGCAGAACAGGATGACCAAGTTAGTGATCTGGTTACAACTGGCAATAAATCTTAAGAGAGAGTGGTTAGAAAAGACTTCTTGTACAAACTGTGCTTGATAGTTCAAAATGGGGACTAATATCCATAAATCTAGAATTATCTATTTAGATCTCACAAGAAAATAGTTTTCCCAGTTCAGATTTTCAAGACAGAATTAGGAGGAAGCTAAATGTTAGATTTACTTGTGGGGGGAAAAAAAAACCTCACTAACTCATTTCAGTTGATTTGGAAGGTGAAATTTAGAATAATATGAATGCAATTACACATGAAATAGGTTTCATAGTATCAGTTCTGGACAGTATTGTACCAGATAGTGCTGGAATAAAAGAGGTAGGCATGAAGCTGATGATAATGAGAAAGAAGAATGAATAAATGAGATGGAAAAGCTTTCAACAGTGTCATTTAGTACAGTATTGCATGTCTTGTATATTTTTGGCATACCTGTTTGTTCAAAACAGGGTTTGTTACAGGTGGTGCAAAGAAAAGGGGGAGGTGTAAATCTGACATACATAAAAACTAACTTAAATAAAGTTGTGGAACACAGTCATTATGTAAGTTGGCAACCATCTGTTGATGGTTTACAGAGTAATTTAATATCCTTTCAAGGACCCCCTTATGATGTGAACCATGTAAGCTTACACTTTCACAAGTTAAATACTGTTAAAAGATCCTAATTCAACTGTATTATAGGACAAAATAAAACTATCCTTGCTTCTTCATTTGGCCAACACTGCTAGTTCTTACCTGGAAGAAAGTGATTCTCCAACAAAAACCTCATTCAGAGCTAAGCAGGGCAGTTTTCTAGCGGGGAACCGAACCCTTTCAGGAATCTGCTTTCTAAGAATTCGAACCTGCTCATCCTCTGCAATATGTTCTGTGAAACGGTGCTCTGGGAAAACTAACTGCTGGTCATGGAGTTCAATAGGGTCATCATTGATGTGCCTTCCAGACATTGTTATTTGAATGCGCTGTCTCCATTTCCACCTTGTTAAAGTTAGAAAACATAACACTGAAGTTAAAGTTCAATGTTTTATTTACCATTCATACATCTATATCAGTTTTAATAGACAATTTTTGGTAAGATTTTGAGATATTTTAAGCAGCTAAGGAAGATTTGGCTATAGTTGGAATCCTCCACAAATACTTATGTTACTTTCTCTTAGGCTATTTCCAGGAACAAATTTTATTTGACACTTTTTTTTTCTGTGACCATCTCTGATCTGGTCTTCTATACATTGCTTGCCCTGTGGTTTGCGATTTCCACCTGTATGTACTATAATTTAGAATTGCCAAAGCAGCATTAACCTTCAAAAATCTTGAGAACATATGGAATTCAAAAGTTATAAGCACAAAAACCCAAGTTAAGGCTATTCAATTCAAATGTAATATCCACTCTCATTTATGCATGTGAAACCTGGAAATAAACTAAAGAAATATACAAGAAATTAGACTCTTTTGAAAACAAATGCCTAAGGAAAATACTTGGTATAAAGTGGAATGAATTCAAGAACAATGCAGAAATAAGACAGATGAGCAAACAACTTGTCTCATGGGTGATCAGAAAAAGAAGATGGACATATGTAGGCCATGTGATGAGAAGAAACAATCAGAGAATACCAAAACAAGCTATCAAGTGGAACACAACAGGCCGAAGAAAAAGAGGCCGACTACGTGAAACTCTAATGAGGACATTGTTAACAGAAGCCAGTTTAGTGGGCATAAAATCCTTTGATGATGCTGAAAGACTCGCCGAGAACAGGAAAACTTGGCAAACAACTATGCAAGCCCTATGTGACGTTTAACGGCACGGGAAGGATGTAAGATGTACTATAATTAATGTTCAAGGTAAATCTTAGACCAAAAACCCAGTTAGCACAGTCTCCCTCTCAGTGATGCATAATGAATCAATCTCTCCATGTTTAAGCCTTAGGTAATGGCAGACTTCTTTAAATGCTCATATCTCTTTGAATGTCTTATTTTACTGTCATCTTATTGTCACATACACAAAGTCTATGACCTCTGATATGTCTGACTGCCAAATTTACTGACAAAATGTTAGCCAATATTGGCACACTCTCTAAAAACAACCTGCCACCTCTGTTCTAGAACTTACCCAAATTCCCCTGACAGCAATCGTTTTAAGGCACTACCAAAGTTCGGAGCTGAGTAGTCTCTTCTTGGCAGACACAAATAACCTTCAGATCTATTTTTTTTAAAGAAATTACTCCATTACTCAGAAACTGAGATGAATATTTTATTACTTATTTTATGTGACTCATTCAGTCAGGACTGTCCCCCTGATTTACTGAAATATGCAGTTTATGTGACTTAATGACATACTGAAATATGCAATTTATGTGACTTAATGACGTACTGAAATATGCAATTTATGTGACTTAATGATTTACTGAAATATGCAGTTTATGTGACTTAATGATGTACTGAAATATGCAGTTTATGTGACTTAATGACATACTGAAATATGCAATTTATGTGACTTAATGACGTACTGAAATATGCAATTTATGTGACTTAATGACATACTGAAATATGCAGTTTATGTGACTTAACGACATACTAAAATATGCAATTTATGTGACTTAATGACATACTGTAATATGCAGTTTATGTGAATTAATGATGTACTGAAATATGCAGTTTATGTGACTTAATGACATAATGAAATATGCAGTTTATGTGACTTAATGGCATACTGAAACACAAAATTTATCTGTATGAATAACATATTGAAACATACAATTTATCTGTCTCAGTGACATATTGAAACAAACAATTTATCTACTGTTTCAATTTCACTGAAATGTACAATGTATCTGTCACCACCATGACATACTGAAACATACAATTTCTCATTTCAATGACATACTAAAATCTACAAGCATGATGTATAACACAACAGACATGGAAC
This sequence comes from Achatina immaculata, assembly GCA_009760885.1. Classification (NCBI taxonomy): domain Eukaryota; kingdom Metazoa; phylum Mollusca; class Gastropoda; order Stylommatophora; family Achatinidae; genus Lissachatina; species Lissachatina immaculata. The sequence goes on along the minus strand of CM019705.1, from coordinate 38,917,245 downwards.
TCATACGTTAAGTCATTTATTTATAGTATTTGGTATCAGCTTTTAATTTTGCAACACAGAAAGGCACAAAGTAGCATCCCCTGTAATTGTATACAGCACTTTCAAACACTTTATGTTTATTTTATATTATTCAATAATATTTTTCCCCCCAATGTTTATATTTTTCTTGTCAGTGTGCAAGTCCTGATCTTTCCCTGGTTCTGTGCATTCACCAGACTAAACTGGTTCTCGATTTTACCTGCTAGATCCATGATGCAGTCTGCAGTCAGATCCAGTTAGAGCTCTCATCTTATTCTTTTCAGCATGAGTTCAGGACTGGACTTCGAGAGCTTCTGTTACTCCAGATTCTCAAACTTATTACTTTCCTATTCTGCTTCTCTAATAAAAAACCGGTGACACATCAACAGCATGGACTTGCACACAGCCTTCATACTTCAAATAATAATTTTAAAAATTTAAAAAAGTAAAGTCCCCATTTCCATGCCATTAAGGCATACTGCGGATATGGTTTTAGGCCCATATTTCCATAACCTTCGGCATATGAAAGTGTGATGTGGTCAATATCACATCTAGCCGAATTTACCTTCCCAGATTTCTCTGGTACCCACTTTTAGAGATGGGTGGACCCTGGTACCTCTCTGGTGTGTACCAGAAAAATCCCACTGCTGGGACTTAAGCCTGTTACCAAATTTAAAAAAAAAAACAACAACAAAAAACAACCTAAATTTTATTTTTCAAAAGCTTGAATCACAATTTTACAAATCTTGTTCAAAACTGAAATTATTAAAATGAAATTACTAAAATAAAATGTAAAATACACAAGAAATGTTTAAATGCCATTAATTTAATTCAAATTTTCAAACTAAGAATCTAATCTCACAAAACTTCAGAATGTTTATGACCCATCTTAGATTGAAAATTTATTATAACGACTGCCACATAACTTATGTGGTTTACATTCACACTAGAAAAGAAAACGCATCAAAAGAACGTATATATTTGTAAAGCGACTTATCCCAGCGCTCAGCATACCTCGCTGGGTCTGTGTTGACTCCAATGAGAGGCTTGCTTGTGTTGACAAATTTGTTTGCAGCGTGCAGATATGTGCCGTCGCCACCTGCCGTGAAGACAACATCTGCCCAGTCCAGCACACTCTGCTCCAGACTGAACCTATGTACCACACGAGTTTCTATGTTGGCTTTTCTGAAAATTCAAACAGTTACAGTTATTACATTTTCTTTTAATTTCCATGAAAATTTAATTTTAACTCCAGCTTCCCCTAAAATTTGAAAATTTAAGCTCAGCGGTACTTTCCCTGAAAACTGAATTGACAGCCACTGCAGGTTTCTATACTTGAGGAAAAAAGTAAGCGAGCAGTGGTGTCAAGCCTACCAACCACATTGTCATGAGTGAAATGAATTCACATTTGGCACGAAATTTTGTCTGAGTGTTGTCCACTTCCCCGTGCTGCACGAAGTTCATCGCACTATTCATGGGGAGATAACCACAGCTCCAGTGAAATCATGTGCAGTCATCCATGACTGGTTACTGATCATGGATAAAATGAGGGTAAGTGTGTAATTCTATTCTCAGAGATCTCTTTACATAATCGTTGAAGAAAAGAGTAGTGGAATTCCAACATAAACATCTTCTATCACGCCAAGATTGAATGAAAATCAGCAAGAAATAGCTGTTGGGATGTTAATTGCTGGATCAACAGTAGCAGCAGTATCTCACCATTTTAATGTTCACAGAAACACAATACCATGCCTTCAATGTCATTTTAACCAAAATGGTTCCTTTGCTGACCGCCACAGAAGTGGCAGATCACGAGTTACCGCCCTTGCACAAGACTGCTACATCCACCTCATGCACCTTCGTAACAGGTTTCTCCAGGCAACATGGACTGCCAGCAACATTCCAGGTTTAAGACGTGTGTCGGGCAAGACACTGCAGAACAGACTCAGAGAGGTAAATCTCTTACCTCATAGGCCTGCAGTTCGACCAGTACTGACAGTTCGCCACAGACAAACCCACTTGACCTGGACCAGGCACCATGTGGCATGGCCCTATCATCAATGGAGACAGATCCTATTCACTGATGAGTCTAGATTCTGCCTGCAAGGCTTTAGCATACAGGCAAAGAGGAGAACACTTTGGGAATAACTGTGTGTTAGAGGTGGATAGGAGGAGAGGAGGCAGTGTAATGGTTTGGGAAGGAATTTCCTATGCTGGCCAAACAAACCTTGTCTTTGTCAATGGCAACCTTACAGGTTTACGATATAGGGATGAAATCATTACACACCACATAATGCCTTTTCTGGATGCTAATGGACAAGGTGTGATACTGTAGCAGGATAACGCTCGTCCACATGTCACACATGTGGTCAGGGACCACTTTCAACAGCATCAGATCACTGTCTTGCCATAGCCAGCAGTTTCACTGGACCTGTCACCTATGGAGCACATTTGGGATGAACTGGACCGCAGATTGTGAGTCCTGGAAACCACCAAGAATTAGCCCAAGCGTTGCAAGAAGAATGGAACAACATGCCTCAACAATTGATACAACATGTCATTGGTTCTATAAGAAGGCAGTGTCAAGCAGTGATAACTGCTCAGGGAGGACACACATGATATTGAAACCCTGATTTTCTTTTTTTTTTTTTGGGTGGTGAGCCACATTAGGTGAGTTTTTTTTTCCTTTTTTGTGACATGTGACTGGCCTGAAAGTTATCATTTTATCTGTTATTGGATAATCAAACATAATGTGTGCCAAATTTTATTTCAATCATCACCTGAGCACATTCATAGTGCTTTTTAAAGCATTGCACACTTACTTTTTCCTGTGAGTATATGAAGCTTTTTTATGCTAACATTCCTGAGAACACAAATAGTGCTGAGATTTCTTGCTTAATTAACAGCTATAAAAGTTATGTTAACATTCTCAGCACCGAGTGCTCTGCTATAGCTAAGACAACAGACACTGACTCTCTCGGGGTGTGTGTGTATGCATGTGTGCGCATGCATATGGTTCATAACACTAACAGAGCTTGCTCCTCTAAGTCAGACATTCAAATCTAGTCTGGAATCCAACACCTCCATTAAACAAGTGGAAAATAAAGAGCACCTGACACTTCTGCTAGGGAACAAAAGCAGCAAAGCTCTATGCTGATTTGCAGCTCTCTCTCTCTCTCTCTCCCCCTCTCTCTCTCTCTCAAAGGTCCCTGCTGACAGGCATAATATAATGACCTTCCATAATCCTTAATCCTTTGTGCATCTCATCAGGCCTGTCACTGAGCACTTCCTGTGCCAGGATGCCAAACCATCAAACATCTTTTCTCTCTGTCTACCTCTCTCTCTTCTGCCTTCGACTTTCCCTGTAGACACTTAACACTTGAAAAGTGAAATTTCTCAACATTCTGATACCCCAAGACTTTTAATGTGCCACTGGAGTGATTTGCTTACAAGTATTTACATTTATGTAGAAATTAATATGAACTGAATATATAGTGGAAAATAATTTTAAAAACAAAAACACCCAAAAGAAAAAAAAATGTTGCCAATTTGTTCGATAAGCAGAGACTTACTGAAGCTCCTTCCGAATCACTTCTAAGGCAGCATAATGGTTTTTGTGACGCTCTAGAAGTCCTTGGTAATCTGTATCTTTTGAATCCAACTGCAAAAGTAAGGACAAATAACAAATGTTTTATATAACTATTCTAATTCATATAATTAATGAAAATGAAACACAAAGTTGCTAGTACATGTCTCATGGTACTTTTTTTTTTTTTTTTTTGCTTAATATAAAAAAAAAAATTCCCCTGAACCAACTGTGATTTAATGATTATTATCATCATCATCAATCCTCATTTTCCACATGAACTTACAAAGCAGAGACAAAAGAATTCTTCTTTCAACTCTGCAAGTATTTCTTCTTCCTCCTTTTTCTGTCATCATGCCATAGCCCTGCTATCACTTTCAAGCATCTCTGTCTTTTTCTTTCACCTTATCACATGACATGTGTCCATCATCTCTCATGCACAATTAATCCACTCAGTTCTCCTTTATTTTAACACCAAGATCCATGTTATTTATTATCATAGTGCCCAACCTGGCCCACAAACATGCCAGACAGTGATTATTACTATCAAGAATCCCATGAAGTGAAACAATCAGTATGTATGCATACAATATACTTCCTTCAACTCTCAGACATAGTGGAGGTAGCAACTGCATAAACTATTGTAGCAACCTTCCAAAAATAGCTGTTCCCCACTTTATCCACTATACTGAGCTAATTAAGATGTTTTCTTCTCGAGATCTGTCAGGGTGCTCTTTATTTGTATAGTTTTATCATCGCCATTCAGTGTCACTGCACTATGTCAGTGGCTCCCAAACTTTCTTCAGGCCATACCACCTCCTTGTCTCCCAAGCCATATCCCTAAATCCCTAACAGGGCTCTCCCTCTCTCCCCACCAAACATTTAAAATTTTTTTCCTGATTTGGTTCTGATATCCCCTGTCATTCCTGAATCTTTCCAACACTTGGTTGGGGGGGAAAGAGAAGAGAATAACAGAAAGAGATAGGGGGAGTGTGTGTTTTTGCACACTTTGAGAACCATTGCTCTATGTGAGTAAACTGTTTTATACACTGTTTGCTTAATTTTAAGACCATGTGTCTGCGTCCTGCAAAGAGGGATATAGGATATATGAGGAAGAAAGCAGCATCTTTCACTGACAAACAAGCAAGTGTTGCAACTAAGAAACAGGAAAGAGAAGTAATGAAAACACATATGAACCACATAAACAAAATTAGTTTTCTACATATGTACAGCGTAGCAATATACTGAAACACATGCTCGTTTATTGTAGGGAAAAGTTGGGAACTACAGAACAAGAGAAAGCTAGTGATGAATGACCACAAAGCAAATACGGCAGATGTGCAATCAGTATACAAAATGAAGAGTGGAATGTTGGAGATCCATCACAGCTAATCTTCACTGAAGAACTGACATATGAGAATTCTGTTAATAATACTGAAGTTTTTCACTGAAGGGTGTCTGAGTGGTTAATTGGTTAGTGCAAACTTAGAAACACTATAACAACTGAAAAGATAACTAGTTCTCTAGCCACCAACTATCAAGATGAACTCACTGCTCTCTTAGACACTGTCAGACTCGTTAGCACAACTGCTCAGACTTGCAGTCACATTGTCTACTTCACCAACATCAAGTCTGTCATGCAAAGAGCATCTGGAAAGAGACACAATGCAAATGCAGTGCATGTTCTCTCAAGAAATTATTTCTATGATCCAGTTGATCTCATCACAATTGTGGTCTATTAGAGAATGAAAAAGCTGACAGACTTGCCAAATCTGGTAGCAGGCAACCTCAGCATCGTACAGCAAAGAACATAATCAACACAAAAGCTATGGGCAGACCAGCACAAACCACCATCTAATAACTAAATGCTGCAAATCTCGCAATAAGAACAAACAGCCATCTTCAGGCTGGACAGGACACGGATGATTGAGAGCACACCTGTATTGCCTCACTGCACATGCAGGAAGATATTTATACCCCAGAACACATCCTGCAGCACTGCTCCCTTCTACCATGAAGCCTGAACCCAACTCTGGTCACAGACAGCTACACTGGAAGACAAACTTTGGGATGCAAAGAAGACTGCTGCTCAATTTTCTGGACAACAGATATAATAAATATAGTAATCTGTGGCTAGAAGAAGAAGAAGAACCAGAAGAAGAAGAAGAAGCTGGAATGACGAGCAGGAAGAGACGCATGTAAACCAATTATTATAGTATTGTTCCCTGTTACTAACTTTGTGGATCTGACCATTTCACGTTATGATTAACCACATATAACACTCATTGATAAGGATGTGTTGGTTAATATGTTTCTCATTCTCTGAAATGCAGTCTTTGCTTGGCCTACTCTGTTCCTAATTTCTGTTCTGCATTTCCCATCTGAAGTTATTACTGCTCCAAGGTATTTGAATTTCTGCACCTGCTTTAGAATAGTTCCGTTTAATTTAATACTGCATGCTGGTGGATTCTGTTTCTTAGATATAACCATAGTCTCTGTCTTTTTGATGTTCAAAGTAAGGCCTTTCTGTTCGCTGCATTCTCATTATCACTTGGTCGTTTCTTGAGAGTTTGTAGTATTTATCATTCGTTTTTGCTGTGGGGTGTTGTTTTATCCATTTGTCTTTATGTATGGCTTTCTTTCTTAATTGAGAAACATATTAACCAACACATCTTTATCAATGAATGTTAGAAAACGAGTCCTAAAATGCTATATTGAACCTATCTTGTTATATGGAAGTGAATCATGGACAACAGGCAAGTCTGCATGAAAATCATTGGAAGCAGCAGAAATGTGATTTATTAGAAGAATGTTGCGAATCCCCTGGACAGCAAAAATAACTAATGAAGAATGTATGAGAAGAGCTGGAGAGACAAAAAACCTTGTCAAAAAGATAAGAGAGAGACAATGTACTTTCATAGGACATGCAATGAGAAGAGGGGGCATTGAAAATATTATAACAACAGGAAAAATAGAAGGAAGAAGATCAAGAGGAAGACCAAGAGAAATGATACTGGACAGTCTGATGGGATGGTGTGAGAGGAGATCACCAACTGAGCTGATGGCCTGCATGATGGATCTGGTACTCTGGAGAAGCATAATAGCCAAAGCCAGTCGGCACGGCACATGATGATGACATATAACAACAACATAACTTATTTCTCTACTCACATATTCTCTAAACTCTACGTCCGACATTCCATCACAAATCTTTCTCTCGTACTCATATCTTGTCATTTTAGTCAAAATCACAGCTCGTCTTGGCTGGAAAACTGGCTCAGCTTCTTCTCCTAAGTTTAGGCCCTGGCTGTTTCGTTTAGACTGATCCACATCCAACTCATAACCACACCTGAATCTTACTGGAGTTGTTAAGCAACATCCAGCTTTCCACTGCTGTTGCAGGCTATTTTGTAGAGAGAGCGGATGGAGTATGTTAACTCCATATCGATGAGCCCAGTTTTGGACGTAAGGAAATTTAAGAATCATCGAACTGCGCATAGCTTTTTAAAAGTACTTTGTTATATGAGAAAAAAACTGTTTTCAGTGCAACAGCTTCTAAAAGCAAAAACTAGAACACGAACAAACACTAAACTACGTCACAAGAACAACAATGTTTATACTGTTATCGTAAACATGGGGAACAGCCATTTTTATACAACGTAAAATACTACTAATTTATTTTCGAATAATTGTGACTAATAGTTAAATATTTACAGATCATACTTAAAATGCATTTGCATGAGACTTATTGAAAAATGTGTAGTTTTAAAACTTTTTCTTTTTCTTTCAAAATAATTGTGAAACTAAAGAATTGCTAGATTTACATAAAAAGTTAATGGCGGCTGATGTAAACTGACTGTCTCAAATTCTTTCGCGCGTGAAGATTTGAAATTCAGGCTTTACGCAGTGAAGATAGTTATCAGCCTGTCTCAGAAATTAAATAAGAAATCACATAATGGATAATGTAATCAGCGAGTGGTATTGTTATATTTGTGTTACCACATCGTGCTCTCTCCCCCCCCCCCCCCAATAAATATGAACTATCATTAGATAAATATTTACATTTTAATCTATTCCATGGTTTTCCTGTTTTTATTTTTATAATATTTTATAGGACCTTGAAACAATCAGTTTTGTTGTTAAGTTTCTTTAAAGTAGTGTTATTCAATCGTAGTCAAAACAGAAGAAGGGATGAGTGAATGGTTCCAAATTGAAACAGGTGTGAAGCAAGGATGTATACTGTCTCCTTTGCTTTTTGGAATTAGACTTCATAATGAAAAAATGCTACACATGTATTGACTGGGTAGATGGGACCCAACTAGAAGATCTTGATTTTGCTGATGACATAACTCTTATCAGTTACTATGCGAATTCCATTGCAAGAAAAAACAGATAGCCTGTCTTCACTGGCTAGCAAAATAGGACTTGAAATTAACAAGGACAAAACAAAAATAATGAAAATTCCCATTAATCAAAATAGAAAAATACACATAGAAGGGGCAGATATTGAAGAAGTCAATCAGTTTGGCAGCTACATAGACCAGGGTGGTGACACTAGAAAGGAAGTTAGAATTAGAATTGCAAAAGCAGGATCGATCTTCAAGAATCTTGAGAACATATGACATTCAAAAGTTATAAGCACAAAAATTAAGTTAAGATTATTCAATTCAAATGTAATATCTAGCCTCATTTATGCATGTGAAAGCTGGAAAGCAACTAAAGAAATAGACAAGAAATTAAGACTCTTTTGAAAACAAATGCCTAAGGAAAATACTCGGCATCAAGTGGAATGAATTCAAGAACAATGCAGAGATACAACAAATGACTGAACGACAACCAGTGTCATGGGTGATCAGGAAAAGGAGATGGCCATATGTTGGTCACATGATGAGAAGAAATGATCAGAGAATCCCAAAACAATGTATCAAGTGGAACACAACAGGCCAAAGAAAAGGAGGCAGACCGTGTGAAACTCTAAAGAGGACATTGTTAAGAGAGGCCAAATTGACAGGCACAAAATCCCTTGATGAGGTTGAAAGACTCGCCAAAGATGGGAAAGATTGGCAAACTACCTTGCGAGCCCTATGTGACGTTTAACGGCACGGAAGGATATAAGTTATAAGACATAAGGTATTCAATCGTGGATACAAGAACACATCTATGGGGGTCATTCATTCATTCATTTGAGTGTCCCTTGCAGAACTTTGCTTCCCTAACAGCTCTCCTGTAGGCCTCTCGGTTGTAAGCAAGATGCTCTGCTGTTGATGCATCCATTTCCAGTTTTTCAATGATGGCTTGCAGCCGTGGTCTTCCTGTCTTTCTTTTTCCAGTTTTGCATCCTTCCAAGATGGTCTTCTCTAAATTCTCATGACATTTAATGTGTCCAAAATATCTAAGTTTTTTCTGTTTAATCTCTTTGGGGGTTTGCTTAAAAAAATGCATCAGCATCATGGTGGTAATGCGGAGATGTAGAATCGCGTCTACTTGAAGAATAGTGATTTGGACTTTAGTCATTTAGTCTCAGGTTTTCAGCCTCGCTGTAGAGCTACTCCTGTAGGAGTCTGGTCAGGTCCTGTGCCTGAGTGTAGTTGACAACTCTAGAGGATGTGATATGGTGTCTGTTGCTCTTTGCGGCAGGCACATGTCTGTTGGGGCAGTTTTGAGCCTCTGGTAAAGATAGTGTCTCAGCCTGCAGTGCTCTGTTTTCAGTGAGAGGATTATCACTTGGTCGTTTCTTGAGAGTTTATAATATTTATCATTTGTTTTTGCTGTGGGGTGTTGTTTTATCCATTTGTCTTTATATATGGCTTTCGGTCTGTTTTTTTTTTTCTTCTTCATATGTTGTGCTTCTTTTGATCTGTTGTATTCTTCCTCCTTCTTTTGATCTGTTGTATTCTTCCTCCTTCTTTTGCCAGCCTAGGAGCCTCTTCATTTCCTTGGATGTTACCGTGGATGGGCATCTATTGTGTGATTGCTAATACTGTGCTTGCTAATGACAGGGCTTTAATCCAGCACCCAACTGAACATCCACATTTCTTCCTGGGGCATGGGAAGAGTTAAATGTGAGAACAGAATGCTGAGAGGACAAAACTGCTTAGGATGCCTATACAAGGAAGCTATCAAAGCATAGGCCTTCTGTAGTATCACTAACTTCCTTTTGCTCAATGAATCCAAAAAAGAATTAGGAGAATCGCTGCATTCTCATTAATAATGCTATTACATCCAAAGCTGAAGTTTCTCTTACATTCTCATGAGCTTTAAAAATAGTCATTTACATTTACCCATTGAAACAAAGCATGTAGCGAAATATAACCCCAAAGCACTATAGGCACAAACCGGAAGTGACCATTTTTAGTCCTTAGACATAGGAAGATTTAAAAATATTGAACTTTATTACTAAATTGAATGAACTTGACTTACCTTATGCTCTTGAATTTTATTAACAAATAAGAAAATTGATTATTTTTAAATATGCAGGTATTTAAAAATAAATTATATATGAGGGTACGGGAGCAGAAAAGGTTGAGTAACATTGCTTTAAGGGTATCTACCAGTCCTGATGATTTGTGCATATTTTTTATGTTTTCTGTTATGAGATAATATTGGAAATTAGTCGCTGCTATCTTAATATAGGTATTATGTAGGTTTTGTTCGTTTTTCTTCTAATTAAATTTAATCATTTTTCCTTGGTTTTTTTTTTGTTTTTTTCTATCTGTTTCTGTGTGAGCGTTGTGCTTTTCCTTCTTAAATCTGCTGTTCGGTATTTTTAAAAAATTCTGTTTATATATGAGCTTTTAAGATTTTTCTGTGTAAATTTCAGTGTTTTTTTCTCATTACTTTTATGTAAGCTTCACTCATTTTTTTTCACTATTTCTATATTTAAGCTTCACTCATTTTTTTCACTATTTCTATATAAGCTTCACTCATTTTTCACACCATTTCTATATAAGATTAAGGTAATCCTGTCATGCCTTAGAGGCACATGGGATATAATGTTAATGCCCATATTTTCCTTGACCTGTCAGCACACTAGAAGGTGATGAGGTCAGCATCACACCTGGCTGCCTTTCCTTCCCCAACTCCAGAAGAAGTCGGGTACCCATTTCTACAGATGGGTGACTGGGGTGCCTCCAGCTGGATTTGAACCCGCGATCTTTGCCATGAGAGACCAGTGCACTAACCACATCGCCACTCAGACATCCATAAGCTTCACTCATTTTTCTCACTGTTTATATATGTTTCACTCATTGTTCTCACTATTTCTATATAAGCTTCACTCATTTTTCTCGCTGTTTCTATATAAGCTTTGCTCATTTTTCTTACTATTTCAATTTAAGCTTCACACATTTGTAACATTATTTCAATGAAAACTTTGTTTTCTACAGGTTAACATATTATGGACAAAATTTCCACGGACTGTGGTGCCTCTTACTCTTAAATGTAGTATTTGCCTTTGTGGAACTTGTGTATGGCATATGGGCAAACAGTCTGATTCTTATCACAGATGCTTTTCACATGTTCTTTGACTGCACAGCCCTGCTTGCCAGCTTTCTTGCTTTCATAATATCTCAGTGGAGTGCCACGGAAGACTATTCTTATGGGTGAGCTACTCTGTAGAAAGGCTGTCATTAAAAACTCACAGCATTGGTTGTTCAAATGTAATCAGCCATTGGCCCTGATACAATATAGAATTGCTTCCAACTCTCATTCCTTTATTTTTCAGTTGTCCTACTGAGACTTTGAACTCTCAAAATGTGAAGATGGTAGGCATCTCTTTAGTTAAAATACAGAAACATGAGGTTTCCTGCAGATACTTAATATGTGCTTTTAGACGTCACTTGTGATTGTGAGTATGATGTGGGCAAACGAAGAACTGCCGTCTCATCTGAAAGTGTGATGAAGCAAGTTTTTTGGGCTTGTTCCAGTCAGACCAGCTGATACATAGGTACTTGGCATTTTGTTTTGAGACAGGTGAGAACAGGCACATTACTTCAGACTTTGGGCCCTTGAAAAGTAAAGTGCCATATGTCTTGTGTTCCAAAACTGATTTTTTGTTTTCTTTTATTGTTTCTGGCTTACCCTGTGGTTTAGAATTGACCTAGAAATAACCCTAAAGCAAATGCTTGATTTTATACAGAGCTTTGTGTCGGGAATGTTGAATTTCTGACTGATTTTTATATTGTTTTTTTTGCTCTTGAACTTTTCATGATTCATTTCTTTTGACCCTGATACCACTCAGAATTGCTTCTGATTGTCACTGCTTTATTTTTCTCTTGATCTACTTAGACTCTAAACTCTTTCAGAAATGGAACATTTCTACTGATTTCACAGCTATGGCTTCATACTACTAGTGGACTAAAACTTATGAATGACCAGGTACTAATTATTAAGCTATGTATCTATATCTGTCTAACTATCTGTCTATCTTTCAGTTGATTGAAGAGGTAAAGATGCAGTCCAGTGTAGGAGTCATTGACCCACAGCCGATTGCTTGCGTCAGGGCTGGCCCACCATAGCCAGTCAAAACCCCATCCCACCTCTACACTGTGCTCCCAGTAACAGGCTGAGCGTGCTAACGGAGCAAGGATCACTGTAGGCCCCAAGGTGGTTGAGTGCTAAGGTAGCATTCTGTCTTATCCTGCTTTTCAGTTCCTCTCATGGTATGAAAAGAATATCCACCGTAACCCAGTCTCCACTTGACAAGATGCTGTGCTTCAACACCTTCACCACACCAGTTGCAAGGAACAGCCTTCGTGCAGTCTCCAGGAGGTAGAACAATGGCAGCAGCATCAGTTGATAGCTCATAGTCCCAGGGAGGTAGAACAGTGGCAACAGTATCAGTTGATAGCTCATAGTCCCAGGGAGGTAGAACAGTGGCAACAGTATCAGTTGATAGCTCACAGTCCCAGGGAGGTAGAACAGTGGCAACAGTATCAGCTGATAGCTCATAGTCCCAGGGAGGTAGAACAGTGGCAACAGTATCAGTTGATAGCTCATAGTCCCAGGGAGGTAGAACAGTGGCAACAGTATCAGTTGATAGCTCATAGTCCCAGGGAGGTAGAACAGTGGCAACAGTATCACTTGATAGCTCACAGTCCCAGGGAGGTAGAACAGTGGCAACAGTATCACTTGATAGCTCATAGTCCCAGGGAGGTAGAACAGTGGCAACAGTATCAGTTGATAGCTCACAGTCCCAGGGAGGTAGAACAGTGGCAACAGTATCACTTGATAGCTCATAGTCCCAGGGAGGTAGAACAGTGGCAACAGCATCAGTTGATAGCTCACAGTCCCAGGGAGGTAGAACAGTGGCAACAGCATCAGTTGATAGCTCACAGTCCCAGGGAGGTAGAACAGTGGCAACAGCATCAGTTGATAGCTCATAGTCCCAGGGAGGTAGAACAGTGGCAACAGTATCAGTTGATAGCTCATAGTCCCAGGGAGGTAGAACAGTGGCAACAGTATCAGTTGATAGCTCACAGTCCCAGGGAGGTAGAACAGTGGCAACAGTATCAGTTGATAGCTCACAGTCCCAGGGAGGTAAAACAGTGGCAACAGTATCAGTTGATAGCTCACAGTCCCAGGGAGGTAGAACAGTGGCAACAGTATCACTTGATAGCTCATAGTCCCAGGGAGGTAGAACAGTGGCAACAGTATCAGTTGATAGCTCACAGTCCCAGGGAGGTAGAACAGTGGCAACAGTATCAGTTGATAGCTCATAGTCCCAGGGAGGTAGAACAGTGGCAACAGTATCAGTTGATAGCTCATAGTCCCAGGGAGGTAAAACAGTGGCAACAGTATCAGTTGATAGCTCACAGTCCCAGGGAGGTAAAACAGTGGCAACAGTATCAGTTGATAGCTCACAGTCCCAGGGAGGTAAAACAGTGGCAACAGTATCAGTTGATAGCTCACAGTCCCAGGGAGGTAAAACAGTGGCAACAGCATCAGTTGATAGCTCATAGTCCCAGGGAGGTAGAACAGTGGCAACAGTATCAGTTGATAGCTCACAGTCCCAGGGAGGTAGAACAGTGGCAACAGTATCAGTTGATAGCTCACAGTCCCAGGGAGGTAAAACAGTGGCAACAGTATCACTTGATAGCTCACAGTCCCAGGGAGGTAAAACAGTGGCAACAGTATCACTTGATAGCTCACAGTCCCAGGGAGGTAAAACAGTGGCAACAGTATCACTTGATAGCTCACAGTCCCAGGGAGGTAAAACAGTGGCAACAGTATCAGTTGATAGCTCACAGTCCCAGGGAGGTAAAACAGTGGCAACAGTATCAGTTGATAGCTCATAGTCCCAGGGAGGTAGAACAGTGGCAACAGTATCAGTTGATAGCTCACAGTCCCAGGGAGGTAGAACAGTGGCAACAGTATCAGTTGATAGCTCACAGTCCCAGGGAGGTAAAACAGTGGCAACAGTATCAGTTGATAGCTCATAGTCCCAGGGAGGTAGAACAGTGGCAACAGTATCAGTTGATAGCTCATAGTCCCAGGGAGGTAAAACAGTGGCAACAGTATCAGTTGATAGCTCACAGTCCCAGGGAGGTAAAACAGTGGCAACAGTATCACTTGATAGCTCACAGTCCCAGGGAGGTAAAACAGTGGCAACAGTATCAGTTGATAGCTCATAGTCCCAGGGAGGTAGAACAGTGGCAACAGTATCAGTTGATAGCTCACAGTCCCAGGGAGGTAGAACAGTGGCAACAGTATCAGTTGATAGCTCACAGTCCCAGGGAGGTAAAACAGTGGCAACAGCATCACTTGATAGCTCACAGTCCCAGGGAGGTAAAACAGTGGCAACAGTATCAGTTGATAGCTCATAGTCCCAGGGAGGTAGAACAGTGGCAACAGTATCAGTTGATAGCTCACAGTCCCAGGGAGGTAGAACAGTGGCAACAGTATCAGTTGATAGCTCACAGTCCCAGGGAGGTAGAACAGTGGCAACAGCATCACTTGATTGATTGAATGTACAGCAGCATTCCCTGTTGATCTTTGTAGATCAATACTATCAGGCAAAGCAAAGCTGGCTCTACAAAACATTCATTATGGCAGATAAAAATGTTCAGTCCAGCAGTTCAAATGTATTGCAGGATAAAGAACAAATTCTCATATGTAAAAAAAAAGAAAGCCTAAGAATCATAAACTTATCTTTATATCCAGTTAAAAAAATACTCAGACCAGTAAATTGTAAGGTCAGCATGAATGAAACATTCAAATTGTGTGCTGCACAAATGTTTTAAATGACATGATAATATCTTGTAAATCACTTAACTGCCTCATTATCAGCAGGTGGTGATCAATCAGTAATAGATGTATGAGATTTTGAACCTCAGAACATCAAAATTGTGCTTTTGACTGTCTATTCCCCCTGGGAACATCTGTGTTGAGAACACACTTATCTTAACATAGTCTTTTGTGAGACGGGGAACATAGATCTGATTGCTTAAAATCTCTCTGACCTTCTGCTGTAAGCCTGGAAACCTGTAGCATCAGCACTAGTTGTAATTGTTATTTTTGTAAAATGTACTGTCAGGATGGTGGATGGTTGGGGATGAGGAAAGTCTGATGTGAAATCAGTGAATCCAGGACGTGACAAGCCTGTGGGTCTCTACAACAGTGGCTGCTGTCAGAATGAAGTAAACAAGACAGAGCCAGCAGACTATAGGTGGCAGGGAATGCACAGAGTCGGAATGTCTCTGTGGAACTGTCTCAAAGTCTTGACGTTGAGAAGGGGCCTAAGTGCAGCCACCAGAGGCTAGAAAACAAAGTTTTGGCCAGGCCAGCCTCCACCACTGTCTTCATGGCATTCCGAGCAAGACTACAGTCTGCCCTAGCAAGGAAAGGTGCTGAAGTCGGAGGTGCCCAGCCAGAAGGCATATTTCAGAAATCAGTGTACCATGCACTGTCGCTAAATGTGTATGAAGAGGAAGAAGAATACTGCCTATTTCCTGCATTAAAAAAAAAAGAAAAGAAAAAAGATTAGCTTACTTTTTTTTTTTTTTTTTAAGAATCTTGTAGGTTTTAATTTATGTTTTATGCTAAAATTGAAATTTATCTGTTGATTTTTTTTCTGGGGATAGGACAGTAAAAAATAAGTATTGCTAAATAAAGAAAACTCATATAATGACACTTTATGTGTGTAATGGTGTTTTTTTTTTAGATATGCAAGGGCTGAAATCCTGGCTGGTTTTGTGAGTAGCTTGTTCCTTCTCCACATTGCATTCTTAATCATCTCTGAAGCTATTATGGTAGGTTTTTTAAATTCTGTGTGATTAGCTCTTTTATATTTTTAAAAACTAGTAATGTCCACTCCGGGAACTTATGAAAAACAGTATATCCCACTATAGTCTGTTAAATCACTGGTTCTCAAACCTTTTTCGGGCTGCTGCCCCTTTGCCTTCTAAGTCATATCTCAAGCCACCCCCAGCTAAATTTTATTCACTCAGTTGTTCTGATGCCTTCTGGCCTTACTTTTCATTCACCTTTCCCCTAGGGGCCCATACTTCCCACTTTAGGAACCACTGAATTAAATGAGTAAGTTCAAGATCTTCACCATATTGTTGATGGCAAAGAATAAAGAACCCATGTTCATAGTTTAGGAAGATATCAACTTATAAAATATAAACATTTGGTATGCTCTAATTGTAAGTAAGAGAAGTATTTAATGACTATAACTGTGTTCATTTCAAAGCAGTGAAATGTACTAAATACAAATATTTTCACTGGAATGGAATCTGGGAGTCGAACAGTAGATACACTTTATCTCTGTTAGAGCATCATCATTACTACATGGGATGACTCAGAAAATACATGATTCTTTCTTGTGCAAAAGAAATAGTAGCGATATGTTGAAACTTGGAGTAGAAAATATGAAAGTTTCAGCTGGCAGCCATTACTCAGGTGTAATTAACCTTGTGCAATGTTAGCCATTTTGTTTCTTATGTTGCAAACTGGAGCGTGTGATTCTACTCAGAAAATAGGCTTGTCTGAGTAAAATTGAATGTTTTTACTGAAGGTTTTGTTGTCTTTTTGGCAGATCACTACTACTTTTCTTCACACAAACTGGTTAAAAGATTTGTTGTGGCTCTGTCTCCCTGGAACTGTGAGCATGATGTTATTTGCAGTTATGATGCGATGAAAGTGTTGAAGCACTGGGGTTATGTTATTTGCAGTTATGATGCGATGAAAGTGTTGAAGCACTGGGGTTATGTTATTTGCAGTTATGATGCGATGAAAGTGTTGAAGCACTGGGGTTATGTTATTTGGAGTGTGGGTTACAGCTGCTAACCCTGAGTAGAGCTAGAGTAGGGAAAGGTGCAGTGTGTCTTGATCAGACTGTTTCTTGCCATCATGGTAACTATGTTTGCTAGGCAATGTCTAGGACTGGGGGTCCAAGCAGAGAGATGTAACAGGGACTGGTTATGGTTCATCAACCGTGGTGCATATGGCCAGTGATTGCAACGTCAGGCTGCAACTTCACCTGCATTAAAATAAATGAAAGGCATCATCATGTGCCATGCCGACGCGTTGGCTATTATGCTTCTCCAGAGTACACGATCCTTCATGCAGGCCATCAGCTCAGTTGGTGATCTCCTCTCACACTATCCTGTCAGACTGTCCAGTATCATTTCTCTTGGTCTTCCTCTTGATTTTCTTTCTTCTATTTTTCCTGTTGTTATAATATTTTCAATGCCCCCTCTTCTCATTGCATGTCCTATGAAAGTACATTGTCTCTCTCTTATCTTTTTGACAAGGTTTTTTGTCTCTCCAGCTCTTCTCATACATTCTTCATTAGTTATTTTTGCTGTCCAGGGGATTCGCAACATTCTTCTGGTAAACCACATTTCTGCTGCTTCCAATGATTTTTGTGCAGACTTGCCTATTGTCCATGATTCACTTCCATGTAACAAGATAGGTTCAATATAGCATTTTAGGACTCGTTTTCTAACATTAATTGATAAGGATGTGTTGGTTAATATGTTTCTCATTCTCTGAAATGCAGTCTTTGCTTGGCCTATTCTGTTCCTAATTTCTGTTCTGCATTTCCCATCTGAAGTTATTACTGCTCCAAGGTATTTGAATTTCTGCACCTGCTTTAGAATAGTTCCGTTTAATTTAATACTGCATGCTGGTGGATTCTGTTTCTTAGATATAACCATAGTCTCTGTCTTTTTGATGTTCAAAGTAAGGCATATATATATATATATATATATGAAAGGCATATACTTGTATTTTGACTTAACCTGCATACAAGCGGAGTTATTAATGTCTCAGCCACTAGTTACTGTCATGCTGTATGTACATATGTTTCAGAGAACATTTCAGCCACCAGAGGTAAAGCATGATCATCTGTATATTGTGTCAGTAGCAGGATTAATTGTGAACATAATTGGCATCGTTGCTCTACATTATGGCCACTGTCATGGCCAGAAAGGTATTAATAATAGAGATTATTTAGTTCTTGCTCTGTCTTTCTGGAACTGCAGGCAGTTATGATGACAAGAGTGACAAGCATTATGTTGAATGGTTAATGAGCCATAGCAACTGTTTATGGAGATCTTTAGAGAAGATGGGAAAAATTGCAGTGCTTCATTGTCATGGAGCTCACAATGATCCCTGCTCTGTTAACCAGCTAAAGCTTCTGTTGGAGAGGTGGGACAGTGTCTTTGTCAGCTGTGATCTGCCAATCCTGACGCATGCACTTAGCTATGAGTCATTGACTGCTATCTAGGGCTGCATCTTACCTCTATAGTGGAGATGAAACATCTTAAATATAGAAACTTTAGTTATTTTTTTTCCCGGTATATTTCTTCTTTCTTTTGTCTACTGACTTTACCTTGAAGAGCTACAGTTTGTGAGGATTTGTCTCTCAGGATGTGATTGGTGACACCCCGTCATAATCTAAATACATTCTTCAGTATCCTCAGCTACTGGTTGCTTCTATTCATGTCTCATGTCTAAATCCCCCAGTTTGTGGGGGAAGGGTGTTTGACTCTGGTCTTAGATGCTGAAGTGTAATATAACACTAAAAAAAGGGACCTGTTTTTTTTTTTTGTTTTTTTTTAAGTTTGAAAAAAAAAATTCAACTGATACAAAACACATCACAGTCTTGGAGCTTGGGATATGCAGTGATTTGTGTACTAGCCTGTCATGGTGATGTCAGTTGTTCAAGTCTGGCTGGAGGTGGCCATGTCACCCCCCCCCCCCTTCCCCTTCCAACTTCATTTTATCACCACCAGCTGTAGAAATGGGTACCCTATTCATTTTATCACTACTAGCTATAGAAATGGGTATCCAATTCATTTTATCACCACCAGTTGTAGGAATGGGTATCCAATTCATTTTATCACCACCAGCTGTAGAAATGGGTATCCATTTTATCACCACCAGCTGTAGAAATTGGTACCCCATTCATTTTATCACCACCAGCTATAGAAATGGGTATCCATTTTATCACCACCAGCTATAGAAATGGGTACCCCATTCATTTTATCACCACCAGCTATAGAAATGGGTACCCCATTCATTTTATCACCACCAGCTATAGAAATGGGTATCCCATTTCTGTTGAAGATGTAAAGGGGGTCAGGCATTTAATAGAGATCTCTCAAACATAATTTTGCATCCTAGCCTAAACTGCTGCCCATGGGGTAGCACTGCCACACACAGCCAGACTCAGGAACCATAACCAAGCTAGCTAGGAGCAGGAGAACCAAATATGATCCAGGACCTGTCAGAGAAGTTTAATATGTTCAGAACAGTAGGTGTTAATTAGAAATTACTAGTTTAGTTTCCTGTTAGACCTGCTCCAACTGAAGTATACTTTATTTGTGTCTGTGTTGAGCAGACCAGGACAAGTAATAAAGTATTCTAAAATTTAATATTCATGTATTCTTCTTTCAAATAGAAATGTTGAAATTTTGCCATTATTTGGTTAAATATGAATTGAAATTCAGTGTTCAGTACATTTGTTTTAGACATACAGAGACAGGCAGATGTTCTGTATCAGAAGCAACTTCCCAGGCATAGCCAATTTGTATGGCTGGAACAAAATGAAGCATATGGCAGCTAGTCTATAGATCCTTTGCATGATAACCACTCAACTCTGACTGTGCTTCCCATGCTCTGTATAAAATTTTCAGCATTATGTCTTCATCACTGATAGCCTCATATAATGAGGCAGACATTTCAGGAAGGATAAAGATGTTTTTGTAATGATGTAAAGCTGATACTTAAGTTATGTTGCAGTTATGTGTAGAAATTTTCTTGTCATGGACATGCCTTCAATTTTTTGTTGTTGTCATAGTTTTCTTTCCGCCTTTCGCATGTCTTAAAATTTTTCAGGTATTTCTTTCTTCTACTTTGTTCACCTTCAAAAAGGGCATTGTGTTGCAGTCATGCACCTTTTGTTCCCAATACATCTGACTGGCTATGCACATTTTTAAGACTGGGTTCACCTCCCTGCTGTGATCCCTATTCACTCTGCTAGACTACTGTCTGTTTCCAGGAGCACCAATGGGAGGCAGAGTAGGGTCTTAGCCAGCTGTGGTTTGTCAACCCTGATGCAAACAGTCACCTATGGGCCACTGATTGCTGTCTCATTCAGCTTGAGTAGTGCACCTTCACTAGGAAATCAAAGAATGAGACTTGGAGATAAACTGGGAAATTATAGGAAAAATGATATGAACAGAAACACATGGTCATTTGCCTGTGCACAGCTGAGTACTGCATTAACATAAGTCATTAAGGATGTGCACAACAGGTAGGTGTTTCTGTGTAACTTAGATCACTGGAGAGGCATTGAGGATATGAGGCTGGCTTCTCAAAGGAGAGTGCTTTCTATTTCAGTCTCAGAATTTAGTACCTGCCATTTTTGTTAAGGAATTTTTTTTTTTAATGGAGAATATCTTCAACTAGTTAAGCACACCAAAGTACCCTGTACACACTTCTATCAAAATTTTAAGGGAAGAACAGGTTGATTACATAAATATAAATAAACTGTGTCTGTAAAGGTTGTATCCTCTGCATAGGAACCTCCACATTATTTTTATGGTTAACATAAGTCTGCCTTCTCCATCTTTTAGTTGCCTATATAAGATTGGCCCCCTGCTGTTTCAGTTTTGTGTGTCATCTGCATCTTTTATTTGTGTCATTTTGCCTTTTTACCTTGGACTGATTGACTTTTCCTGTTTTCTGTATGAAAGATGTGATGGAAAGCCATGATTACAGTCAGAAAAATGTGAAACGCAGCCAGAGTGATTTTGCAGTCGGCCATAGTGATCCATGGTTTAGCTGTAACAAGCAGGCTAGCAAGAGTCATAGTGATCCATCACTTAGCTATAGCGGCCATACTTACAGTCAGAGTGATGGTTGGCATGTTTACAAAGGACGTAGAAGAAGAAGCTCTACTGAAACAACTGACTCACAGATTGAAGAGGGTAAAAAATCTCAGAGCTGTATGTGACTGAGTGTAATTATTTTTCAGAGATGAGGCATGTTTCTGTTAGATTATTTGTGTCAGAGAAGCATCACTGACTGTCTTCTCTCATAAGTGGGATTATTTGTGTCAGAGAAGCATCACTGACTATCTTGTCTCATAAGTGACAAATCTTAGTGCAGTAAGATGGCTAAACTTCATCATTGCTCAGAGGTAATTCATATTGCTTGAACTGAAAACCCCAATAAGATTGAGTCAGGTTTGATTACAGAAGCACTGCTTGGAGTCAATGGAAAGATCACAGTTGACAAAAATCTGTTTAATTGTTGTGCCGGACCACATTGGAGTGAGAGGTAATGAATGAGTGGACAGACTTGCTGGTGTGACTGCAACAGAGGGTGGACAAACTTGCTGGTGTGAGTGCAATAGAGGATGGACAAGCAATGGACTAGACTGATATCCTGAATGCACTCAAAGAAGCTGGTCAAATCACAGATTCAAGCAACAGTTCTGAAGTTGCAACCATGAACAGATTGCTGAAACATAACATCAGTTGTGGAGTGGTGGCCAGACAAGAGCGCTACATTGAGAGGCAAAGAAAACTGGTTAACCAGCATGGAACTGGTATTGTCAGCCACCAAACACTAGTGGAAATATTAAAGGTGGGATCAGAGTGCTTATGGACTAATCATCTGATGTGCAGTGAGGATGAACCATCAGTTCATATTGCTTGCCTGTCTTTTTTTTTTTTTTTAAACACCTGGCATTAACTGCACAGAATGAAGTGGGGAAAAGTTTTTTTTGGAACTCATTCCCAAACTAAGATTGTCTCCATATTCTGGCATAAGCTCCATAGCATAAGTTCAATATTTAGACCTAGAGCAAGATGAGAATAGGCAGTTATTCTTATATTGACACATAGTTCTTGCAAACTCTTACAGACAGCAACTTTGAAGAAGAAGAATCTTTATTTCTCCCGTGCATTTTATACACCCTCATGATGACTTCACGACGGAAATCATTTTTATGTAAGCTTCTTTATCTTCTTCACTCCCAGATATCAAGTTGGATATCATTGAAGAGTGCAACAGATTGATTCTGATTGTTGACATCATTGTACAGCTTGGTCTGGTTTGGTTCTGGTAATGGTCACATGTGCCTTCTTTTGCTCCTTATGTATCAGTACACTTATAAGAGAACCCAGTGAACTTTGCAAATATCAGTGACTGATAGCCAACTTACAGGAAAGAGCTTTTACAAAACAACAGACAAGTACAGGCTACAAGTGTTTACAGCTTGAGTCATGACATGTATAATTATGTCATATTAAATTTTGCAGTTAACTGCATTATTGATTTCAGAATTTGATTACAAAATGTTAGAGATGTGCTTAATATTGAAGTTGTTGATTGAATGCAAATATTTAACTTTTTGGGTGACTGAATATAAATTGTAGATTAATGAATATAAAAGTAGTGATATAATTAACATTAGAATGTTCCTTTGGACAGACTATTGTGCTACTGTATATTTCCATTACCACAAGTGGATAATGTATAATTGTAGCAACTTTTGTTCCATTCATTTTCAGGCGTGTTCCTTCACCTGTTGGCTGATACTTTAAGTAGTGTTGGTGCAGTAGTCTCATCAGTTTTGGTTCGTCAGTTTGGCTTGGTGATAGCTGACCCTATTTGTTCATTATTTATAGCAATTACAATTGCCATTAGGTGAGTTCTGTCAGTGATTAATGCAAAGTATGAATTAGTAAATGAAAACACTGGTGACTGTGTTAGAATGGTGACAGAGTTTTAGGAACTAGTGAATCAGAAGTAGCCAGAACACTGTCATCATCATCAGGTGCCATGCCAACTTGCATTGGCTATTGTGTTTCTCCATAGTACCCTTTCATCATGCTGGCCATCAGTTTAGTTGGCGACATCATTTCACACCATCTCATCGAAATATCCACTCTCATTTCTCTTGGTCTTCCATTGGCTCTTTTTCTCTCTATTTTTTTCTGTTGTTACAATACTTTCAGTGCCCCCTCTTCTCATTGAATGACCCATGAAAGTACATTGTCTCCATTATATTTTTTTAACAAGATTTTCCAACTCTCCATATACATTCTTCATTAGTAGTCTTTTGCTGTCCAGGGAATTTGCAGCATTCTTCTGATATCACGTCTCTCTGTTGGTGCCCCTTGTACCAAGCTGAGTCTGATTCATGGAACAAGGCTCACTGTCATCCTCAGTAGTGCTGCAGTCTATCAAGCTTTTTTTAAGGGTCTTCAAGAGATTAATATCGTGCAGCGCAGGTCAGTCATCACACAAAGACTGGCCACAGACCATGAAATGCGGAGAGACTTCGTTTCTGCTCAGCAAGATACTATAAAGCATAATAGGCAGTTATTGCTTAGTTGATCACCAGTCTTCAAACTAGCCAACGTAACTTGGTCACTTCAACATACTTATTTTCCTCACTATCTCCCCAGTGAATCAAAGAATTCAGTCCTGTGGGTTTGGAGCAACAGATCAGTAAACCATTGATTGCTGTAGGATTTTTTGAACCCAGTAAAGTTGTACTTCCGGCGTGACGTGCAAGATGGCGGTCGTTTTTAAAACGCTCTCGCCGGCATGCAGAAATCAGCGGAATTCCGCTTGATCTGTTACATATCATGTACCGGGAGTTGGGCATAAGGCT
Organism: Achatina immaculata; assembly: GCA_009760885.1. Lineage (NCBI taxonomy): Eukaryota > Metazoa > Mollusca > Gastropoda > Stylommatophora > Achatinidae > Lissachatina > Lissachatina immaculata. Next base: position 38,893,504 of record CM019705.1, on the reverse strand, counting down.
AACAACCTTATCCTGGGACCTATCTAGAGGCAACTCCAGATGGGAAAAAAAGATATCGTTATGGAAACTCGCAGAGAAACCAACCGAGCATCAGGGATGCCAACTCCGAAGAGCTCATTCGTCGGCCCCAAACATGTGACAAGGGTTGGATTCTGGAATGTGAGAACGATGGCAGCACCAACAAAAACTACCCAGGTCATCAAAGAAATGGAGAGATACCATCTAGACATACTGGGCATCAGCGAAATGCGATGGCCAGAAGCAGGTAAAAGATCGGTGGAAAAAGGTAAGTTAATTATACATTCAGGCAGAAATGACAATAAATTCCGAGACGGAGTGGGCATTATTATGTCAAATGTAGCTGCAAAGAGCCTTGTAGAATGGGAACCAGTGAACAGTCGTATAATAAGAGCACGATACAACCTACGACATGGAAGAATGACAATAATACAGTGTTATGCACCCACGAATGATGCAGATGATGATGTGAAAGACGACTTCTATCACCAACTACAACAAATCATCAACAAAGTCCCTAAACACGACATCCTAATTGCTATGGGGGACTTCAATGCTAAGGTAGGGAAGGATAATACCGACGTTGAAAAAATGATGGGGAAAGAAGGAATTGACATGGTTAATCAGAATGGAGAAAGATTAATTGAAATATGTCTAACAGAGGGCATGGTCATTGGAGGCACAATATTCCCACACAAAGAGATACATAAAACAACATGGATATCTCCAGATGATAGAACTAGAAACCAGATAGACCATTTTTGTATTAGAAAGCAATACAGAACATCTCTCATGGATGTAAGGGCTTATAGGGGTGCAGATGTCAACAGTGATCACAACCTGTGCATAGGGAAAATAAAACTAAAATTGAAAAGTCAACACAAGAAATCAGTACACAGAAAGATAAACATCCACAGCCTACAAGAAGAAAATACTAACATTAATTTCAATCAGGAACTTGCTAATCATTCCAAAACACCCAGTGAAGTTGAGGAGATAGGTATAGATGAGTTATGGAATTCTTACAGCACAGCCATAATCACAGCAGCAAAAGTAAGCGCTGGATTGGAAAACCCAAATAGAAAAGCATGGATATCAGATAAAACATGGAAGTATATACATGAAAGACGAGCAGTCAAATTAAACATGTTGAATGCAAAAGCAGATCATGAAAGAGATTCGGCAAAAGCAAAATACAAAGACATAGACAAGAAAGTAAAAAGTTCAGCTAGAAGGGATAAAAGAGAATACATAGACAATATGGCGAAAGAGGCAGAAAAAGCAGCAAAAACAGGAGACAGCAAAACTTTATATAACATACAAAAGAGGCTAACAGGTACTATTACATCTAAAGAAAGACCAATCTTTAGCAAAACTGGAACACTATTAACATCAAATAAAGACCAAAAGCAAAGATGGGCTGAACACTTCCAAGAAATACTCAATCGACCACACCCAAAAGAATTTTTAAACCTTGAAACTGATTTACCAGCCCCACAACTAAATGTCAATCTAGATGAAATTAAATTGCATGAAATTGAAACAGCAGTGAATTTAATGGCTAACAACAAAGCTGCAGGTGAAGATGAAATAACAGCCGAGATGCTAAAAGCTATCAATAGTGACAACTACAGAGAATGTTTAACAAGATTTGGAAAGAAGAAAAGGTCCCTTCTAATTGGAAGAAGGGAATCATTGTTAAAATACCAAAAAAGGGCAACCTTAGTGACTGTAACAACTGGAGAGGAGTAACCTTAATATCAGTTGTGTCAAAAGTATTTTGCAAGGTCATTTTGAATAGACTCAAAGATATAGTGGATACTGCAATGAGAGAAGAACAAGCAGGATTTCGAAAAGGGAGAAGCTGTCTCGACCAGATCTTTACTCTCAGAATAATACTTGAAGAACATATTGAAAAGCAGAAACCATTAATACTGAACTTTACAGATTTTAAAAAGGCATTTGATAGCATACACAGAGATTCATTATGGAGAATTTTATGTCTGTATGGAATACCATCTAAAATTGTCAACATCATTAAGGACTTATACAATGGATATGGTTGTGCAGTCAAGACAGAAGAAGGGATGAGTGAATGGTTCCAGATTGAAACAGGCGTGAAACAAGGATGTATACTGTCTCCTTTACTTTTTGGGATTACAATAGACTTCATAATGAAAAAATGCTGCACAGGTAACACAGGTATTGACTGGGTACATGAACTAGAAGATCTTGATTTTGCTGATGACATAATTCTTATCAGTAATAATGTGAATTCCATGCAAGAAAAAACAGATAGCCTATCGTTAATTGGCTAGCAAAATAGGACTTGAAATTAACAAGGACAAAACAAAAATAATGAAAATTCCCATCAATCAAAATGGAAAAATACACATAGAAGGGACAGATATTGAAGAAGTCAATCAATTTGCATACCTTGGCAGCTACATAGACCAGGATGGTGACACTAGAAAGGAAGTTAGGATCAGAATTGCAAAAGCAGCATCAATCTTCAAGAATCTTGAGAACATATGGAATTCAAAAGTTATAAGCACAAAAACTAAGTTAAGACTATTCAATTCAAATGTAATATCCACCCTCATTTATGCATGTGAAAGCTGGAAAACAACTAAAGAAATATACAAGAAATTAGACTCTTTTGAAAACAAATGCCTAAGGAAAATACTCGGCATCAAGTGGAATGAATTCAAGAACAATGCAGAGATAAGACAGATGACTGAACAGCAACCAGTTTCACGAGTGATCAGGAAAAGGAGATGGACATATGTTGGTCACTTGATGAGAAGAAATGATCAGAGAATCCCAAAACAAGCTATCAAGTGGAACACAACAGGCCGAAGAAAAAGGGGCAGACCGCGTGAAACTCTGAAGAGGACATTATTAAGAGAGGCCAAGTTAACAGGCATAAAATCCTTTGTTGAGGTTGAAAGACTCGCCGAAGACAGGAAAAATTGGCGAACTACTTTGCGAGCCCTATGTGACGTCTAACGGCACGGGAAGGATATAAGATAAGAAAGTTGTACCTGTCATTCACCTTAGATGAAGTTCTTTCCATAACACTAGCTTTCTCATTCGGTACCCTGTACTTTTTTAAATGTAAAATTAAACACAGTTTACAAACATCAGCAGGAATTAAATATTTGTGTGATTTTTTTTTTCCCTACCTTATTTGCTGCAAGATTTAATCTTTTACAAAATGCTGACTTGCTGAACCAAAGCCAAAACTGGTTGATTCTCCTTTGTGAGAAATGAGCATCATCAACCTACTGGTCCAATTATTCTCCAGCTGATTTTGCTGGTTGCTTTTTACTAAGGTTTTGACAATGTAAACTGGTTACATACCTGTGGCATCCGGAGTTTCAGCTTTTTTTTTTTTTAAAATTAATAATTTACTGGTAAATGCTGGTTAATGCAGTCAGCGGTAAAAAAAAAGAATATATATTTCACTAACCTTTGGTGAATTTGGACAGTCTTGTATTCATATGACTGATTTCAGTGTAGAAAACTTATTTTCTACATATGGCCAGTTTCTGTTTGGAAATCCCATTTTCAACAGATCATTGATTTCTGAGTAGAAATCATTGTGGACATCCTGTGTGCAGAGTTTCTTGCAGGCATTCTTCCCCAAGACAGGTGTGTCATCTGGACTGACTGAAACACGTCGTACATCTTACATCCTTCCCGTGTTGTTAAACATCACATAGGGCTCGTATAGTTCTTTGCCAAGTTTTCCTGTTCTCGGCAAGTCTTTCAACCTCATCAAGGGATTTTTTTATGCCCACTAAACTGGCTTTTCTTAACTCTTCCCGTACCACAGGAAGAAACACGGACGTTCAGTTGGGTGCCAGAGTAAAAGCGCGGATCTTGATTTGTTAGGGGATATAGTTGTAAAATGGAATGGAAAATAGTATTTACATGTAATTCCGTGTACTTATTATGTTTCAAAGTATAACTAAATGAATGAAAATTTCATAAATGCAGAGTTTTTTAGGAAAAAAAAGAAGTAATATGATATTTTTAGACAATGATTGTGCCCAGCTCACCATCAGCTAGGTCTAGATATGCCCTGCTTACCATCTGAGATGTCTAGATCTACTTGTCAATCTTGTATTGTGATTCTGTGTTGCAATCTCGCTAAATTAATGTCGGAAATAACATCCTAACAACTTCTCCAGTCGTCTAACATGTCTAAATCTACTTAGGATACATTCAAGAGCAGTGGGGTGGTCACAGGCCATGTCCATACTCCTATCTACATCATCAAAAATTGAAAATTTTCAATGTTTCTCTTCCTTTTTCTCACTCGGCATCACTCTTAACTAAGGAATCTTTCACCATTTTGAAAAGTCACCGGAAACGCGGACAAAATATGTACACTCTAAATGTTACACCAGTTGGTTTTATTGAAACAAATGAATTGTCACTGTAACAAACATGGCTCGCAACTCAGTAACTGGAAATTCTCACTATCGCGACAATGGCATGGGAAGTGTTAACAATGTCCTCTTTAGAGTTTCATGCGGTCGACCTCTTTTTCTTCAGCCTGTTGTGCTCCACTTGATAGCTTGTTTTGGTATTCTCTGATTGTTTCTTCTTATCACATGGCCTACATATGCCCATCTTCTTTTTCTGATCACCCATGAGACAGGTTGTTGTTTGCTCATTCGTCTTATCTCTGTGTTGTTACTGAAGCACAACTGCAGTATTATTCATGTTTTTGAAAGTGAAATAATCACACCAAATTTTGGATATTCTGAAGTTGGTCTACCTGGGTATGACAGTTAAGTTATTTTGTCCTTTTTTTCATTCTTCTGTAGTCTGAATTAAATTTGGTTAATGGGCATGCTAAAAATAAGAAAATTTGCAAGAAGCTTTTTTTGTTAATTTTATTGCATATCCATTTACTTCTAAGCGTATTGCCGCTGTTGCGAGAATCTGTTACAATCTTAATGCAACGAACACCATATGCTTTAAGCCATCAACTGCCTCGTTGTTATCTGCAGGTATGAGTTTTTCAGCGCTGTTGTTTTGCTTTTGTAATTTCATACTGTTGCACTGTTCTTTGTTATGTTTCAGTTTAGAAACATAGGTTGGCTTGTATTTAAACTGGGGCATGTATCATAGTAGTGACATAATAAAGGAAATATGGTTTGACATGCTTATTTTAAAAAAATATTCTTGATCTGAGTGGTACTTTTCTCTTTTGAACGATTTCCATGCTAGGAAAAAAAAAAAGGAACTGTCTGATTCAACAATCAGCAACCTATAACTGATCTCCTTTTGTCAGGGTTGGTGAACCATAACTGATCAAGACCCTGTTCCACCTCTCCGTTGGTACCTCAAGTAACAGGCCTAGTCTGGCTAATGTGCCAGGGATTGCAGTAGTCTCCATGGTAGTGGAGTGTGGCTGAGGTACTGATAAAACTGTCACATCCAGCTCCCAATCTGATGTGTTGCTGTGCCTTGCCAGCTCACAGTTCTAGGGAGATAGAAGAAGAGTGAACTCCTTTATCACTGATGCTCTAAACTGAAATCCTAACACTAACAAGAATTGATGATACCTAGTATTTTTGATGTAAGCAGATTAAATAATATCTATAATCATCAAATCTGTAGATTAACACAAGATGGTCGGTACTTGTTGGAACAAAATTCATGTCTTATTTGGCACTCCTTTGTTATATCACTCTTGAACCACTCTCTTCAGCTGTAAACTACATTATAACAGATTGAGAAGAAAAATGCTTTTGTGCAGTTTTATAACAAGCTGCCATATCTAAAATGATTAACACCTCTTTAAACTAGGCTTTACTTATAGGAGACATAATAACTTTCAGCAGGAGACATCTGAAAGCTGATATATAAAATTAGCCATCATGATCCATTGTTTAATTTATAGAAAAAATGAGACACAGATCTTCTATAGATGAAACTTCATTTCATAATGCTCAGAATCTTTGTACAGAAAAAAAAATATTGCCAGTTGGTCTCATGTTGCCTAATTTCTTGTTGCCCTTAGCATCAGTGGCTGTATAAAATAATAAGAAACTGTTTGGCATCATTATTACAGCTTACTTATCCATCAAAAATGATGTGAAAAGAAACTATGATTCTTACTTAAAATTATGCAAAATAAAATATCTCAGTTGAGGATTGAACTTGCAGCCATTTTTACTTTTTGTTCACAAATCTTGCTGCTTTACTGTCCAGACAGAAACTGTGCTTAAGAAATAACCCATTAGAACCAAAACTCCAGTAAACTTACCAAATATTATTAGAAACATCATCCATCGCTCTATGAAAACAAAAAACAGAATCTGTATGCCTTCGGTGCTTAACAAAAAATTGGCTCTATAGAAATTTAGTGTAGAAGTAGACTTAGTTCATAGTTTTTGTTTTTTTAAAACTTTTTTGTATACAAGTAATACATATGTTTAAGCTATTTGTTTTTCCTCTCCAACTCCTAAATGGCACTTCTGACTCAGTCTAAATTACCTTCACTCTAGTTTCTCTATTGGAATCCTCCATATAAGGTGCATTTACGCTAACTCCACATCCAAAGTGATACCATCTATGACTCCACAGCCCTGCTTATATGTGGGATCAGTGGAAAGAGGCATAAGTGTGTTTGTTTTTTTTTTTAAATGATAAGCAGCAGAATAAAATTAGTCAGGGCAAGAGTCTGCTTCAATGTAAGCACAGACATGACAAGCCAAATGCACAGTTAACTGGTAAGAGCAAAGGGAAGACTCAAAAAAGGTCAAGTCGTGGATGGGCCAGAGGTGTGCTTTCCAGAGAATGTAGATCCTGGACAGGAGTGGATACCCACAGCACTAAACTTCAAAGTGGCGCTGCATGTTCGTATTCCACTCAACAGAAGATGCAGGGAGGAACATATTCCTGCAGTAGTAGATGCTGAGGTCAAAGCACCAGCTAGTGAAAATAGCAAAGGTGGCAGTGCTGTTATTTATACTGATGGACTGGTGGTTCAGGGCAAGTAGTGTGCCCGAGCCTTTACAGTAAACAGTGAAAGAACCCGGTGATGCTTTTGCTGCTGCAATAATAAGTAGCCTCACAGTGGAAGTCATGGCTGCGACAAAAGCTCTAAGCTGGCTGATGTCACAAGACTACACACGGCCATGCATTCTGAGGTTCAATAAACATGCTAAAGAAAACTTAAGCTGACAACAGTGGCTTGAAGCCTTGCAGACGTCACAGATCCATCAGCTGACCTTCATTTTTTAACTAGGCCATGTAGGTGTCAGAGGAAATCGGTTGGTCAACTCAGCTAACATAGTGGTAATACAGGCAATGGATTGAGCTGGGGGTCATCAGTGATAGTTAAAAAGCTGAACACTAATAATCATGAATCAGCATTGTTGTATAAAATGAAGGAGCTGAGGGTGAAACTTGGTGTGGACAAAACATGACTAACCAGATGCTCCAGAAGGATGGTAAGTCACCACGTGATAGGTGTAATCAGTCATTATATGATGGAGGAGATACTGAAGAGACTGGAACATCTATGGATGCATCCAGAGTGCATGGGTGATGATCCTTTCTAACTAAAACATTTTATTTTTGACCTCAGGTAAGAAGTATGGAAGGGGTTCACAGTGTTCATGACCCACATTTCTGGACCTTATGCTCAAATGTGTATGTTGGAACCATCAAAATACAAGTGGGAGCAAAGGCAGACAGCCATCAAATTCTCTATGAGATGCACAATATTTTTTCTCAGGTCAGTGTATCTCTTGTGTGAATACATAAATAATTATGTACATATACACTGTCTGATTAGGCAATCAGTGACCCATAGCTCATATGCTAGGATCTGGGTTAGCGAACTATAGCTAACCAAGACCCTGCACACCTCTGTGTTGGTACCCCCAGTAACAGGCATAGTCAAGCTAATGGGGCAGGGATCACCATAGTCCCAATGGTGGTGGAGTCTGCCAAAGAAGCATTTCATGCTCCCTGCTTTTTAGCTGTACTTCGGGACTGAAAAAAAAAAATAGCTGCCATAACCCACTTCCACACCAGTACAATGCTGTGCCTCAACACTTCCACAGCATTGGCTGCAAAAAACACCACCTTGCAGCTACAGGGAGATATCTCAAGACAAGATACATACAACGAGTTTCTTGACTAAATAGAAGACCAGCAAAAGTTTTATTACCTACTCTCTGCTGTATTACTTGAAATGCAGTTTTATTACTTGAAATGCAGTTACAAGTTACTGATGTCAAATAACTGCTGGAGCAACAGCACAGCTAGCAGGGCCAGTGAACTAGAGTTTGCTGAGACCTGTTCCCAGTCTTATTTGGTGCTCACAATAACTGGCTCAGCCTGGTTGAAGTAATAGAGGTTATTATGGTACACCATGGTGGTGGAGTGCAGGAAAGCTAGTTTTTTGCCCCATTCCAAGTCTTTAAGCTAGCCATGGGAACCCACTCTCAATCTGATCAAGTTCCTTTGCTTCACCATCTTCTGGATGATGAAGAACATTGTGCTTGCAGTTCCTTGGAGATAAAGTAACAAGAGATGACATGATTTTGAAATGATCTAGTCAAAGATATCAAATTAGCCATTTTGAAGAAATTTTATGTTAGGCTACCATGAATTTAGTCCCTACATATATAGAACCAGTTTTCATAGAAGCATTGAGGGAAATTAAAAGGAGGACATCTGTCACTCTTCAGAAAGTAAAACAACTAAAGAATCTGTGGACAGGAACAGACATAACTACAAAAATAAGATTTTTAAGGGCATGCATCTTTCCCATCGCAACATATGCCTGAGAGACCTGGACACTTAACAAAACAGCTGAGAAGCACATAAATGCCTTTGAATGCTACAGAAGAGTTCTTCAAATAACATGGACACAAAAAAGAACAAATATATCCATACTACAAGAACTTAATATTGAAGAAGGCTGGCTAGTAAAGAGGATTAAACAGAGAAAACTTAAATACACATTAAACATGATAATCTAGAGAAACTGTCTTGGAAGGGTTCATAATGGGGAAAAAGAAAAATAGGAAGACCAAGGCGAAGATGGCTGTAAGACATCGTTGATGATCTGCAAATAGATGCAGCAGGCCATCTTGCTCACAACCGAGAGGCCTACAGGAGTGCTGTTAGGGAGGCAAAGTTCTGCAAGGGACATGCAAATGAATGAATGATTCTCTCAAATACACTGTCAGTTTTTTGTGTAGTGTACCCATTTATACTGCACCATGCAGGCTGAGTTTGACCATTTTCAACCACCACCACTACACTACACTTTATTGTGCTGTCTCTTGAATGCATCCCAGCCACCACTGGGACATAAAAGCCAAGGCTCTTTGCTCACTGGCAGAGATATGACCCCCTGAGCTACTTTATAACTGAAGCCACCAAGAATAGTCAAACTCCAATTACTGATATTTATAAAAGTGTTCAAAATAATTCAGTTAGTTCTGTGGGATATATAACCTTATATTCAGGATCCACTCAGAAGCTAGACTTGACTGAAACTTGCATCCATACAGTTCATTACTTTATAATCTAAATGTAAACTCTTGATCAGTATATAAATATAACCCAAATTCTGGGCAAAGCCATCACAGAAAATAATGTAATCAAGACAGCTGAGCAAGGAACGCAAATATCTGAGGTACAGCCAACAGCACTTCAGTGATTCAACTTAGTAAGTTCAATTAATAATAATGTTACATCTAGTTTGTATGAAAGCTCTTCTATTTACTTACTTTCAGTTCTACAGCATAATGTTTATAAAAGGCATGGTAGAAAAATTCATAAATGCATATTATCACAGAAACTAGCTTTTTTGTTATTATCAAACATAACAGTTTCTATTTTTCTTGCAAGTTTTATTCTCGTGTTTATAATAGATTGTGATTATTCTATCTGAAAAAAGAACCTTGAAGTGGAAATCTGGCAAGTTTAAATGTTATATCCTCTTTTTGCCACCATGTGCATTCTTGCACCTGTCAGTTTTACCTCTAAAGGTTTTAATTATTTTGCAGATTGGAGTGAGTCACTTGTGTGTACAGATAGAACATGTACATTAAATCTGCTGCTTCTACTATCAGCATATGGTCAAGTCTACAGAAAACTAAGATTACATACAAGATTTCAACTGTAGATGTGCTTAGCTATAACTGTATTTAGTATATGTCTGAGTGCATAGCTTTTTTTCCCCTCTAACCTCATGTATTATGTATTGATTTGTAAGCTAAATATACACCAAAGGAATAGTATTTATTTAACATATACACCAAAGGAATAGTATTTATTTAACATATTATACACCAAAGGAATAGTATTTATTTAACATATTATACACCAATGGAATAGTATTTATTTAATATATGTGTTTTCATCAGTTTGCATGAACTGTTATCAGTGTAGCAATACATGATTTCATATTTTTTAGATCTTTGCGTTTTCATTAATTTGCATTAATTATTAACAATTTTTTGCTTTTTGGAATTGCTGTAGACTTTATAATGAAAAAGATGTTGTACTGGTAAAACGGGCATTGATTGGCTACATGGGGCCCAAACAGAAGATCTTGATTTTGCAGATGACATAATTCCCTGTCTTCCTTAGCTAGCAAAATAGGTCTTGAAATTAACAAAGACAAAACAAAAATTATGAAACTTCTCATTAATCAAGAAGGAAAAATATACGTAGAAGGAACAGCTGTTGAGGAAGTAAATCAATTTGCATACCTTGGCAGCTACATAGACCAGGATGGTGACACCAGAAAGGAAGTTAGAATTAGAACTGCAAAAGCAGCATCGATCTTCAAGAATCTTAAGAACATATGGAATTCAAAAGTTATAAGCACAAAAACCAAGTTAAGACTATTCAATTCAAATGTGATATCCACCCTCATTTATACATGCGAAACCTGGAAATCAACTGAAGAAATAGATAAGAAATTAGACTCTCTTGAAAACATGCCTCAGGAAAATTCTAGGTATAAAGTGGAATGAATTTAAGAACACAAAGATAAGACAGATGAGCAAACAACAACCTGTCTCATGGGTGATCAGAAAAAGAAGATGGACATATGTAGCCCATGTGACGAGAAGAAACAATCAGATAATATCAAAACAAGCTATCAAGTGGAGCACAACAGGCCAAAGAAAAAGAGGTCAACTACATGAAACTCTAAAGAGGACATTGTTAAGAGAAGCCAGTTTAGTGGGCATAACATCCCTTGATGAAGTTGAAAGACTTGCAGAGAACAGGAAAACTTGGCAAACAACTATGCGAGCCCTATGTGATATTTAACAGCACGGGAAGGATGTAAGATTAACAATTTAACAAGATTATACGTATGCTGCATCAGAAATTCACAAACTACTGATTGTAACTTTTGCAAAGTCAAAATAACAGCATAAAACTTGCGAAAGAAGAAGAAGAAGCATAAAACTGAAGGAGCAAAATAACTCAGAGTTAAAAGGGTGAGTTTTAAGAAAATAAAAAACATATGACATCTGGAGGGTGGAAGTGAAAGGAAGGGTGACTGACAGTGACATGTAATTTAACAGGAATGTAGTTCACTGCCAGATTTGCAGATGTCACAAAGACCTGCACCCAGTGACTTGTTCTGACATGATCTCATCAAATTTGGTGGGGGGTGGGGGGGGGGGGGTGGGCGGGCGCACTAAAATAAAAAAAAAATATTAAGAACTGAAAACAATATATTGATAAACTGGTCTAAATACATAATCACCCTTACCCTTAATACAATTTTATTCTCAGCTCTCCTTATTTCCATTCTCCTCAACTAAAATCACAGTTCCAGGTCTCTTGCATATTCTTCATGTTTTATGTTTACACTTCATATGATCCAGTTTTTATGTCTACACCTCACAAGATCTATTTTTTATGTTTACATCTCACAAGATCTATTTTTTTATGTCTACACCTCACAAGATCTAATTTTGCTCTTAATATTTATGTATATTACTTTCTGACACTCCAAGTTCTTTCAAGAATGTCAGCATATCCTCATCAAATGACCTTGTTCCACAAACTAAGACAAGGACACTGCCCTTGCTGCTGCCTAGCTCTTTGTGCACAATTTCCTTGTTAATGTGTCCCAGGCTGATATCATCCCAAGTTTTGTACCTGTAGGTGGGTGAGCTGGGTTCCTGCAAGAAATAATAACATATTTTATATATCGAGCTTTTTGCAGGAAGAACTGGATCATTTAATAACTGAGTAAGTGATAGGAGAGATGAATATGAACAAATATCAAGAGCAATGACTAACAGAAAAAAAAAAAACCCATCTAGGAACCAATAACAAGACCAGCAAGAACCAACTTGTTAGCAGAGTTTTCACTTTACAGTCTGCGTGTGTTGTTTTTAACTGATGGTTAATTTTAATTCATGTACCATAAAAATTGTGAAAACACACTACTAGCTTTGCTTGCTCTCTCTCTCTCTCTCTCATACACACACACTGTCACTGCCACCACCAACACATATGTGCATACGAAGAAGAAAAAAAACCACATATTACATCACATTTGTAGAAATCATAACAGAGAAATTCATACTACATATTATATACAAGGTCATAGACAGCTCTCATACTGCATAGTCTTTGCAGGGTTTTATTATAATAACTGTCTATGTATAAAATATTAATCAACTCCTTAAATTATGGTTTACCTGTAGGAAAAGAAGTTCATCTACAGTCTATAAGTACAATAATAAACATCACTTAACATACTTGTGTATATATATATATATAGGAATAAACTCTACATCTCTCTCTCTGAACCTTAAGTGGCTAAGGCACATGGGGCTTCCGCCAGGGTTTTTCACAAACGCCTGTCCTTTGACTTTTTTCCGCTCAGGTGAGCTCTCTATTACTCAGCATCCTCTCTGTTGTTCTTCTCCATGTCTCCTTTGATCTACCCTTACTTCTGTTTCCCTGTGGTGTCCGTCATAGTGCTATTTCTGGTAGTGAGTTGTCAGTAATTCAGAGCACATGTCCCAACCATCACCAGCATATTTCCCTAATAATTGCTGTCAGTGGCTTCATCTGCATTTCTGCCAACAAGATATTTCATATGGTGTTTGGCCAAAATATCCTTCATAAACATTTAGTCTCGAAGGAATTCAGCTTGTTTTCTATAGTTTTGGTGGTTTTCCACCATTTGCTTCCATAGAGTAGTACACTTAGAACATTACTCTTAAATGTCCTGATTTTTGTCTTCAAGCTTAGTTTTTTTAGATTTCCATAGTCTGCAGCATTGCAGAAACCTAGTTTGCTCTAGTAAGTCTGCTGTTGATGTCCTCTGTGCTGTCTCCATTTTCTAATACTCTTATCGCCAAGATATACAAATTCGTTTACCTCTTCCACTAACTTGCTATCTACTCTGAGTACATTTGTGTTGTTCACATTTTGCTTCATTAACTTTGTCTTTCCTACGGTGATCTTTAATCCTATATTGTTAGCATTCTGAGTTAGCTTGTTTATTTTATCTTGCATATCTCTGTGGCTGCTTGATAGCAGACAAATGTCCTTGGCAAAGTCAAGGTCCTCCAGAACTGTTTCGAAGGTCCATTCAAATCCTCTGCGTTTGTCTGATGTTGCCTCCTTCATTAACCAGTCTACTGCCAAGATAAATAATGTTGGTGATAGTACACATCCCTGCTTCACTCCTGTTTGTACCCTAAAGCTGCTGGAGGTATGTTTTCTGCAAATCACTTTGCACTGAAAACCCTTGTATAGGGCTATGATGACATTCACTGTCTTATAGGGGAGGCCATGCCATCTTAGAATTTTCCACAGTGCACCTCTGTTGACACTGTCAAAGGCTTTCTCAAAATCTATAAACAGTGCATATGTGCTATGCCACTCATTTGCCTGCTCTAATATTTGTCTAAGTACAAATATGTGGTCTATGCATGATCTTCCTTTCCTAAATCCTGCCTGCTCTTTCCGAAGTTTTCCCTCAAGTGCTGGTACAATTCTGTTGATGGTTATTCTGCAAAATACTTTACTGGTGAGTGGCAGTAGGGTAATGCCTCTCCAGTTCCCGCAATCTCTGAGGTCACCCTTCTTTGGTAGTTTTACTATAAGCCCAGTTTTCCAATCCTCCTGAGCTTTTTCTGGAAAAGCCAGTTTAATGGGCATAACATCCCTTGATGAAGTTGAAAGACTCACCGAGAACAGGAAAAGTTGGCAAAGAACTTTGCAAGCCATATGTGATGTTTAACGGCATGGGAAGGATGTAAGATGTAAGGAGCTTTTTCTAGATCCCAAATCTGTTGTAGTATCCAGCAGAGTTGTTTTAGTGTTCCTGTTTCTTCTGCTTTCAACATCTCAGTAGTCACTTCATCTTCACCTGGTGCCCTGTCTAATTTTAGCTTCTTTACTGCCTCCTTTACTTCACTTATTGGTCCTGTAGTGATGTTTAGTTCTGTTTTTGCTTCAGGTATGTCTATGTCTAATGCTCACAACCGAGAGGCCTACAGGAGTGCTGTTTGGGAGGCAAAGTTCCGCAAGGGACATGCAAATGAATGAATGTCTATTGTTTGTGCTGTTTGTGTTATGTTCCCTCCATTTTTCAATTTTTTTCTTTCTCCACTGACCAGTTGTCTCTTATGTGTCCTCACTGCACTCTCACATCTTGTGCTGAAGTAACCTGTCATCTGCTTTGTGATTTTGTATGTTTTTCATGTCACCTGCATATGCTGCTTTCTCTGCTGTTCGGCAAAGTTGTCACAGTACTGACTTTTATCTTGACGGCATGATTCCTTCACCTCTTTGTCTTTTTGTGCATAGTTATTTAAAATTATTCTTTTACCCTTTGTGATTTGGTGCTCAGTAATTTTTTCTTGATTTCCTTTCTTTGCTCTATCTTTTCCCATGTGGTCTTGCATTCCTCTTTTCTCTGTTTCCAATATCCCAACACCTCTTGCTTTTTTCTTGAACCGTTTCATTGAGCTCTAGTATAGACATTTCTGCTTTGTCTTGTAGGACGAGAATTCATTCCTCGTTTGCTGGTCTTTCAGTTTTGGTGTATCAAAGTGTACATTTCATGATTCTCTGATTTTGGCTTTCCTTAGTTTTAGTCTTATTTTTGCTACCAGAAGGTTGTGTGATCACTTCCTACATCTGCTCCTTTCCTTGCTCTCACATCTTGTAGTGACCATTTCCATTTGTTTATTTTTCCATTTGTGTTTATTAGTATGTGATCGATTTGGTTTTATCTGGGGACCTCCAAGTCACTTTATTGATGTTTTTATGTTGGAAAATTGTACCTCCGATGGTCATCATGCTTTCTTCACAGAAACTGCAGTCTTTCTTCATTTTCATTTATTTCTCTGATTCCTTCTCTTTCCATGATTCTTTTTCTATCTTCATTTTCCTCACTTTTGCATTGAAGTCATCCAAGTCATGCTTGGGTATTGTTTCTATTGTGGCTTGGAGGCTGTTGTAAAAATCTTTTAATTCCTCTTCAGCTGCTTCTGTTAGTGCATAACAATAACAGCTTTGTGAATCTTATGTTGAAGCGTGCATATAATAATCTCTCATTTATAGAGGTCCATTTCAGCAGTGCTCTTGATGCTTCTTTTGTTATAATCAATGCTACTCCTCCTTCATGATGATCTTCTTTACCTGACCATATTATTGTATCTTCTGTGTGCTGTGTTGTCAATTTCCTTCTGCCTTGTCCTGTCCATCTCGCTTCTTGTATTCCTAATATGTCTAGTTTGTACCTTTGCATTTCTGTGATGGTTTGTGCTAGTTTTCCAGTCTGATTAAGTGTTCTTACATTCCAGCTGCCTATTTGCATCTTGTGTTTAGGTTCCAGGAGGTCTGCAGTCAGGCTGGGGACTTCCAGTGGCTGGCTTTCATCCACAACCTTCATAGGCTCAGTTTCCTGATAAGCATTTCTCCTTCCACCTATATTTGTTTTTTTCCCTTGCTTCTGGTTCTATAGCAGTCTGATGGTTTTTTTTTTTTTACCAGACAAGGTTGCTGGCCCTATGCCGAACCTTCCTTAGTCACCTTTTACGATCATGCATGGTAGGGTATAGCGGTCCTATTCTTTGCTTCCTAAGGCATGTGCCCAAGTCCCTGGTACCACACAGGGGAAAATCTACATATACTGCACAAAACAACTTACCTGACTCAGGACGTAGCGACAGGAAAAATTCCAGAATCTCCTCCATTCTTCAATCTCTGACTTTGCCATGATATGACTGTATGAACAACAGGCATATACCAGCCTGAGGTAAGTTTCGTCAGCATCATCAGCAAGAACTGAGCTTATCACCTGACACATAGGAGCAATACCTGTCCCTGCACACAGCATGAGCACACAGCTGTACTGAACAAATGAAAAATATATACAATTTTTCCAGCAGGAAGTCATGCAGTTTTACATGTCATCAGTTATTTTCTTCTTCACCATTAAGTTCTTAGTCATGCAAATCATAAGCCTCCTTATATAAGGATATAATCATAAGGACACAAGCTTGGGGCAAAAGTTTTGGGGCTCCTATCAGGATCTGGAGAGGACTGCGGGCTTTGCCATGTTGACAGGGATCAGGATCTGAAATGACCAACAACCTCGAACGCAGAAGAAGAAGCGGCCTCCTTGCCAGGATGAAGTTCAGTCTTTTCTTGCCAACTTAGGCCAAGCCCTGTGGCTATGTCCGTATGCATAGATCTATAAAAGTTTGGCACTGTAGAGAACTTTCTGGACTCTGTACTTCCCCCAACACATGCGTTCATCTGTATGCGAGATCTCAAGTTGATGGAGATGGCTCAGCAACCTGAGGCGGCCAGTTCTTAATCAGAACAGGACTATCTAGACTGGATCCGATTCGCTGCCTGTGCCCACACTCTTGGTCCATAATTGGTCATAGTGGTTTTATATGACGGTCTTTGGCTCCCAGTAACTGACCTGATCCCCCGTGTGGTACCCGGGATCTGCAAAGAATAGGACCACTGTACCCTACCATGCATGATCGTAAAAGGCGACTAAGGAGGGTTCAGCATAGGGCCAGCAACCCTATCTGGTAAAAAACAATCAGACTGCTACAGAAACAGAAGCAAGGGAAAAAGCAAATGCAGGTGGAAGGAGAAATGCTTATCAGGAAACTGAGCCCATGAAGGTTGTGGATGAAAGCCAGCCACTGGAAGTCCCCAGCCCGACTGCAGACCTCCTGGAACCTAAACAAAAGATGCAAATAGGCAGCTGGAATGTAAGAACACTAAACCAGACTGGAAAACTAGCACAAACCATCAAGGAAATGCACAGATACAAACTAGACATACTAGGAATACAAGAAGCAAGATGGACAGGACAAGGCAGAAGGAAATTAACAACACAGCACACAGAAGATACAATAATATGGTCAGGTAAAGAAGATCTTCATGAAGGAGGAGTAGCATTGATTATAACAAAAGAAGCATCAAGAGCATTGGTGAAATGGAGCCCAATAAATGAGAGATTATTATATGCAAGGTTCAACTCAAGATTCACGAAGCTGTCTATTATAGTTTGTTATGCACCAACAGAAGCAGCTGAAGAGGAATTAAAAGAAGATTTTTACAACAGCCTCCAAGCCACAGTAGAAACAATACCCAAGCATGACATGCTACTCATCTTGGGCGACTTCAATGCAAAAGTAGGTGAAGGAAATGAAGATAGAAGAAGAATCATGGGAAGAGAAGGAATCGGAGAAATAAATGAAAATGGAGAAAGACTGTGCAGTTTCTGTGAAGAAAACATGATGACCATCGGAGGGACAATTTTCCAACACAAAAACATCCATAAGGTGACTTGGAGGTCACCAGATAAAACCACAGAAAACCAAATCGATCACATACTAATAAACAACAAGTGGAAACGGTCACTACAAGATGTGCGAGCAAGGAAAGGAGCAGATATAGGAAGTGATCACAACCTTCTGGTAACCAAAATAAAACTAAAATTAAGGAAAGCCAGAATCGGAGAACACAGAAAGATACATTTTGATACAAGAAAACTGATAGACCAGCAAACAAGAAATGAATTCTCAATAATACTTAAGAACCGCTTCAGTGTCCTACAAGACGAAGCAGAAATGTCCATATTAGAGTTCAATAAAACACTACAGGAAACAGCAAAAGAGGTGCTGGGATATCGGAAAAGGAGAAAAGAGGAATGGATAAGTGAGACCACATGGGAAAAGATAGAGCAAAGAAAAGAAATCAAGAAAAAATTACTGAACACCAAATCACAACGGCTTAAAGAACGAGTTTTAAGTAATTATGCACAAAAAGACAAAGAAGTGAAGGAATCATGCCGTCAAGATAAACGTCAGTATTATGACAACTTAGCAGAGACAGCAGAGAAAGCAGCATATACAAATGACATGAAAACCATATATAAAATCACAAAGCAGATGACAGGTAACTTCAATACAAGATGTGAAAGTGCAGTAAGAACACAAAATGGACAACTGGTCAGTGGAGAAAGAGAAAAAATTGAAAGATGGAGGGAACACTTTAACACCCTACTAAACAGAACACAAGCAGCACAAGCAATAGATATACCTGAAGCAAAAGCGGAACTAAACATCAATACAGGACCAATAACAATAAATGAAGTAAAAGAGGCGATAAAGATGCTAAAATCAGACAGGGCACCAGGTGAAGATGAAGTGACTGCTGAGATGTTGAAAGCAGAAGAAACAGAAACACCAAAACAACTTTGCCGGATATTACAACAAATCTGGGATTTAGAAAAAGCCCCAGAGGAGTGGAAAACTGGTCTTATAGTAAAACTACCAAAGAAGGGTAACCTCAGAGATTGCGGGAACTGGAGAGGCATTACCCTACTGCCACTCACTAGTAAAGTATTTTGCAGAATAATCATCAACAGAATTGTACCAACACTTGAAGAAAAACTTCGGAAAGAGCAGGCAGGATTTAGGAAAGGAAGATCATGCATAGACCATATATTTGTACTTAGATAAATATTAGAACAGGCAAATGAATGGCATAGCACAACATATGCATTATTCATAGATTTTGAGAAAGCCTTCGACAGTGTCAACAGAGATGCACTGTGGAAAATCCTAAGATGGCATGGCCTCCCCCATAAAATAGTTAATGTAATCAAAGCCCTATACGAGGGTTTTCAGTGCAAAGTTATCTGTGGAGAACATACCTCCAGCAGCTTTAGGGTACAAACAGGAGTGAAACAGGGATGTGTACTATCACCAACATTATTTATCTTGGCAGTAGACTGGTTAATGAAGGAGGCAACATCAGACAAACGCAGAGGATTACAATGGACCCTTAACACAGTGCTGGAGGACCTTGACTTTGCGGACGACATTTGTCTATTATCAAGCAGTCACAAAGATATGCAAGATAAAATAAACAAGTTAACCCAGAATGCAAACAACATAGGACTAAAGATCAACGTAGGAAAGACAAAGTTAATGAAGCAAAATGTGAACAACAGAAATGTACTCAGAGTAGATAACAAGTTAGTGGAGGAGGTCAACGAATTTGTATACCTTGGCAGCAGAGTAGTAGAAAATGGAGACAGCACAGAGGACATCAACAGCAGACTTACTAGAGCAAAACAGGCTTTTGCAATGCTACAGAATATATGGAAATCAAATAAACTAAGCATAAATATGAAAATCAGGATATTTAAGAGTAATGTTCTAAGTGTACTACTCTATGGAAGTGAATGCTGGAAAATCACCAAAACCATAGAAAACAAGTTGAATTCTTTCCAGACTAAATGTTTACGTAGAATTAAAAAAAATATTTTGGCCAAACACCATAAGAAATAACATCTTATTGGCAGAAATGCAGATGAAACCACTGACAACAATTATTGAGGAAAGACGCTGGCGATGGTTGGGACATGTGCTCCGAATGACTGACAACTCACTACCAAAAATAGCACTAAGATGGACACCACAGGGGAGCAGAAGTAAGGGTAGACCAAAAGAGACATGGAGAAGAACAACAGAAAGGATGTTGAGCAATAGAGGGCTCACCTGGGCAAGAGCAGAAAAAAAGGCGAAAGACAGGCATTTGTGGAAAACCCTTGCGGAAGCCCCATGTGCCCTGGGCACTTAAGGTTCAGAGAGAAACTGACCTGATGTCATCAATTACATTTCCTTGTACAGCTGATAGTGGCACTGGAAGAACTATAAACTTTTACCAGCTGTTATCAAAGTCTTGCAGTAATAAATTACTTCAGACATGAGCAGACTGTAAGGAGTTTCCACATTAATGAAAATGGAACCAAAAGTACATCAAAACAAAGCATAACTGAAAATACAACACAACAAGCTGATAACTGTACTAGATGAAAATTTTGTAACCCAAAAGACTCTGCACCAGTTAATTAAAACTGTATATTCAAGATGTGTCAGATGACAGCACAGAGGATGACTTCAAGAATTCTGAGTTGCTAACTGGGAAGATAATGTCAAAGAGTATAAATTTTTACGTAATGATAAGTAAGTTTCATTTGCAGATATGAGTTTTAATAGCTCAGAGGTGCGTGAAGTGGTATACCAATGCCTCACTATAATGTTTTTGGGGTACAAAAAATTCTGATCCTGTTATGCACAAGGCTACATTAAGTAGGCAGCAGGATGATCTGAAAAGGCTGAATGATAATTTTAGTTCCATTATTCCTCTGGGAACAACTGTGTTAACTCTTTCCACCCGCCTGGGCCCTATGGGGGCCATGTTCATTATACGTCGGCAATCTACAGGCCCCTATGGGACACCCTGTTTTGTTTCGTTCACATGTGAAATTAACTTTTTAGTTAACGACTATCTGCGCATGCCAGAATCTTCCTTTACTTCCGGGCACGCCGTTCAAAAAGGAGTTTGTTAAATATTATCAAGAATTTGTGTTTTTCAGTGACATTTTCGAGACCGACTCAAAAAATGAACCCACCCACTGACTCGACAAATGTGACTGCATGTTATTCAGGTAGTGGTAGGCCTGTTAGAAACAGTGCAAAGGCAGCTTTGAATTTATTTAAATGTATAGGTAACGGAAAGACCATAACTGAATCAAGTTCTCACGTGGATGAACCTGTAGTTAGTTTATCTGCCTATAGTGACGGTGACAGGCATAGTGAATGTGACTCTAACAATGGCCCTACGACTAGTTCTAGTTCTTTAGCTGGACCGAGCAACAGGGTAAGTCCTCCACCTGTGAAACGACCTAGAACTATTGTTTCTGTGGCTCAGAGAGAAAATAACAATTCAGTATCTAACTGGAGAGAAGCACAGGTGAATGAAGAGCTAGGAACTCCTAGCAGCAGTGATCCTGGCAGTGGTATTCTGTTAGATGTTGGCGGTGAGCGGACACCACTGGGGTTTTTCTTTGCACTATTTACAATAGATATTTTGGACAGTCTCATAGCCAGCATAAATGCTTATGCTATTATGAAACTTAGCCAAGCAGGTGATGGTAGTAATGATTCTGGATGGACACCTATTGGCTGCCATGAAATGTATAAGTTCATGGCCACCATCATTTCCATGAGCATGCAACCTAAACCAAAACTCAGTGACTATTGGATCACCACAGGCCATCTGCAGTCACCATTTTTTAGGCAGATGTTTAGTAGGGATAGGTTTCTAATGATATACAGCACCACGCTGCATGTTAGTGAAGCTGATAGTAAAGGTAAAGCCAAAATTGAACCTTTTGTCAATCAGCTGGTCGCATCTTTTCAGGCAGCCTTTTACCCTTTCAGAGACGCAAGTATTGATGAAATGGTAATTGGCTACAAGGGACGCTGATGTCACAAACAATATAACGCTAGCAAGCCAGCCAAATATAACATCAAGATGTTTGGCCTTTGTGACTCCATCACAGGTTATGTGTTCAACCTGGTGATATATTTTGGGAAGCAAACCTCCTATGACCCTGCCACTGCTGACAGTCCAAGTCATGCTGTGAAAGTTTTTCAGACACTTTTGCAGCCAGTGAAGGCTTCTCATCATATATTTGCAGACAGGTTTTATACCAGTCTTCTTCTGGTTGATTATCTGCTGTCAAAAGGTCACAATTACACTGGGACCTCGAATATCTGTCGTAAGGGCTTTCCTCCGCAGCTGAAAACTCAGACACTTGAGGAAAACAAGCCTGTTTACCATGTCAGAGATGATGGTAAGATTCTCTGTTTCCTGGACAAACAAAAAGTCAAAGAAGCCTGTTCATGTGGTTACAACACATGGAAAAGCTGTCACTATTCCTCTTATTGAAGGACAACGAGAGGTCCAGAAACCAGAGATCATTCACACATATAACATGTGTATGAATGGATGTGACAGAGCTGACCAAAAGGTTTCATACTATGGCATGCATTCTAGAAAGACAATAAAGTGGTGGAAGAAAATATTCAACTGGATTTTGGAAATAACACAGGTGAATGCTCACACTTTATATTTGCTTTCAGAGAACCCTGGCAGGAGTAACAAATCTCTGGTCTTCTTCAAGAACCAGCTTATTGAGGGTTTGGTATCCTTGGCAGACAGCAGCTTCATTGCAGAAGTTAGTATGCCTGCTCCCAGGCAAACGGGAACAGCAGCACATCCCATTATCTCTGAACGCTACCAAGGTGTTCATCTGATTGACATGAAAGATTTCCGTAAACGGTGTTTATACTGTTCGAGGCCAGACAAGAAAGTCTGCACCTATTACTACTGCACTACGTGCTCGGACGAACCTCATCTGTGTCCAAAGAATTGTTTCCGGGCGTATCATACGTCACATCGAGCATGATACCACTGCATTCTAGCACAAATACTTCATTTGCCTGTGCTTTCTACATTTACTGTCTGAGCCACCCTTGACATCTCTGTCTAACCTGACCATTTTTACTCTGTAGGTGACTGATTTCTTGACTGAAGACAGCAGAAGACTAGTGTTTTTTGTACCTGTGTTGTATATATTGACAGCAAAATTAATTTTTTATACTTTTTTATCATGTAAATATACTGTGGACAGATCACATACTGACAGTTTTATACAAGCATTCACCTCAGCCGACAGCAGCTCTATAACGGCCCTTTTCAGGGCCATCCAAATTTTCAAGACTGGCAACTGCTCAGGAAAGAGGAGCCTTCACCTCAGCCGACAGCAGCTCTATAACGGCCCTTTTCAGGGCCATCCAAATTTTCAAGACTGGCAGTTGCTCAGGAAAGAGGAGCCTTCACCTCAGCCGACAGCAGCTCTATAACGGCCCTTTTCAGGGCCATCCAAATTTTCAAGACTGGCAATTGCTCAGGAAAGAGGAGCCTTCACCTCAGCCGACAGCAGCTCTATAACGGCCCTTTTCAGGGCCATCCAAATTTTCACAATTGACATGCACAAGAGTTGTGCAAAATGAGTTCACATTGTTTTCTGTTGTGTTTGTGTTTTTGTTTGTTTGTAAGTCTGCAAATTTGTCCACAGTTTTTACATTTCATGTGAGGAATTCCATTTATCTTCATAGTGTGTTTTTCAATTGGATATTTACAGCTGTAATGGTTAAGTAGAAAACAATTTTATTTGTGTGTCATAATTCTTTTTTGGGCTGAAAAGAGATATAGTGTATATTAGATGTGATTCATTTGGATTTCACAACAAAATGTGCCAAAGTTGGATTTATATTCAGTTGGAATATATTCAGATTGAGGGTAAGTTGAACATACTTTTTTTTTTCTCAGTCCTAAAAAAATTTTTTTTTTTTTTTGCTCACAAACTTTTCAATTTTTTCTCAACAGTTCTCTTTCTTTGACAAATAACTACATTTATGAAATCCTCATTCATTTCTACTTATTTTGATATATGATACACTTATGTTGAACCCTGAATTAGTTTGTTAAAATTAATTTTAGAGAGGGACCCAAAAATTATCGCAACACCCGCTCGATAATATAACGTCCACCCGTACGCCGGTAACATCCGCATTTTTTTTTCCCGGGTGGAAAGAGTTAAGAACACACTTAACATAGAGTCTGTCAGATAGAGAACATGAATCTGATTGCTTAAAAAACTCTGACCTACTTCTGTAGCCCAGAAACCTATAGCAATCAACACTAATTGTAATAGTTATTTTTGTAAAACGTAATGTCAGTATGGTGGATGGATGGGGACATGGATATTGCTGGTGAGGATAAAGAAAATATGGTGTAAAACCAGTAAATCCAGGATGTGACAAGCCTATGAGTCTCTACAACAATGGCTATCAGAATGAGTTAAATGGAGCCAGCAGACTACAGGTGGCAGAGAATGGATATCATTGATGCACTCATCAGATTCCTCATCCCAAAATTGGAGTGTCTCTGTGGAACTGTCTTAAAACTGTCTGGCCAGCGTTTTGCACGCTGGGTCTGACGTGGAGAGTGGGCTTAAGTATAGCCACCAGAGGCTGGAAAACAAAAGTTTTGACCAGGCCAACACTGTCTTAATGGCAGTCTGAGCAAGACCACAGTCTGCCCTAGCAAGGAAAGGTGCTGAAGTCGGAGGTACTCAGCCAGAAAGCGCATCACAAGAATCATGGTACCACATCGGTAATGAAATGGTCTGTATCTGCAGTTTTTTAACATAGTGCCTACAAGGGAAGATCAACCAGGCGGTGCAGTGCCAGGCCCCCTGCCTCAAAAGGGTCCACTCCAGTGCTACTGATGCAGTTCATCTTGTGGAGACATGAGAGTAGACCTACTAGCCAGAAAATACATCAGCACCAAAATAGCAAGAACTTAAACTAATGCAATGGACTGCTGAGGGTGTATTAGAGATGGCTACAGCAAAACCAGAGAACATACTCTTTGCAGACCAGATAGGTATATGCTGTATACAGGAGACACACCTAACCAAAGATGCCGCCTTTAAAATCAGAGGCTACCAGTTTTTCAGGTCAGACTGACAGGATAGAAAAAAAGGAGGAGTACTCACACTTGTTAAGAATAACATCAGCACTTGTCAAGAGGGAGTATACATGGAAGAAGCCAAATACCAGATGACCTATCTAAAAACTAGTAATACAGACTTCCACCTCCTTAACTATTACTGTCCTAACGAACACCCAGTTGCTCTAGAAATAATCCCACATAAAGAAAGACTGATGGTCTGTGGTGCCCATTCCCAGAGCTGGGGCTATGAACGCATAGACAAGAGTGGAAACTGAGAGCTGGCAAGTTGATAATGGACTTCCTAATCAACCAGTGGATTCCCCCAACATTTTACTCAAGAGCTTGGCATACAATCTCAACACCAGATCTGGCATTCCACTCTCCAGGCCTGAAGTAGAACATAACACGCAAAGTTGGAAAAAACTTGGAGGTAGCAACCATCAACCAGTCTTCCTGACAATAGAAAATGAACTCGTTAACACCTGTAGCCCTCTCCCCAGATGGAACTATAAAAAAGCAAACTGGACAATGTACAGACATCGTACAAATAGGACAGATCATAGAAGGGAAGGGTATTAACAGCATAGTGAAGAAATTCAATGCTTGCATCTTTCAAGTCACCCATGAAACCATTCCCAGAGCAGCTCATAGGGACTATAAACCATACTGGTCTAGTGAGCTGGGACAACTGCATGATGACGTGGAAATAGCTCGAATACAAGCAGAAAACAGACTGTGCCAAGAACACCGCAATAATTACCAACATCATCATTGCCTTTCACTCCCCTGAGAGCACAGACCATAGCTAAAGGCTTTCCAGTCATCCCTATTTTTGGAATTATTCTCTGCTAATTACCAACATGCTAAGGCTAAATTTGCGAGCCAGACGGGAAAGTTTGAGAGAGAAAACAGTCCCCAAAGTTTGAAAAGGATGAAAGGAAATGGTGGAAACTAATCAAACAGTTAAACGATGAGAGCACTGGAAGAAGTACAAAGATTACACTAGTAGATGATGGGAAAACCATTACAGGTAGCAGATCACTTTGCTCATATGTTTGCACAAGACTGCAACATTGATATCCATCCAGAGAAAGTGCATACACTGTGCACTGACCCACAGAAAGAATAGGAACAAGGCAGAAAACTGGAAGTCATGGATGCACCAATCATATGCAGCGAGTTAGACCTAGCAGTCAGTAAAATGAAACCAAGGAAATCACCAGGACCAGATGGAGTGTCCGATGAAATGATCAAGAACCTGGGAATGGCAGCAATGGGAAAGCTGTTGGATATTTTCAATATGTGTTGGAGCACATGTAGGTTACCTCAAATCTTGAAGGAAGCAAGCATGGTACCACTGCTAAACCCAGGGAAAAAGTGATACAGCCTCCAGCTATAGGCCAACCAGTCGCACTAGCTGCCTCTGCAAAATGATTTTACTCATCACTGACCTGAGGCAAAAATGTTACCTAGAAAATGAAGACCTCGCTCTACAACAAGCAAGTTTTAGGCAGTACTACAGTACAAAAGATTGAGTGACCTATCTCTCTCTGGAGACTGAGGACACATTCCAAGACAAAAACCTTGTCCTAGCAGTGTGGATAGACCTGAGGAAAGCCTTTGATAAAGTATGGAAAAAAGGTCTGCTGTGGAAACAAAGAAAATGCAATGCGAGTGGAAGACTGTACAAAAGTCCTATTTACACAATAAAAGAGCAAGAGCAGTAATGGATGGATGCAAAAGCCAGAAAGTACTGCTGTGACATGATGTACCACAAGGAGGAGTCCTTTCACATACACTATTCCTGATATTCATTAACTCTTCCCATGCCAGTTGTCAGACTTCTGACGTTCCAGTTTCTCACGTGGTACCAGTCATAAAAAATTTGACGTTTGGTTCGTTTCATTAAAATGCTGGTATAACGTTTAGATTGTAAATATTTAGTACGCATGCCCCGTGATCTTTTCCATCATGGCGGAAGAGTGCCTATTAACAAGCGACGTCGAGCGTCAAAAAGCGAAGTTTTTGATCAAGAAATTTCAATTTTTTGGCAATGTAGATAGGGGTATGGACATAGCCTGTGACCAGGCCACTGTTCTTGAATGTATCCCAAGTAGATCTAGACATATTAGACGACTGGAGGAGTAGTTAGAAGGTTATTTCAGACATTATTTTAGCGATAATGCAACACAGAATCGCAATATGACATCGACAGGTGGTTCTACGCATCTAAGATGGTACGCAGTGGGAATCTAGACCTATCTGATGGTAAGTTGGACACAATCACTGTCTAAAAACATCACATTACCTCTTTTTTCCTAAAAAACTCTGTATTTATGAAATCTTTGTAAATTTAGTTATATTTTGAAACTTAATAAGTACATGAAAGTACATGGAAATACTGTGTTTCATTCAATTTTACAACTATACATATGAAGTCTCGCTCTTTTACTCTGGCACCCAACTGAACATCCGTGTTTCTTCCTGTGGCACGGGAAGAGTTAAGGATGCCTTGTCAAAAACTGGCATATGGATTACAAAAAAAAGTGAAATTTATCCAAAAGACAGGACTGCAGATATAGACAGAAAATGCACTAAGACATGAAGAAGAAAGGTCCACTATCTGCATTATATGTAGGTTTACATTCTGTTGAGGCACCTGCATAGGTATAAGTCTGTCTCAACAACATTTAAAACATTCCTCATGCAAACAATGAATAGAGCATGGTTCATGTCATTCATGTTTTCATAAAACTGCATCATACACTTCCATGTACTCTACATATCAAACAGTATCATATATGGCAGGAAAAAAGGAAGCTTGCATTATATGCTTTGTTATTAGCTGAAAAAAAAACGATGTGGTGCATTACTTTCTGAATGCCCCTCATATTTCTTTCATGTCTTGAGTCTTACCTTATTTCGAGCATAAGTCAAACATCCAAATGGTCCTCGAGTCTCCAATTTGTCACCAACTTTCCATGTTTTAATTCTCTCTGACATACGACCCTTTGGGTAAATCTAAACAAGTACAATCAGCATGGATGCAACACTTCTGTAATCATTTATTCAACATTAAATTGGGTACCTAAAGCTACATAAAATATGAAATGACAAAATATGAACTGAGACACTTGGTACATCTAAGATATATTTAAAAATTAGGTGATTCCATCTAACAGCTAAAATAAAGTCATTCTAGGGAAAACAATGAGTCATACAAATTATGATACTGCTATGTTGCCTGGAGATTGACAAGTTTATCTTTTAACTTGACTTTTCTGATCCTTTGTTTTCATTCTTTTTCCTTTGTGCTAAACAGTGGAGTGTACAAGTCTTTTTCAACTGTTCTGTTATCTCCATACAGAATGTTAGTGATAGAGGAGTTTGTTGATATCAGGTTCTTTCACAAATCTTTCAATACACAGCAGTCCAGCAGATGGTGTGTGGTCAGCGGTCATTCTGTGTAAGTGCATACTGAGGGTAGTGTGTCCTGTGTGCAACCTAAGACTGTGCATTGATCTCTACAACATAGACTGTTGATGTGATCTCCAGGATTGGTATTTCACAGGTTTGCATTTTCCAGTCCAGTCGCTGGCCCAGCTGTCCATCCACCGCTGCTTGCAGATGTATATGTTTGTTTTCATGTTGGTGGGAATGTCAGGCTGTGGCAGGATTATATATTTTGTATAATATGAGCCCTGGTCACTTTTTCACAGTACAGCAGACCAATCATCTTGATCATTAACCTCATCAGCTGTGATCAAAAGGCTTTGATCCTAACACATATTCAAGAAATGACTCTCAAAATGTAAAATAACTAAATAATTTTTTTTTAAACCATGACCTCTTACCTTAATTATCAGTTCAAAATAGCCTTTTGCATTTAAAGGTGAGACTGGAGTATACTGTCTTGTTATAGATAGACCTGAAGCCTGAGATCTGCAATAAATTTTACAAAATAAACTTTACTTCTCAGTTACATTTTTTTGCTCATCCATTATACAATAATTTTTTATTACTGCAAACATACCCTTCATACTTTCCATCCGTTTCATTCTAATATGTAATTTTCACTTTTTATTTATATCCATGTTATGTCTTTTTATCAGGCCAGCTTTATCCCTTCCTGTTGATTATGGTTTCAGCACCGCAGCAAATGAGAAAATGCCATAACTGCTCCGGCTGCCCGTGCCAGGGACATCTCCTGGAATGTGCATGAACCGTCCCATGTCATGTCCATGTACAATTATGAAAAGTGATCTGTGCATGAACCGTCCCATGTCATGTCCATGTACAATTATGAAAAGTGATCTGTGCATGAACCGTCCCATGTCATGTCCATGTACAATTATGAAAAGTGATCTGTGCATGAACCGTCCCATGTCATGTCCATGTACAATTATGAAAAGTGATCTGTGCATGAACCGTCCCATGTCATGTCCATGTACAATTATGAAAAGTGATCTGTGCATGAACCGTCCCATGTCATGTCCATGTACAATTATGAAAAGTGATCTGTGCATGAACCGTCCCATGTCATGTCCATGTACAATTATGAAAAGTGATCTGTGCATGAACCGTCCCATGTCATGTCCATGTACAATTATGAAAAGTGATCTGTGCATGAACCGTCCCATGTCATGTCCATGTACAATTATGAAAAGTGATCTGTGCATGAACCGTCCCATGTCATGTCCATGTACATTTATGAAAAGTGATCTGTGCATGAACCGTCCCATGTCATGTCCATGTACAATTATGAAAAGTGATCTGTGCATGAACCGTCCCATGTCATGTCCATGTACAATTATGAAAAGTGATCTGTGCATGAACCGTCCCATGTCATGTCCATGTACATTTATGAAAAGTGATCTGTGCATGAACCGTCCCATGTCATGTCCATGTACAATTATGAAAAGTGATCTGTGCATGAACCGTCCCATGTCATGTCCATGTACAATTATGAAAAGTGATCTGTGCATGAACCGTCCCATGTCATGTCCATGTACATTTATGAAAAGTGATCTGTGCATGAACCGTCCCATGTCATGTCCATGTACATTTATGAAAAGTGATCTGTGCATGAACCGTCCCATGTCATGTCCATGTACAATTATGAAAAGTGATCTGTGCATGAACCGTCCCATGTCATGTCCATGTACAATTATGAAAAGTGATCTGTGCATGATGAATGCGTACATCCTTTGTCTACACAAAATCATTCAGCCTCAGACATTTCAGCATGCTTTATACTGGGACACTATCATCAAGTGCCAACTTACAAAGCATGCTTTATACTGGGACACTATCATCAAGTGCCAACTTACAAAGCATGCTTTATACTGGGACACTATCATCAAGTGCCAACTTACAAAGCATGCTTTATACTGGGACACTGATCATCAAGTGCCAACTTACAAAGCATGCTTTATACTTGGACACTATCATTAAGTGGCAACTTACAAAGCATGCTTTATACTTGGACACTATCATCAAGTGCCAACTTACAAAGCATGCTTTATACTGGGACACTATCATCAAGTGCCAACTTTGCTTTATACTGGGACACTGATCATCAAGTGCCAACTTACAAAGCATGCTTTATACTTGGACACTATCATTAAGTGGCAACTTACAAAGCATGCTTTATACTGGGACACTGATCATCAAGTGCCAACTTACAAAGCATGCTTTATACTGGGACACTGATCATCAAGTGCCAACTTACAAAACATGCTTTATACTTGGACACTATCATCAAGTGCCAACTTACAAAGCATGCTTTATACTGGGACACTGATCATCAAGTGCCAACTTACAAAGCATGCTTTATACTGGGACACTATCATTAAGTGCCAACTTACAAAGCTATCGAAAGGAGTCCCTACAATAATGACAAATGATCTTTTCTACATTTTCTGCCTCCCCCTTATTCGTCTACAAGATATTCAGTATTTTCTTATACTGCTGCTTTGATGTATGCAATACTTTTGAACAAACTGTTAAGGAACTTTTTGATCACTTGTCTTTGATAGCAAAGGTCAGTGGTTCACATCTGACCAGAAGTGCCCAGGTTATCCAGCTGCAGAGAAGTACCTGGCTTCCTCTAGAGCTGAGCTAGGAATGCAGGTTAGGTACGGCAACACCATATCACCTCCTGTGTACCGATAGGTCAAAGAAAACATGACATATCTGTGGCATTAGAGGGCCCTTTTACTCTTTTTTTTCTTTTTTTGCCATTTGATCTGTAGACACTCCTCTAGTCTAGAACTGAAATGTGAAAGATCCATGATACATCTATATAAAACATATTCATGAAAATCACTGACACGATACAATGATCTAAGACAGTCCTGCATATCAGAACTAGATCTAGAAAACTAAAATGACATTTAAGAAGAGCCACCCCCCCCCCCAAACTTGTGAACATTACCTTATAATGATGTGCTGACCCAGTGCCAGGCCAAGGCTAGTGTTCCTAGGAAGTCCACATCTTATTCTAATACTGTCTATACCTTCTTCTTCTATACTTTGTATGGTAAAGTGAGTGTAGTTGATATGATGTAGTTGTTTCTGTGGAGGGTGAAATCATAATTTTCCTTAAGTTTTATTAAAGCAGTAATCACATTTTCTTACCTTAACTCACAGATAAAGTTTCATAAATATAAGCTCAACTTTTAACAAGCAGAAAGTAAAAATCACCTTCAATAAATGTGTTTCTGAAGAAAAACACTGGTCAGATACTGAAATAAATCAAAATAGAGTTATTTTCCCGCACAAGACCTTTACAAATGCAATAATGTGTGCTCTTGTATTGAGCAGACTAGTTCCAAATCAAGTAAACTCTGGTCCAAACTTGCAGAAAGAAGTTTTCTCCTGACTTTTTATGGCAGCCCCACATCTTATAGCTGTGCTCCAATCCCAAATCAAGTCTGGCCTTTCAAACTTGTGAGAAGTGGGCATTTCTAGTCCTGGGATTCCACAGATATTCATTGTTCCAGAACATTTTGTATCTGCACAGATGACTCTGCAGCTTACTGTGGCCTGTCCTGTTATCAAGAGATACCCATTCAAAATTTATGACCAAGTTATCTTTTCAAGTGTGGGTACAATACTCAAGATGAATCAGGGCTAGCAAACTAAACCTGACCAAGACCCTATCCTCCACCCAGTGGTGCCCCTAAAAAAAACAGACAGTGGTATGGCCAAGTGAATATGCACTGCGACCGGAAGGAAAACCTGGTACCATTTCTTCTTCAGCGTTCAAGAAAGGTTGGTCATGCTAAATCTGCAGCAGTGTCACGCTGACAAAGTCTGTCAACTTCTCCAGGCTTGAGTGTGAACCCCACTGACTTTTCTTCCAGCTCCTCTCCCTCGGGCCAGATCTGTGCTCGGAGGTTTGAGTGGGTTGGACAGATTTGGAGGATGTGTTCTGGTGTCTGGATCCCACAGTCACAGAGACACTCATTTGTGTGTGTGATATTCTGAGACGATAGAGCTGACTTCAACTTGCAACACCTGTTAAAATCCAAAATCCTGTCCCAAAACACCAAAATGGCAATCTACAAAACTATAATAAGACCAGCTGTCAGTATGGATCAGAAACCTGGAGTACAACAAGGAAGATGAACAACAATTGCAGATCTTTGAGAACACGATCCTAAGAAGAATCTTTGGGCCCACAAAGGATATCAACAGTGGAGAATGGAGAGCTAGAAAGAACAAGAACACTGAACTGAACAGCTTATTTAAGTCCCAACGAATTATAAATGTCTTGAAACTGAACAGACTACGCTGGCTGGGCCATGTAGACAGAATGGAAGAGAACAGACAAATGAAAATTATGTATGCACAAGTGATGAAGGAAACAAGTCAAGGAGTAGACCAAGACAGAGATGGAAAGATAACATTGAAGAGGATATAAAAGAAATTGGTGTCACCAACTGGAGAGAGAAGATTAGGAATGGAGGCAAGTTATCTGCAGCAATGAGCCATAATGGCTTGGAAAGCTGAGGAAGAAGAGGTAGTTAAGAAGTCTGCAGTGTCCCGTTCTTGGTCAAAAGATTGCGGTTTGCTGGTATCTCTGTAGCTGATGAATGGGGTCTTGTTTTGATTCTATTTTCATTTTTGTGTTCCAATTGGTTCTTAGTTTGTTGTAGACGATGGTCTTTGCTTTTAGGTGGTTAATCTGTGCTATTTCCTCCCTTACTTGGAGAGGGCATCTGCTTTTTCATTTCCATTTATTCTGCAGTGTGAAGAAAGCCATTGTAGGACTGTAGCTGAGTTTTGTGGTGTTAGTTGTGATATAATTTCCTGTGTTTGTGAGTTGTTTTTGTTTGTGTGTATTGATTCTAGCAGGGGTCTGCAGTCAGTGAAGCATACGGTCTTCTCTGGTGGGTTACATATGCAGTTTGTTGAGTATCTTCCTGTTGGATCTGCTTGTTTGCTGTTTTTCTGTCTGGGAATTTGATGAAGATGCCAGCCCCTCCATTTCTGGTGGTCTCTTCTGCAGATCCGTCCTTGAAGACGAGTCCATTCTGTAGAACTGTAAACCTAGTACCATAACTGGCAGAATAAATCAAATGTGTTGAGCTGTAAGGTGCATAAATGACACAATGAATAAAGCTGTTCCTAACTTTTCAAAATAAGTCTTAATTAGCACTCTTTTATGACCTACACATTCTCTGTGGCAAGAATGATCCCTAAAATGCTTGTATCATTCGGTTTCATATGCCTTGCATTTAAGTGGTTTTACTATCACAGTCTGCTCACCAATAAGTACTGAACTCACCTGGTCACTTCCATGTTCTTGTATGAGACCATCATCCCTGCTCAACACTGTCCTTATCCTTTCACACTCTGCCTCCCACAATGCCATTTCTTCTCTGTAAATGTCCAGGACACAAGGAACACAACCATTTCCGCAACAGTCGGAATCAAGAGGCCGTTCTGGTAGTGCTGGCAGTTGAAGACTGAATGAATCTGAATCTTCTCCCAAGTACGCAATGGTGTTATTTCTTCTCTCATCTTCAGTTGTCATTACAGCAAAATCACATGCTTGAGCACATTTACACCTGGCTCATTCATGTATTGGTTAAAATCAAAACAAGGCTGATATGGACTCCAGCAAACAAGTTTTTTTTTACACATAAAAGTATGATGGCAAATTTTCTAAAACATTTTTCATATATGCATTATTATTTGCTTTTTACACCCTCACTTGCTTTCAGTCAATTTTCTCCAAACTAGCCTGAATAATATTTATATTTTTCTAAAACAGTAAATGAACTGGAAAGGATGGCTTTCTATTTATTA
This sequence comes from Achatina immaculata, assembly GCA_009760885.1. Classification (NCBI taxonomy): domain Eukaryota; kingdom Metazoa; phylum Mollusca; class Gastropoda; order Stylommatophora; family Achatinidae; genus Lissachatina; species Lissachatina immaculata. The sequence goes on along the minus strand of CM019705.1, from coordinate 38,859,217 downwards.
CAGTGTCTATAAACAAATTCAACCTTCATATCTATTTCATCATATTTCTCTATTATACTTATAAAATTATAAATATATCACAAGAGTAGCAACCTAAATCTAAATATGTACAGTATATATCATTATATATAAAAATTATGAATATCTCATATCAGTAAAATTCTAAATTTATCTTTTCACACCTTTGTCACAAACAATAAATAGTTTTATGAGCTGCACTCCTAATCGCCTTTCTTTAACAACATTGCTTGAGGTTTAGATTCGGAGAGTGGAAGTTCTAGCTGCAGACAAGTCCACCATGAGAATCCTTCTCTAACTTGTCTTTTCTCAGCCTGAGATTCTGTCAAATTTGCTGGCTGATCGACCATTTGAGCTTGACATTCTGTGTGATTACAGCACCCACTGCTATCAATGACTTCGAATTTCCTTTTACAACTCTCTGTAACAGAAATCAGGAAAGTTAAAAACTTTACAGTATTCCAATGTCTGTCAGTCAGACTTCTATGAGCTGAACATGATGAATGTCCTGAGACAGAACTCTCATGATTTCATTGGGAAAAGTAACTAACAGGTAAAAATCACATTTTCATTTCTTCTCTCATAATTTTAGATGGATTATAACTTCTGCTAATCATACTGCACCAGTCTGATATCCTTCACTCATTTCTCAATATATGCCAACTCAGATAATTCACAAATTATTGAAACCTTACCATATAGTACTCTGACAATTGTGTGGGTGTTGAAATGGTGTCTGAGACTTGCCCTTTTGTACACAATTTTTCTGGGTGTTTGCTAAAAAATTCAGTTGCATCAGAAATCCTTACTTTCCATCAGGAGTAAATTTACTGATCCCACTCTAGCAACCTGACACCAGGGTTTGCTACACCACTTGGCATTATAATTACACATTTTAAAAAAAAGTGTCATTTGATACTAGAAGGTTCTAAGGACTGTTACAGCCAGAAGTGGGGTGGAGGATACGCTCTCCACTCCAGTTAAATGTCTCCAAGGCGCGCGTCTCAAATAGCCTCTGGCAGTCAAGTCCAGCTCCTGGTCTTCTCATGGCAGAACTGTTCAAACTGAGAGGAAAAGGGGCGAAGACGAATATCTGGCGCCTGAAAACCAGACACTTCGGGCAGATGAGAGTCTTGTTTGGTAGCTCATCTGAGAGAAGGAAAACTCTGATGTAAAACCCGCTGCTAGCAAGATTCTTCAGCTGCCGTTTGTGGAGTGGGGCTCCTCCTGGCCAATGAAGAAAGGTGTAAATGGAGTTGCTATGCAGCACCGCTGTGGAAAAGGTGAAAGAAAGGATTAAGTAAGTAATCAATACTCAAGGTCAGGACTGCTCAAATCACAGTACCTCTGCTCTGGAGGTCGGCCATGTCCTATGTGCACCCATATTGGGCGGATTGCCTGAACTGGCTTAACTCAGGTGTTAAACTAAGACACTGATGCGAGATTCTTCAGATGCCATGCATGGGGTGAAACTCCTCCCGGCCAATGAAGAAAATTCGATTAGGGTTGCCAACCGGTGCTGCTGTGAAAAGGTGATGGAAAGAATAAAGTGAAGATTAATCGGCATGTCCAGTAGTCTCACAACAAGAACTACTCATACCACAGCACCTCTGCTCTAGAGGCCGGCCACGTCTGATATACACCCATACTGGTGAAATATGCCTAAACTGGCTTAACCCAGGGACAAAACCTGATGACTACTCATGTCATGGTACCTCCGCTCTAGAGGTCGAACACATCCTAAACACATCCATACTGGGAAAATACGCCTAAACCGGCTTAACTCAGGGGTGAAACCTACTAGTGGCGAGGATTCGTCCTCCTGGACAAAAGCTCAGTCCTGGTCACAACTAGGAAGGGTAGCGGCCACGACCACAAAATGCTGAAGTTGGAGACACTGGACCAGTGCAGTCTAGATAGGCAACCACCTCTCACCCATATATATGCGTATCCTAATCACGCTGAGGTTTTCCGGTGAGAAAGTCCAATGCTGGACTAGATTGGCAACCACCTAACCCAGTGTGGATATATGGATATCCAAAATATGTTGAGGTTTTCCAGTGAGAAAGTCCAACTCTGGGCTGGATGGGCTGCCACCTCTCACCCGGTGGGGATATACTGATATCCAAAACAAAATGGTTTTCCTGTGAAAAAGTCCAACTCTAGATTAAACTGGTGCAATGTAAATCACAGTGTCATGCAATCCCGCTTCTGCGACCCACCGAGAATACAGGCCCAAGCCCTGTGATACTCTGAACCTCATGTGGCCCTCTCGGGGACCACAGGACCAATCAAGGACCACAGCAGTAAATTCAGTAGGATCATGGGGCGATCTTGGTGGTAGAAGTGAACGAATAAGAAGATGCTAGAAGAGACTGAATGAGATTTTCATTTCTTTACTCACTGCTGCCATTAATGTCTGATAAAAGGCTTTTATGATGCTTTGCCAAACACATTTTTGTCTCTGTGCTAAATAATACTTGCCTTCCCCCACCCCCAACATTTTAAGTTACACCCTGCAACTTAAAACAGTTTCTCATAAATATAGATTTCTCTCTGTGAGCTGTTGTAGTTATACTGAATACTGGCATTTTTCTGCATTTATAAAGTCTAGAGAAGAACAATTAAAAGCAATTTTTAAAAAATTAAAATGAAATTATAAGCAGAGTATAAATAGGGAATAAAAATATACTTCGCCCAGCAACACCTATTAAAATCCAAAATCTTGTCCCAAAACACCAAAATAGCAATCTACAAAACTATAATAAGACCAGCTGTCAGTATGGATCAGAAACCTGGAGTACAACAAAGAAAAATGAACAACAATTGTAGATCTTTGAGAACAAGATCCTAAGCAGAATCTTTGGACCCACAAAGCCTACCAACAATGGAGAATGGAGAGCTAGAAAGAACACTGAACTGAATTATAAATGTCTAGAAACTGAACAGACTATGCTGGCTGGGCCATGTAGACATAATGGAAGAGAACAGACAAATGAAAATTATGTATGCACAAGGGGTAGACCAAGACAGAGAAGGAAAGACAAAATAGAAGAGGATATAAAAGAAACTGGTGTCACCAAATGGAGAGAAGATTAGGAATAGAGAGGAATGGAGGCGAACTTTATCTGCAGCAATGAGGCTTAATGGCTTGGAAAGCTGATAAAGAAGAAGAGAAGAACAATGAAAGGCATGAAGTAGTAGCAAGATAATGAAAACAGAATCACCATCTGCCCTCAAGCTTCAATGTCTTGTCTAATTCCTCACATGCCTTTCGATGAACAGGTGAGGGGGGTGGGAGGACTTCTTGATAAAGCCTGGTGAGTTGCTGCATATAAGAGGATATTTAAGGTTCCTGTTATTTTCATAGATGCAAGAGGTTCTAAGGACTGTTATTGCGTCTCAAACAGCCTCTGGCAGTCAAGTCCAGCTCCTGGCCTTCCCGTGGCAGAACTGTTTAAACTGACAGGAGAAGGGGCGAGGGCGAATATCTGGTGCCTGAAAACCAGATACTTAGGGTAGATGAGTGGCACGTTTGGTAGCTCATCTGCCGCTGTTGGCGAGATCCTTCAGCTGCCGTGCATGGAGCGGTGCTCCTCCCGGCCAATGAAGAAAGGTGCAAATGGGGTTGCCACGCAGCATCACTGCGGAAAAGGTGGTAGAAAGGATAAAGCGAAGCAAACAGTCTAATCACGGCACCTCTGGTCTGGAGGTCGGCCACATCCTGAGTGCAGTCATATTGGGTGAAATGCATGAACCGGCTTATCCCAGAGGTTAAGACACTGCTGGCGAGACTTTTCGAATGCCGCGCGTGGAGTGAAGCTCCTCCCGGTCAAGGAAGTAAATGCGGAAAAGAAATAAAAGTTGCTGTGCTGTGCCAATGTGAAAAGGTGGTGGAAAAGATAAAGTGAAGTTTAATCGGTATGTCCGGTAGTATCGCTGCGAGAGCTATACGTACCACAGCACCTCTGCTCTAGAAGCCGGCCACGTCCGAAATACACCTACACTGGTGAAATAAGCCTAAACCAGCACACACCAGGGGTGGAACTTGATGGCTAGACACGTCATGCCACCTCCGCTCTAGAAGTCGGTCACGCCCGATATACACCCATACTAGTGAATTTTGCCTAAACCGGCTCACACCAGGGGTGAATCCTGAAGGCTATGCATGTCACAGCACCTCTGCTCTAGAGGTCGGTTACGTCCCAAACACGCCCATACTGGGATAATATGCCTAAACCGGCTCAACCCAGGGGTGGAAGTCACTAGTGGCGAGGATTCGTCCTCCTGGACAAAAGCTCAGTCCTGGTCACAACTAGGAAGGGTAGCGGCCACGACCGCAAAATGCTGAAGTCGGAGACACTAGACCAGGGCAGTCTAGATAGGCAACCACCTCTCACCCGGCGGGGATGTATGCGTATCCTAATCACGCTGAGGTTTTCCAGCAAGAAAGTTCAACTCTGGACTGGATGGGCAACCACCTCTCACCCGGCGGTGATACACGGGTATCTCAAAACACGTCGAGGTTTTCTGGTGAGAAGGTCCAACTCTGGCCTGGATGGGCTACCGCCTCTCACCCAGCGGAGATGCACTGATATCCTAAACACGTCGAGGTCTTCCGGTGAGAAAGTCCAACTCTAGACTAAACTGGTGCAATGAAAACCACGGTGTCACGCAATCCCACTTCTGAGACCCACCAAGAATACAGGCTAAAGCCCTGTAATACTCTGAACCCCTTATGGTCCTCTCGTGGATCTCATGTGGTCCTTTCGGGGACCACGCAGGAGACCACGGGACCTAACGAGGACCACAGGCGTAAATTCAGTAGGATCATAGTGCGGTTTTGGTGGTAGAAGCGAACGAAGAAGATGAAGATAGATGCAAGAGGATATTTAAGGTTTCTGTTATTTTCATAGATACAAGATATTTAAGGTTCCTGTTATTTTCATAGATACAAGAGGATATTTAAGGTTCCTGTTATTTTCATAGATACAATAGGATATTTTAGGTTTCTGTTATTTTCATAGATACAAGAAGATATTTAAGGTTCCTGTTATTTTCATAGATACAATAGGATATTTAAGGTTCCTGTTATTTTCATAGATACAATAGGATATTTAAGGTTCCTGTTATTTTCATAGATACAATAGGATATTTAAGGTTCCTGTTATTTTCATAGATACAATAGGATATTTAAGGTTCCTGTTATTTTCACAGATACAATAGGATATTTAAGGTTCCTGTTATTTTCATAGATACAATAGGATATTTAAGGTTCCTGTTATTTTCATAGATACAAAAGGATATTTAAGGTTTATGCTATTTTCACAGATGAATGAAATCATCTCCAAAACGTACTGGATCTCTGTGGTACAGTTTGATCAACAATTTCTTAACTCTTAACCTCTTGTAACTAAGATGGACACCACAGGGGAACAGAAGTAAGGGTAGACCAAAAGAGACATGGAGAAGAACAACAGAAAGGATGTTGAGCAATAGAGGGCTCACCTGGGCAAGAGCAGAAAAAAAGGCAAAGGACAGGCATTTGTGGAAAACCCTTGCGGAAGCCCCATGTGCCCTGGGCACTTAAGGTTCAGAGAGAGAGAGAGAACGAGAGAACCTCTTGTAAGCTGTTTAAACAGCTTACGAAAATAAATATAAAATAACCGCAGTCATATGGTTTTGTTCCATAACTGAGAATTCAGAATTTTAAACTAACAAAAAGAGGCACCACATCATTTAGTGTCATCTGAAAACTCTGACTAGGAAAAAAAAGTTTTCTTGTGTATTATGGATGTTGATTGGTAGGCCAAGAATTAACAGAACACACTACCTGAAGCGAATGAAGCAAAAACAGTTATAAAAGAAAATGTTCACTTACTTGTATCATTCATCATATGTCAAGCTGTTTTCTGTTTCTGGTCGCCTATTACACTGAATGTCAGTTCATGAAAAGTATCACAAAGAGGTAATACAACAGTGAGATTTCATCAAAACATACCCTTGTGTTACATAAAGAACATCACTGTTTCATATTATGGCCTTGCATCTGAAATAAAAGAAAAAATGATTTGCATACATTTGCTCTAATGAATGTGGTCTTTTTAAAGAATTATTCCCATGTGTTTACAAAGAAAAAAAAATTAAATATGAGTGTTTAAATAATCTATACTAATAGGTATCTGTTTTAGAAGCCACTGATTCTAAATAATCTATACTAACAGGTAGCTGTTTTAGAACCCACTGTGCGAACGAAGAAGAAGAAGAACCCACTGATTCTAAATATTTTTCCCGTGGTATACTGACAAGTATGCGTAGAGTTTACTTTACCATTCCTCATCTACAGATACGCTTTATTTACAGAAACCTGGCATTTGTGCTCACTATTCTTCAGGATAGGGCATGGCATCATAAAGGGAACTATCAGTGAAAAATCACAGGAATATAGTGAATTTTTACAACTATTTTGTTCCTTGTTTCTGCAGTTACAAACATAGAAATCTTCTTCTTCTTTGTTCGCTTCTACCACCAAGACCGCCATGTAATCCTACTGAATTTACTCCTGTGGTCCTCGTTAAGTCCCGTGGTCCCCCGCATGGTCCCCGAAAGGACCACACGAGATCCCCGAGAGGACCACAAGAGGTTCAGAAAACATAGAAATGGGAGTTCTCACCCACAGCTACATCTATGTTAGAATGAAAGCTTTTGTAAGGGACAAATCAAACAATGAACTAAATGAATGAATGATATCAGAAGGAAGTGTCACTGTCATCAGTACATTTCCATACAGGCTCTGCTGCATGTTACAGTGACCAAAGTGTATACTGTCTCTGTCCCATGTTGACTGTGGGTTTGTCACTTCCATCCACATAGGGCACTTGTTCTTCCTTCATCTTGTCTCATTACCATTTCCTTTATTTTGCACACACGGGAGTTATTCTCTCATTGCAGCCTTTCATCTTCACCAAATTTGTCCATAACAACCTTCATGATATCCATCTTAACCAGTCTCAGTGGACCATGCAAGGGGACCTTTCCACCCAGCCTGCTCATTAATGTGAACTCCTATGTGAAAAATAACATGACTGATATTTAAGGATTAACTTTTCCTGCATTCAGTTTCACATGCCTTGCCATTAAGCCACAGAAATGTGCCACTTCCATGAGTTTCATCATTAGTAAGAGTTCTTCACGCATGCCTTAATTTTCCAACCATGCTCTTTTCCTTGGGTCAGGTTTAGGCTCGTGTCTAAGTTTAGAATGCATATTTGCAGGATATGTTCTAGATTCTGGAGACCATTTTGGCATATGCAGAGTTTGGTCTGGGAGACCACCCAAAAGTGTTTGTAGTCTTCAGGATCCTGATCTGAGCCTCAAAAGTGTGGTCTGTTGTAATCAGGCACAGAATGGTTGATATTGTGATCTAAGTACATGCATAAATCAACTTTCGTCTTCTTCCAAATATACTTTCTCCTTCAATCCTCAACTGTGTTTACAAAGGTCATCGTTGTTTAAAAGATCTGTTAGATGCTGCTAGATTTTCTTCCATAAAAATGGAGGGAGCGGGATATGTACCATGAAGTCTTAGCAGATAAATGGCGTTGTAAAAAAATATTCATACTAGTATGTTATGATAAACTTCTGCGTAGTATACTGCACTTTTGATAGAAGTCGCTATCTACACAGTTCCATAAACGTGTATAAACATCGTAGCATATAAATACTGTGATAGTGTTTAGCCCTTCTACATACTCGTAGAAACGTATCCCGGTTACACCGTATTTGAAATGCTTGATAGCAAGTAAAAACTCACATTAACACTTTTTTAATTGTCCCCACAAGTATTGGCCTGCCTAAAAGACGTCTGCCAACACTGAAAGTGGACTGTCTATTAATACGTACTGGTAAACCCGCAATATTAAAATTATTGCGGGTGGTTGGTGCGCTATCCTTCTTGTCTAGACGGTTGCCCAACTGAAGCCCCGTGTTCAGTTCTTGGTCATTTCTTTACTGATATTAACTACCTTCCTAAATATTATGCAGTAAAATTCATATTGCATATATGCATGAAAATTCGCTGTTACATTGCCAATCCCACAAACAAATTCATATGAAAGATTATTTTCAGAAAGCTATCCTCGCTCAATGTTCCTTCTAAGCTGAAAAGCAGCGCGCGCATAAAAAAAGTCCAAATGTGCGCAAGTCTCCTTCTCAATGTCTCCATCAGCCTTGCAAAGTTTTTAACTTATCCATTCATATTTTACTACTCCAGATTCACTCTCACCTCCTTCATTCTTGACAGTGATGCAGACACACAGAAGTAAAGTCATGTCCGACCAATTTCTTTTATTTATTAATTCCTTCAGCTTTCCGAGCCACTGTAGCTCATTGCTGCAGACATGTGTCTATTTCTCTCTGAGCTCCTTTTATAGCAATTATTTGTTAACTGTAAGTTTCACGACCATTCACAACATCCTATAACGCGACAGTAAGCGTTTTTTTTTCTTTCTTTCTTAAAGGTGTCAAAAGTGGACCCAAGTCCAGTTTCAGACTTTTACTCAGAGTCACTGTATTCTTTTTCTTCTTCTTGGAACTGCGTGTTGATGTTCGTTTCAGCCGGCGCAATGGAGGAGTTGCAGCACAACATCGTATCAGATTGGGAGGAGGTAACTGCACAGCTATTCTTTTTGCCATATGCTAGCATGTTAATTAAGGATCTAGCATCCCTTCCGTGCCGTCAAACGTCACATAGGACCCGCATGGTAGTTCGCCAAGATGTCCTGTCCTCGGCGAGCCTTTCAATTTTATCAAGGGATGTGTTACGCTCACTGAATTGTCCTCTCAACAATGTCCTCTTTAGGGTTTCACTTGGTCGACCTCTTTGAGGATCGCTGATTGCCAAATCGAACAGAGTTTTCGCCGTCTAGAGTTGCGGTAAAATAGTTATAAATAAATAAGCGTTGAAAACACACATATAGAAAAAAAATGGAGTCAAAAACTTTAGCTCATTTTTCTTGTAATAAGCTGGAGACAGCCAGTCTGGAAAATAAGGCGCTGTCTCCACCCAGCTGGAATTAACAATGTCTTCAGCTTTCTGTAACTTCTTTATTTTTCCACTGGCCTTTTTTATACTCTAATTTCTTTCTCTATGCTACCCCTCCCCACCACCATCCTATTTCCTTCTCTGCCAACATATTGGTCTTGTCCCATTCACCAGTTTTACATTTCCTCCCTGTAGGTGTTTAAGTTCTTCATTCATTATCTCTCGCGTCCTCTTTTCTCTCCCCTTTCCCCCCACCACCCCCCCCCCCGACACCTCTAGCGGCTATCATGTTTCTATTGCCTTCCTCTCTCTCTGCTTCTTCGCTATGATTGGCTATATCGGGAATCTTTTGTCTGTAGGCAACTTTTTTTTTCTTCCCTCCTCCTCCTTCTTCCACACACAATTAAGCTTTACTGAGAGCAAGACGCTTCAGATAAGTTATATATGTTTGTATTTTGTTTTTGCATGTATCCTCGAATAAGGCTCACGCCGAAATATCGGATGTTGTATGTTTTTCATTTATACATTCTCATACTTTATATTCGTTTTTTTCTCACCTTGCTCACTTCCTCCCTCACTTTGTAAAACTGCACCATACACCTCTATCTACCTTATTTATATTAACCAGTTTTACTGCAGTCGCCATCCCTTTTATAAGCTAGGCATAGGCGTATTCTCGAACTGTGAACGAGAAAAGTGTGTGTTGGCGCGAATAACGGCCAAAACTCCCGGCGTGCACTTTCTATAACCATGGACGACTGGGAGACAGAAGCGCCGTTTGTGAGTGAAAGATATGCTCAATACTCGTTTTCTCTGAAGAATACTTGTGTACTTATACATTTTAAAATATTTTCCAACTTGTAGTATCATTAATAATACATCTGATTTGAGTTACTTTTCGTTAACGATGATATTATGTTATCAAGTTTCAAAAAAAAAAAAACACGTTGTCTGCTGAGATGATGGATTGAGAGAAATGTTCAGTGTATAGTTGTATACTTATACACCAATTATTGTGTTACTGAGAGAAATGAGGATGATTGATATAAAGGGAGAACAAGACTTGTATATTTGTTTCCTGCCATACAGAGTTATTCAGATCAGCAGGATATTTAGGATATTTCATGTGGCGTGCATATCGATTGATAATCTAGTGTTAAATTTCTCGATCATGTAAATGTATGGTCATCCATTTCCTTGAACCCATGTTACCAATTTGTCACTTTGTCCCCCACTCATGTAATTTCTAACAAAGTATGCGGCTCCTTTTCATTTGTTGCGTATCAGTTCAGTATGTTGGCGATAGATCATCACATTGTCACCTCTTCATGTGGAAGGATGGCTTGCATTGGCCCCCCCCCCCCAGCTTGTCTTTCGTTTTCACTGTGCTGCCGACCAAGCTCAGTTTAGTCTTTTTTTTTTTAATATTGTCTACCAGTCACTCTCGTTGTAGGCCTAGTACTCTTTTTTCCTTCAACATTTCCCTCGAGTATTTTTTGCATTATTATATTATGCCTCTTCACATGATCAAAATATTGTAACTGTCTTTCTCCTTTCAGTTTCTATTTTGAGTTCAGTAGATGATTTTTTTTCATATTTTGCTCTTCTTGTCATTTGTGATACTTGCAAAGTAATATATGATACATTCAGTACAAGAATATTATTCAGGCTTTTGTGCGTAAACAGAAATTAGGGCATAAAAGGTCAGAAAAAGATGGACATATGTAGGCCATGTGATGAGAAGAAACAGTTCGAGAATACCAAAACAAGCTATCAAGTGGAGGACAACAGGCTGAAGAAAAAGAGACCGACTGCGTGAAACTCTAAAGAGGACAAGAGAAGGCAGTTTAGTGGGCATAACATCCCTTGATGAAGTTGAAAGACACGCAGAGAACAGGAAAAATTGGCAAACAACTATGCTAGCCCCATGTGACGTTTAACGGCACAGGAAGAATGTAAGATGTAAGAATGGCATATGATCATGGAGACATACATCAGAGGATATGCTGATAAACAAAGGACTGACATGGGAGACAACCAAGAAGATTGCAAAAGACAGACAGAAGTGGAAATGTCTTGCTGTTAGCATCTGTCTTGAGTGCTGGAGTGACTTTAGACTGATCTCAGTAAACATAGTGCCTGTGCCCCGCCAGATGGCCGTGTCATTTTGAAGACCAGGGCTGTGTGGTTGAGAGCAGTTTTTGAAGTGCATATTTGGTGTATTGACTCCATAGCCCTGTGATGATAAAATCTTGCTCTGGTTTTTAAATTGAAATCAGAATTGGTATGATTTGCCAATAAACTATAGATCATTACTCCAATACTTTCAGGCTGACGTGCCACGCACAGGTTTTGGGTATGTAGCTTGCTTTATAAGTATATTTAAATTTTAAAGAAAGTTCTTTTTTTTATAACAGTGCTATTTAATGTGTATATCTGTTTTATCCTTCTCTGTCTTTTATGTTTCATTGTTTCCCCCCTCTCTGTCTTTCTTTGTCCCTATCTGCCTATTTCTGCTTATCTGTATCTCTCTGTCAGTTGCTCTCTCTCGCTCTCTACTTGTCTGTTTCTCCCTCTCTGCATATCTCTGCTTATCTATATATCTCTGTCAGTTGCTCTCTCTCTCTCTACTTGTTTTTCTGTTTCTCTGTTAGTTGCTCTCTCTCTCTTTCTCTCTCTCTCTTTTTTCTACTTGTCTACCTGTCTCTCTCTCTCTCTTTTTTCTACTTGTCTACCTGTCTCTCTCTCTCTCTCTATTTTTTCTACTTGTCTGCCTGTCTCTCTCTCTCTCTCTCTCGGTCTATAGTTTCTCTGTATGAATCTCTTTATTTCTCACTGTGTTTCTGTCTGTTTCCATGCCCTTCTCACACTACCTGAGTGTCCATATGTTTTAATTTCTTTTTCTTCTTGCAAGTGTGTGTAGGCACAATATGCATGTGGAAGTAAAAGAGAAAATAATAAATTTGTATACATAGTGAAAAATTAAAACAATTTTATGTCTTACAATTTTCTTTTTTTTTTTTTTTCCACTTACATTGAAGATAATTTCACTTCGTATGTATAAGTATTTTTTCTTGTGTTTACATTTTTTACCACATGTATACACATATCATGTTGCCTAATCAAGAATAATTATATATACCATTTCTTTCTTATGTAGCCGGGGCACTATTACTAAAGTGTTGGGTGACAAAGTCCGTGGTCTTGGACGTGGCCGTAGTTCTGAAAGCACTGAAGTTGGTGGATTTGTTGGTAAGAACACATCCAACACTAGCATTTCAAATGGATTTGGAGGTCATTATGGAAGTGGATTTGGAACCATAGAGAATGATGGTGCCAGTGATGTGGGGTTCTGTGATAAGAACAATAACAATTCTCGAGGTGGGTTTGGTAGTTTTAAAATCTCCAGTGACCACTTTAATGGCAGTGCAGAAAATGATGAAGATGAAACTGGGAGGTCTGGATTTGGTAGAAGCAGAGGTGGAAGTAGAGGAGGAGTCAGAGGTGGAAGTAGAGGAGGATTCAGAGGTGGAAGTAGAGGAGGATTCAGAGATGGTCAGAGAAGAGAAGGTGAGTTTTTGTTTTCTTTCAGATGTTTTCTGTTTTATGCAGTCTTTACTCTCCTCACAAACTTTCTGCCTATTTCTCTCTCTCCTCCAGTCCTACTTTCTGTCTTCTTCACAATTTCCCTTCTTTCGCATGTTCTCTTTCTCACTTTGTTTCTCCATCTCCTCTTTTCTTTTCTCCCTTCCCCCCCTCTCATTCTTGCTGTCTCTCTCCCTCCTTCCATCTGTTTCTCACTCCTCCGCATCCTTTCTCTCTTTCTCACTCTGCCTCTCCCTCTTCTCTTTCTGTTGCTGTGTGTATCTCCACTCACTTCACATACGAGCATTAAATCTGATTTGTGGCAAACACCCACTACAGACTGCAGATCAGCACAAAGAACTAGAAATTTATCCCTCAAATGTAGAACTTTAACAAACTCAAATGTGTTCATAGAGTTTTGTGGCACAATGTTCTGCCTTACTTGTGGCCACTGTTTACCTCCAGCATTAAACATAGCCAATGTTTAAGAAACTTTCTTCTTCTTAAACCCAGGCTAGATCTGTACAAGAAAAGCCTTGCATATTCTGCAGTACAGCTCTGGAACTCCCCTACCTTCTAAAATCCATTAGTAATACTTCATCCTTTAACTCAAGCCTTTTTCAAGTCAGCTTGAAGTGTAAAATATTGTTATATGATATGTTTATTTCTTAATGTCAGTTGTATTTCTGTACCTTATAACTGACAATTACTGTGCCATGTCTATTTAATTCATGAATTCTTTACTTGTATCTCTACAAGGAGAATTTAGTTCATTATATAATGACATTACTAAGATGGACACCACAGAGGAACAGAAGTAAGGGTAGACCAAAAGAGACATGGAGAAGAACAACAGAAAGGATGTTGAGCAATAGAGGGCTCACCTGGGCAAGAGCAGAAAAAAAGGCGAAGGACAGGCATTTGTGGAAAACCCTTGCGGAAGCCCCATGTGCCCTGGGCACTTAAGGTTCAGAGAGAGAGAGTCAGTCCTCGTTCTTTAGTACAACAGTATGAATGGGACCTGACTTCCCTTTATGGTCTTTCTCAGGTTCTGCCATACTATATGCAGGAAACTCTCTACCATAGAGAGCAGAACAACAACTCCTTCAGATCATCAGAAGAAGTACCCCCCTCAGACCATCAGAAGAAGTACCCCCCTCAGACAAGTGTTTCGGCCCTTTATATATGTATATACTGAATTCCTACCCCGGTCTATCCACACACTTAAAGCTGTGCAGTCAAACAAAATGCATGCTTATCATCAACAGACACTAATGCCAACACATTTACTTGAACAGAGAACATCGTAATACTTCATCTTTTAACTCAAGCCTTTTTCAGTATTTACTGGCTTATAACTATATGCCTCCATAGAATATCTAATAGCCTCTCATACCACAACTCGCTGGCCACTGGGTTCTGTTCTAAAAGAACATAGTTCTAAACATAGTTTGTTAGATCTTGTACCTTGTTAGAAATTATCTTAGTAAATATGAGAGTGGAATGTCAGAGCTCCTCCATTGAAAATGTATTTGTGTGTGTTTATGTACATGTGTGTGTGCACTATCTTGCTAGATCAGTTACCTCTTATGTAGTTTATTATCATATATTTGTGAATGTAATATTTTCATCTTGCATTCTAATATATATATTTTATATATACAGTCAAACTCGTTTAATGTCACATCTTCAGGACCGTCAAAATGTGGTGACATTAAGTGAGATCCATTACAAGGGCATTAACTGGGATAATGCAACTTTAATTGTCGACTGACCGAGGCTACTCCATACAGAATGCATAAAATTAATCAATGTCTTGATGTCGATCTCAGGGACACACTTTTGTTTCACAGCATGCAGCACATGACACATTATTCACTTTCTATACTGTTGCTTTAATGCTAGATGATACCTTGGTCGCACAGCTGCAGCACGTTGGTTGTGTTAGATTCTCTGATTTTGGCTTTCCTTAGTTTTAGTCTTATTTTTGCTACTAGAAGGTTGTGATCACTTCCTACATCTGTTCCTTTCCTTGCTCTCACATCTTGTAGTGATCATTTCCATTTGTTTATTTTCCATTTGTGTTTAGTAGTATGTGATTGATTTGGTTTTCTGTGGTTTTATCTGGGGACCTCCAAGTCACTTTATTGATGTTTTTATGTTGGAAAATTGTACCTCCGATGGTCATCATGTTTTCTTCACAGAAACTGCAGTCTTTCGCCATTTTCATTTATTTCTCCGATTCCTTCTCTTCCCATGATTCTTCTTCTGTCTTCTTTTCCTTCACCTACTTTTGCATTAAAGTCGCCCAAGATGAGTAGCATATCATGCATGGGTATTGTTTCTACTGTGGCTTGGAGGCTGTTGTAAAAATCTTTTAATTCCTCTTCAGCTGCTTCTTTTGGTGCATAACAAACTATAATAGACATCTTCATGAATCTTGAGTTGAAGCATGCTTATAATGATCTCTCATTTATAAGGGTCCATTTCAGCAATGCTCTTGATGCTTCTTTTGTTACAATCAGTGCTACTCCTCCTTCATGATGATCTTTTTTACCTGACCATATTGTATCTTCTGTGTGCTGTGTTGTTAATTTCCTTCTGCCTTGTCCTGTCCATCTCGCTTCTTGTATTCCTAGTATGTCTAGTTTGTATCTGTGCATTTCCTTGATGGTTTGTGCTAGTTCTCCAGTCTGATTAAGTGTTCTTACATTCCAGCTGTCTATTTGCATCTTGTGTTTAGGTTCCAGGAGCTCTGCGGTCAGGCTGGGGACTTCCAGTGGCTGGCTTTCATCCACAACCTTCATGGGTTCAGTTTCCTGATAAGCATTTCTCCTTCCACCTGCATTTGTTTTTTCCCTTGCTTCTGTTTCTGTAGCAGTCTGATAGTTTTTTTACCAGATAGGGTTGCTGGCCCTATGCCGAACCCTCCTTAGTCGCCTTTTATGATCATGCGTGGTAGGGTACATTGGTCCTATTCTTTGCAGATCCCGGGTACCATGGGGGGGGGGGGGGGAAGAAAGTCTTCTTGGATGTTGTTTAAAATGTGTGTTAGCAATCATTAGCTCATTTTCCATGCAAAACAGCTTTAGATTGTCACCTGCCTTATTTCTATGTCCTATGCTAAATTTCAACATATCCTTCGTCTTCTGCTCTTTTTGTACCAATCTTTGCATTAAAATCCCACATTATTAATATAGTATCATTTTTCCGTACCTGATCTGTCGTCGTTTGCAGTGTGTTATAAAAGTCTTCTACTTCTTCTGGATATATCTGAATGATTGTTACATTTCTAGGTGTGCCCTTAAGTCTGATTGTGAAGATTCTATCACTTACTGGATTGTAACCTAGTAATGCTTTTGATATTGATTTGTCCAAGTAAAAAGCCACTCCATTCTTTCCTCCTAAGTCTCCACCAGAGTATATAAAGATATTATAATTCTCGCTGTTTAAGTGTCCTGATTATTTTCATCGATGTTCGCAGATTCCCAAAATGTGTATCCCTGTTCCTTTCATCTTGTAATTTATTATTTGATACTTCCCCTCATACATACTTCTCATATTCCATGTTCCTACTCTTATTTTTCTTTTTAGTTTGATGCTAGGATTTTCCTTAGTAACACCGTCAGGATTTTGTCCATCATCACATTTAATAGTACTGACTTCTGTCTCATACTCTTCCTCAGTGTTAAAATTAGATCTATCTGGCCTGGGTGATTTGCCACCAGATATTTTTCCTATCTGACCTTTCATGTTGCTGTTTGGGTTTCTTGGTATATTTCCAGAAAGTAGTTTACTATTGCTTTCCTTCCGGGTAGTGACTTAGTCACTGGGAGAGCAGCTGACAGATAATGTTGGTTATGGTCACCATTCTATGATGGTAGGCAGATGATCTCAATGTAGGAACAATGCTACGATCACTGACTAGTACAGTCACTGATACGGGGTAGTAACCAATTTACTTTTGTGTATATTTGAAGTTAATTTACTTCTCTCTGTCACTCTCATTCATCCTATGTCTCTCTCTCTCTCTCTTTCTTTCTGTGTCTCAGTCTGTCTCATTTTTCTCTCTCTTTTTTTCTCACCCTCTACATGCCATTCTTGTCACTTTCTCTCGCCCCCTCTTTCTACATCCCATCCCTGTCGCTTTCTCTCTCTCTCTACCTCCTCGACCCATATAATCATATGATTCTCCTACAATTGCCTACAGTATCACATTTATGATTAAGTTTTCACAGTTGTCATAACTGGCTTTTCATTAGAGCAGCAGTTTGTGTGTGAGTGTGTGCTTTGTTCAGCTTAAGGAAACTTCAGTTATTACTATGAAATACTGTGTATTTTGTGCTAAAATTGACATAGCATGGACAGTAAAACTGGTGCTAGTATGAAAGTTATTGTTCAGTTAAAGCCCCAGTCAGTGTGGTTTATGATAAAGGTAGACAGAGATGCATGGTTCAGTTTTACAAAGCGACAGGAGTGAGGAAAGTGAGAAAAAAGTGCTAATTTTGTTTTTTCCAACTTTCCTCACTTTCTGTCACTTTGTAAAACTGAACCATACACATGTCAACCTTTATTACTAGAACGACTTTTACCGCAGTCAGTATCTCTTTTATCTGGTTTACAATATACTAGTTATGTTAGGTCGAATACTAATATGAGATTTATTTACCATAATAATGGGGGTTTTTTGGCCATTCAGGAGGACAAGGTGGCAGAGAAGGTGAATGGACATGTCCTAACTTGTGAGTACTTTACAAACATCTGAAAATAAAAATGCTCAATTCATTGTGATCTGTACAGCTTTTAATATTCTTCTTTGTTGATAATATTTAATAATATAAAGTACTAGGTGGTTTGATAAATCCCTCTATGTTAGTATCTCAATGTGTTTTTTTTTTATTTAAGAGATATAGCTGGAAGAATTCTGTTTTGTTTTTTAATCCATCTCCAAGTGTAGTCTCTTTGATCTCTGCTTCAGGACTCCTTCATCAGGTGTTTCTAGGTCTTCCAGGTGAGAATGTGTCTGAATCAGGACTCCTTCACCAAGTGTTTCTAGGTTTTCCAGGTGAGAGTGTGTCTGATTCAGGACTCCTTCACCAAATGTTTCTAGGCCTTCCAGGTGAGAGTGTGTCTGATTCAGGACTCCTTCACCAAGTGTTTCTAGGTTTTCCAGGTGAGAGTGTGTCTGAATCAGGACTCCTTCACCAAGTGTTTCTAGGTTTTCCAGGTGAGAGTGTGTCTGAATCAGGACTCCTTCACCAAATGTTTCTAGGCCTTCCAGGTGAGAGCGTGTCTGAATAAGGACTCCTTCACAAAGTGTTTCTAGGTCTTCCAAGTGAGAGTGTGTCTGATTAAGCTGTTTTGTTTCCACACATTTCTGGCTTTCACCACACCATGTCATAAATCTTTATGAAGAAGTTCCTTCCTCTTCCAGTATTATTTTTCCTTCTAGCTGAGCTCTTGTTGATGTTTTTGTAGCCGATTTATTTTTACAGAATTGGGTAGCTGGCCCTATGTCCAACTTTCCTCTGTTGTTATCCAAACTGGAACTGCCATGGTGGAGTTTATCTATTGCCTGTACATTATCAAAGATGTAGAATGTACTGCATCCCTGAAAACTTAATATTTGTTGTAGATGTGCTTTGTGAATGTGAGACTGAAAAACAAAATGATGCAGGTTTGGTAATGGTACTAGTCTGGAGCTGATGTATCAGAGATTCACTGTTATCAGGGCCAGTAACTCTTATAAGTGAGGAATTTGCTTTGTCCAAATATACTCACAGTATCCACCTCTTGAATTAGTACTGCATGGTCAGCAAGGCAGGAATCAAAGTGTTGGCCATGGTAGTAAGGTCAGACTTTCTTCCATAAAGCAAAAACAGCACTACAGCGTGTTTTCTATCCAGCCAAGTGCCTTTAACCACCAGGATCATCTTGTTCTGCTGTTAGATATGTTACAGCAGTTCAGCATAGTCCTGTCATGCCATAGAAGCAACAATGGCTATGGTTTTAGGGCCTATATTTGATTGACCTTTTGACACATGGCAGGTTGATGTGGTCAGCATTATACCTGGCCACCTTTCCATCCTCAGCTCTAGAGGGAGTTGGTACCCATGTTTAGAGTCAAGTGATAGGGGCATCTACAGGTGGACCTAAACCTCCAGTTTTGCTGTGAGACAGCTGCACTAAGCACTATGCCATTCAGACATGCACATTTTGCATCAGTTTCAAAATGAATTTCTAGTTTCTTTTGCAGCAGATGCCTCTAGTACCATGTGCCTCACTTTTATTGTATGCATGTGGTCATGTTGGAGGAAGACATTGTTTCAGTTCTCACAGTGTAGCTTGTTAAACATAATAGTACTATTAACCTCTTTGTCTCATGCAGGGACTGTGGAAATCTGAACTTTGCTTTTAGGAAGAAATGCCAGAAATGTGAGACAGCCAAGCCTGGCAATGAGTACGTTTTATTGTCATTTTAGTCCATTGTGTATAGTCAGATTTATTTCTGACAAACTTCCAGAATGCATGTGAACAAAATAAAAACTGCTAGAATGCATATGAACTTAAAACCAGACTTTCTGTCTTAACAGTGTAGAATTAAAAACTTTTTTTTTTGTCATCAATTTCTTTCCACAGATTTACCTTTAAATAATAAGAATATTTAAGTTTTGACAAAATTATAGATCACTTAACTGATTGAGAGAGAGCAAATGGAGCAGACAAACTCCCATTGTCCTCTAGTCAGCTGAACTGAAAAATATGCATATTTTATGTTAAAAATAACATTCTTGAAAGTGCATGGCAAAGCACACTAGATTACTCTTTCCACGTGGCTGTTAATTTGTTAGGGAAAATTTGTTTGGAATAAGTTGATAGTTCAGTATCAGTGTATGCAAGCACTTGCTCATGTATATACCCCATATGACAATGGGAAATCAAAAACTGTTTACAATTATTTGTATGAATGCTTTAAAGTTCTTTCTTTTTTTTTTCTTTCTTTCCAGAGGTGGTAGCAGTGGATTTGGAGGGGGCAGGAGTAGATCAGGTGAGATAATTTGTGTTTTACATTTAAAAAAAAACAAATCTATGTTCAGGGTTTTAAAAAAACGTCTCTTGTCAGCTCTCCATCTTTCATTATATATTTCATGTTCCTGCACTGCACCATGTTTTTCATCTTTTTTTTTTTTTCTGTTTTGGTTGCCTGGACAATAGGTGGGTTTAGCGGTGGGAGTTCTTATGGTGGCCAAAATGGTGGGGGTCGTGACAGATCGGGAGACTGGACTTGTCCAGATGCGTAAGTATGATATTTATTCATCATATATAGAAGCTTAATCTTATTGAGGCTGTTTAGTACTTTAAGTTTACAGTGATGCTCATTTTGAGAATTATGGGAAATACTGAATTTTTTTATCTCTTAAAAGTCCATATTGGTTCTTTGTGTAGCATTCCAATATGGCTTGTTTGAATATGCATATCATCTACATGAAGACTAAAGAGAACACTATAATATTTAACAGATTTTTTTTTTTTCAAACTTGGAAAGTTTTTTAAAAGATTTTTAGCATTTCTCTATTTAAATTTTGTGTCAGTTTATTCCATTTTTTTTTTTCTTTATCAGCTAGAGCATTTGCTGTGCCAGATAAAAGGTTATAGAGACTGATCATTTATACATTGGTGTTCTGATAATGAGTTTGAGACTTCTAGAAATGGCTATAACTTGCAGAAATAACTTCTAGTTACAGAAGTTTGTTACCTAGGTGTCTGATGACATAGTTGTACACTCAAATGTTACAGCTGAAGTATTTAGTGATATTTGTAATCTTTAGTTGTCAAGCATTTGCTTTCAAGATTGCCCAGCAGTCTTCATCAGAGAGCTATTTTAAATATATTAATATATTTAAATATTAAAATTGTGTAATTCATAAGTGATATTAACAAGTGGTAGCTCAGAACAGTGTTGAAAAATTAGCAGAATTCTACTTCTTTTATTATTTTGATTCTTAAGTTGAGTCAGTCAGATGTATTAAATAGGACAGGAAACATTTGATTTTCTTTTTATTGGATGCCTATGGATGAAGAAGTTGAGTCAGTCTGATACATTAAATAGGACAGGAAACATTTGATTTTCTTTTTATTGGATGCCTATGGATGAAGAAGTTGACTTGGGCATGAAATTGAAAATTGCTTAAATTTCTGTGGGATTGTAGTATAGAGCTTTAGTCATCTTTTTTTTTTTTTTTCTAACCTTTAACTCTCAGTGAATGTTTCACAAGAAACATTAGGATTGCTATTTGGATATATGCATTTCATTAATAGGGTTTTTAATTGCGAATTATGGCTAAAAAAACTGGAGTCATTTCAGTTCTTAATGATTTCTTGCAGTTATTGTGGCACATACATTTTTTTAAAATATAAAGCTACCAGCTGTTTGAAAACATTTTATCTCCTGCTACAGAGGATGGTTATGGTGTTACCTTCTTTCTCTTTAGGCCAAAGTTTGGGCTCATAGTTACTCTGATTAGTTAAATCAATCTTGACAAACACACTAATTTGTCGTGTAGTAATTCAAGAATTTCATTAAGAATGAAGTATAAGTACTGACTATCTCTGTTAACACTTTGTGGACCACAGTTATTTACCCTGAAAAACCCCCAGTTCCCAGCCATTTTTCTGAAAAATGAACTTTTTTGAGTGAACTTAGAAAAACATGCATATCTCTACTCACCCTTTAGGGATTGTAGTCCAACTTGGTAGACAGACACCCAAGACCCTCTAGTACTTCTTGAGTGTGTGATATCTTGTGAAACAATTATCTGAATGCAGTGGAACTTGACAACTTTGAAAAAAAAATTTTGTTTCACTCTTTTTCTCATTGACCAAGCACACTCTGCACTTCCTAGATGATGCTTTTTTAGTGCCTTCATCCTCATGATTCACCAGAACATGATTCTTTACTATTCCAGACAATCACTGTTGTGCACTTTTGATATCATGCGTACAAGTCTTTCGTCTTTCCTTCATCAGTCGAAAGCTGCTGCTTCGGTTTATACAACTCTTGAAATTTAGGCAAAAAATAATCCAGCAGAGATTTTATTTTCTAATTCTCCTTATTTCTGGAAGTGTCTGAGAGTTGTCAGAGAAATGCAGAAGTGTCAGAAGATGCTCGAATTTAGCTTTGCTCATTGTTTTTGAAAATATTGGTGTTTCCAGAAGAGGGTCTGTTGTCCAGTAATCTTTCCAGTGTGGCTTCCTAGTCTGGCCCATCAAAATGATCAGTCCAAAGAATTTGTTAATGTCTGAATGTGTTATATTTTCAGACAAAAAGGCAGTAGTTTGTTCATATGTTGTGTCTGCACAGTATAAATTTTCATGATGAGCTAACAGTTTAAAAAAAGTCGTTGCCAAACACTGTACTGAAAATTTCCTCCATGCTGTCTGGTTTGTTTACATTCACTGAAACACCAGAATTTCCTAGAAATCTTTCGAGAGCTGGTGTAGAATCAATGTTACTCCACACACCTATATCACTGCTAACTATATCACATAAAAAATGTGAAATACTTACTGTTGAAGCATCATATCCTGATGTTGAATCACAATAACACTGTCACTTGAATTTTCACTTCTGACACAGCAACGCTGTGCCTAGTTATCATATTTTTAATCCGATTGCTGTCACAGAAATTACTTTGAAACACATCAATTTCATTGCTAGAATCATTAAACAGTGATTTTTATTCATCACTAGAGTAGTCTGACAAAGAATTCAGGGCATAATTCATTGTACATCGCAGTATCATCAAGCGTAACGTGCTCCACCATTTGCACAAAATGTCGACTTGGCGAGATCTTGTAAACACGTTTCCAATAACTAATACCGCGAGATTTCTACTTTTTTTAAAGTTATGAAGATTAAAAACAATATTTTATTATATTAACTTTGCAGTAAAAGTACAGACAATCAAAAATTATTTTAAATAACACACTAGAAACAGTTTAAATAAGACGACCATCAAAAACGGCAAATCTGCCTTTCGGCCAACAACGCATGGAAACCGGAATCACAGATTTTCCTGTATTTGGCCCGGGAAGTGTTAATCATCTCTTGCAGTTTAGAAGACCATTAAAATGGAAAATGAAAATGTTTTTCTTAAATTGTTGTCAGTATACTTTTTTTTTTTTTTAGGCAGCTAAGGCCCCCTTTAAAATTTCCCTCACAGATATTTACCCTATAAAGTTTAAAATGTACTTATAGAAGTAGAAATGAATGTTCAGGTTGTAAATATCACATAAATCTATTTCAATCATTCTCAGACATCAATTTAAACAATCTTGAAGTAATCAGTGGTCAGCTTAGTATACATCACCATAAAGCTTCTTTTGAACTGAAGTAGGCATTGACCAGTTCTGTTTTATCTGCACTTCATATGTTGAGATTTATAGAATACATTCTCCCATCATCTTACCAGAGCTGTTAGGGAGGCAGGGTTCCGCAGAGTTCATGAGTGAATGAGGGTGTTCTTTTGCCCAGTTATTCTTGAATGTTATTTTTATCACAGATTTAGCTTCCTCATATTGCAAAGTCGGATATTTGTCACATTTGTAGATATTCACATTTTGGTAAAGGATTTTAACGTCATGCTTATGTTGTGTATTGCATCATTCTGAAAGCATGCGTACCCATTATTAGCCAGTGAATTGCAACATAAGTGATCAGCAGAAGGAAATATGAAAGACAGCAAGGTTATTGTTCGCTTCCTCCTGAGGCATTATTGAAAGAAAGGGCTGAATGCCTCTGCAGCTGCCCGTGAGATCTGCAGTGTGGAACAGAAAGGAGCAGTTGATGACAGTTCTGCAGGGAAGTGGTTCTAGAGGCTCAAGTCTGGGGACAGTGACATCAAAGACAGGTCCAGGTCAGACCGTCCCTCAACCACCAGTGATGAAGACCTGTGCCGTGCTGTTGAAGACAATCCCAGTACTCGGCTCTTGTTAGCCCAGCTGGGTACCTTCTCAGAGCACCGTAGTTCGGCATTTGCATGAACTCTGCTTCAGCAGACAGCCTCAACATCCTAGTCCCCAGCATATGCAGAGACATGTTGACATCTGTCACTAGCTGTTGGCAAACTCACATGACAGGTTTCTCTGCCATATCGTCACTGGGGGTGAAAAGTGGATTTTCCTGCAGTCCCCAAAAACAGGTACCCAATGGCTCCAGCCAGGCCAGGTGACAGAGACGGTTGTACGACAAGGCCGGCTCAAGAAGGTTATGCTTTGCATATGATGGAACTTTGAGGGCCCCCTGCACAGGATATTGGTTCCATTTGGTCACTCTGTGGCTGGGAATCTGTGCCTAGCAACTGAAGCGGCCGCCCAGTACCCAGCACTCATAACAGGAGGTGGGTACTTCTCAAGCTTGACAGCATGCCAGCACACACTTCCATGTGGTCCATGGACAGCTCACGGAATTAAAAGAATCAAGATTCGACCCTATCCACTCTACAATTTTGACCTTGCACCCTGTGTCAGTCATTTGTGTGTCCCTTGCAGAACTTTGCCTCCCTGACAGCACTCCTGTAGGGCTCTTGGTTGTAAGCAGGATGCCCTGCTGCTGATGCATCTATTTGCAATTTATCAGCGATGTCTTGCAGCCATCTTTGCCTTGGACTTTCTCTCTTTCTTTTTTCTCATTATGTACCTTTTCAAGACGGTCTTCTCTAAATTTTCATGACTTTTAATATGTTCAAAATATTTGGGTTTTCTCTGTTTAATCCTCCTTACAACCTTCTTCAATATTAAGTTCTTGTAGTATGGGTATATTTGTTCTTTTTTTCTGTCCATGATATTTGAAGAACACTTCTGTAGTATTTACATTCAAATGCATTTGTGTGTTTCTCATCTGTTTTGTCAAGTGTCTGGGTCTCACAAGCATGTTGGGAAAGATGCATGCCCTTAAAAATCTTATTTTTGTTGTTTTGTCTATTCTTCTCTGCAGCTTCTTTACTATTATGTTTTGAAGAGTGATAGACGTCCTCTTTTTAATTTCCCTCATTGTATCTCCATTATTAGTAATGATCCAAGGTATTCAAAACTCTCCACTTCTTCCAATTTTTCCTCATTGATGCATATTTCAGCTGCCTTATTTGTTTTGTCAGTTGTCATCAATTTAGTTTTCTTTGGATTAATATATAGAGAGGTTTTGCTCTTCACTATTCTTATGGACTGACTTAATTAGTTTTTCCATTCCTTTTTGTGTTGTGGACAGTAATACTGTGTCATCAGCATATCTAATCTCTGGTATTTCGTGACTTCCACAGGAGCTATGCGTGCTGGCTTTATTTTAAAAAAAAAACTTCAAGAGTTTCTCTCTTGGTGTAAGAATAATCATGATCCGTTACATATTTTTTTGTTGCAGGTTTTTTAAATGTTTCACTGACGTATGAATAACTTTGTATATAATGTTGCTTGGTTTTGTGCAGCAGTGAAATGCAGCAAAATGTGATGAACTTTTGACTCAACCCAGTATGACATGCTTGTAACTTTTTGTGGTAATCTACATCTTATTTTGCTAGAATGTCAGCTGCTTCATTACCTGGTATACTGCAGTGAGATTGAATCCACTGTATTTACCACTCTTGAGAAAAAGCTAACATGTCTGGTAATTGAAGGTTTCTTCTCCATGGCTAATTAATGCAGTAATTACAGACATTGCATCAGTTTAGAATGCTACATTTTCTTTAACTGTTTCGGGTTTTTTCCTGATTTTAGCGCTTCTGCTCTGAATTTGTTGGAATCAATGTCAGTTACATGGATTCATTTAAAAAAAAATAAGAGCCTTATGATTTTATGTTTTCATATTACTTGTTTCAGGAGAGACGAGGGGAAGGATCTTCAGTTCTCACTTAGTGCAGTCACAGAACCAGAGACATCCTAATAGATAACCAACTTGAAGGTGTTTATTGAGAAGTATTATACTGATTTTTTCTTCAATCTCTTACAGAGACTGTGGTAACAAGAACTTTGCATTCAGAAAGAACTGTCAAAAATGTGATACTCCAAAACCAGAGACTAGGTAACAGTTCTTAATATATGTTGATCATGTTAAATATATTTGGTTGTTAAGAATCAGCTATTAGGGTTTTCATGTTAAAGTTTAAAAACATAAGTTCAGACAGTGTTTAAATCTGTGATTGTTAAATTTTTAAGTAAGTGAAATTTTACATAAAAAAAATTGTTTTGTATATCAGAATTTTATTATAAAGTGGTTGGTAAGTTGAAATCTGTGAGCACAAGAGTATCCTTGGAGGCTTGAGACTTCACATGTTGTGACCTTCACATGAAAAAGGAAGAGTTGCAGTGAGTCTGCAGAAGTAGCTAGGGAATCGATTGGAATAGAAGGTCTGAAATGAGCATTTGTTAAGTTTGAAAGACATGGAAGATCATGCATACTGTGTTAAAACTGATGGAAGTCTTTAGTCTGTAGAACTTGAAATCTTTTGATGTTTATTATTTTGTTTACAGTTTGATCTTTGTGTTAGATTTCCTGTCATCCATTAATATTTTCATACAAAACAAAAAATAATCATGTATTCAGAAGTTGACCTCCTTTTTGAACTCTGTATAAATCCTAAACATGGTTGAGTTTTGTAGCATTTAACATTTATTATATGTTCAGAACATTCGTGGTTATGTGATTTTTAATTATTAATTGCAAACATACACTTCATTGATATTAATATAAAAAGGTAGTTATTGCTTTGTAAGCTTTGAGATAAGTGGATCTTGTAATATTTTTTTTTCATAGATTTTTTAGATTTTCTGTTTCTGAATTATAGGAATGATACTACCAGCAGCACAGTAAGCTTTGGCAGCAGGTCAGGTATGTATGTAGAAAAACATGCATCTTATTTATTATATGCTTGAAGTGTAATCATGGACGTCACTTTTTTTTTTTTTTTCTGATACATCACATCTCTCTCTCTCTCTGAACCTTAAGTGCCCAGGGCACATGGGGCTTCCGCAAGGGTTTTCCACAAATGCCTGTCCTTCGCCTTTTTTTCTGCTCTTGCCCAGGTGAGCCCTCTATTGCTCAACATCCTTTCTGTTGTTCTTCTCCATGTCTCTTTTGGTCTACCCTTACTTCTGTTCCCCTGTGGTGTCCATCTTAGTGCTATTTTTGGTAGTGAGTTGTCAGTCATTCGGAGCACATGTCCCAACCATCGCCAGCGTCTTTCCTCAATAATTGTTGTCAGTGGTTTCATCTGCATTTCTGCTAATAAAATGTTATTTGTTATGGTGTTTGGCCAAAATATTTTTTTAATTCTTCGTAAACATTTAGTCTGGAAAGAATTCAACTTGTTTTCTATGGTTTTGGTGATTTTCCAGCATTCACCTCCATAGAGTAGTACACTTAAAACATTAATCTTAAATATCCTGATTTTCATATTTATGCTTAGTTTTTTTGATTTCCATATATTCTGCAGCATTGCAAAAGCCTGGTTTGCTCTAGTAAGTCTGCTGTTGATGTCCTCTGTGCTGTCTCCATTTTCTACTACTCTGCTGCCAAGGTATACAAATTCGTTGACCTCCTCCACTAACTTGTTATCTACTCTGAGTACATTTCTGTTGTTCACATTTTGCTTCATTAACTTTGTCTTTCCTACGTTGATCTTTAGTCCTATGTTGTTTGCATTCTGAGTTAGCTTGTTTATTTTATCTTGCATATCTTTGTGACTGCTTGATAATAGACAAATGTCGTCCGCAAAGTCAAGGTCCTCCAGCACTGTGTCAAGGGTCCATTGTAATCCTCTGCGTTTGTCTGATGTTGCCTCCTTCATTAACCAGTCTACTGCCAAGATAAATAATGTTGGTGATAGTACACATCCCTGTTTCACTCCTGTTTGTACCCTAAAGCTGCTGGAGGTATGTTCTCCACAGATAACGTTGCACTGAAAACCCTCGTATAAGGCTTTGATTACATTAACTATTTTATGGGGGAGGCCATGCCATCTTAGGATTTTCCACAGTGCATCTCTGTTGACACTGTCAAAGGCTTTCTCAAAATCTATGAATAATGCATATGTTGTGCTATGCCACTCATTTGCCTGTTCTAATATTTGTCTAAGTACAAATATATGGTCTATGCATGATCTTCCTTTCCTAAATGCTGCCTGCTCTTTTCGAAGTTTTTCCTCAAGTGTTGGTACAATTCTGTTGATGATTATTCTGCAAAATACTTTACTGGTGAGTGGCAGTAGGGTAATGCCTCTCCAGTTCCCGCAATCTCTGAGGTCACCCTTCTTTGGTAGTTTTACTATAAGACCAGTTTTCCACTCCTCTGGGGCTTTTTCTAAGTCCCAAATTTGTTGTAATATCCGGCAAAGTTGTTTTGGTGTTTCTGTTTCTTCTGCTTTCAACATCTCAGCAGTCACTTCATCTTCACCTGGTGCCCTGTCTGATTTTAGCATCTTTATCGCCTCCTTTATTTCATTTATTGTTATTGGTCCTGTATTGATGTTTAGTTCCGTTTTTGCTTCAGGTATGTCTATTGCTTGTGCTGCTTGTGTTCTGTTTAGTAGGGTGTTAAAGTGTTCCCTCCATCTTTCAATTTTTTCTCTTTCTCCACTGACCAGTTGTCCATTTTGTGTTCTTACTGCACTTTCACATCTTGTGTTGAAGTTACCTGTCATCTGCTTTGTGATTTTATATATGGTTTTCATGTCATTTGTATATGCTGCTTTCTCTGCTGTTTCTGCTAAGTTGTCATAATATTGACGTTTATCTTGACGGCATGATTCCTTCACTTCTTTGTCTTTTTGTGCATAATTACTTAAAACTCGTTCTTTAAGCCGTTGTGATTTGGTGTTCAGTAATTTTTTCTTGATTTCTTTTCTTTGCTCTATCTTTTCACATGTGGTCTCGCTTATCCATTCCTCTTTTCTCCTTTTCCGATATCCCAGCACCTCTTTTGCTGTTTCCTGTAGTGTTTTATTGAACTCTAATATGGACATTTCTGCTTCATCTTGTAGGACACTGAAGCGGTTCTTAAGTATTATTGAGAATTCATTTCTTGTCTGGTCTATCAGTTTTCTTGTATCAAAATGTATCTTTCTGTGTTCTCCGATTTTGGCTTTCCTCAATTTTAGTTTGATTTTTGCTACCAGAAGGTTGTGATCACTTCCTACATCTGCTCCTTTCCTTGCTCGCACATCTTGTAGTGACCGTTTCCACTTGTTGTTTATTAGTATGTGATCGATTTGGTTTTCTGTGGTTTTATCTCGTGACCTCCAAGTCACCTTATGGATGTTTTTGTGTTGGAAAATTGTCCCTCCGATGGTCATCATGTTTTCTTCACAGAAACTGCACAGTCTTTCTCCATTTTCATTTATTTCTCCGATTCCTTCTCTTCCCATGATTCTTCTTCTATCTTCATTTCCTTCACCTACTTTTGCATTGAAGTCGCCCAAGATGAGTAGCATATCATGCTTGGGTATTGTTTCTACTGTTGCTTGGAGGCTGTTGTAAAAATCTTCTTTTAATTCCTCTTCAGCTGCTTCTGTTGGTGCATAACAAACTATAATAGACAGCTTCGTGAATCTTGAGTTGAACCTTGCATATAATAATCTCTCATTTATTGGGCTCCATTTCACCAATGCTCTTGATGCTTCTTTTGTTATAATTAATGCTACTCCTCCTTCATGAATATCTTCTTTACCTGACCATATTATTGTATCTTCTGTGTGCTGTGTTGTTAATTTCCTTCTGCCTTGTCCTGTCCATCTTGCTTCTTGTATTCCTAGTATGTCTAGTTTGTATCTGTGCATTTCCTTGATGGTTTGAGCTAGTTTTGCAGTCTGGTTTAGTGTTCTTACATTCCAGCTGCCTATTTGCATCTTATGTTTAAGTTCCAGGATGTCTGCAGTCGGGCTGGGGACTTCCAGTGGCTGGCTTTCATCCACAACCTTCATGGGCTCAGTTTCCTGATACGCATTTCTCCTTCCACCTGCATTTGCTTTTTCCCTTGCTTCTGTTTCTGTAGCAGTCTGATAGTTTTTTACCAGATAGGGTTGCTGGCCCTATGCTGAACCCTCCTTAGTCGCCTTTTACGATCATGCATGGTAGGGTACAGTGGTCCTATTCTTTGCAGATCCCGGGTACCACACGGGTGGATACATCACATATGTGCGATTTATTTTTCTGTGAGTTCCCCAGTAATGCAGGTAGTTAGGCCTGCCAAGGCAGCTGGACAGGTCAGCAGATGAAGTGGGACAATCTGGTCCTCGGGGTTGAGGAGTTATAAACAGGGTTGACCTCAGTGTTAAAAAGCATGTTGTGGAATTGTGATAATCGGGCAATATTGCAGCATCTTAAATCTGTCAGTGGTTAAATGCTGAGATGAAATCAGTACTGCGGATATGAAAATTGTAAAGTAACATGTGAGATGTACAAAATTTGAAAGTTAAGACAAATTACATTAGTAGTAAGGGTACCCTGATCACTTACTTTCAGAATCGTGGGACAGCCTGTTTCTACTCAAGATGATAAACGGTGCCAATAAATTCAGAGATGTTTGTATGCAAGGACACTATGATGCACTATAGATTTGTCAGCATATTAAGGAATACAGATATCCGCATTATGAAACTGACAGTTCTCTTTGGGCCAAAAGACTTACAAGGAAGCCATATCTCAGAGGACATTGAAACAAAAGCAACCAAGAAGCTGTCCATTATTACTACAAACTAGCAGGTACAAACTGGAGGGCAAACAGCAATATTCTCAAGCATGTCTATACAGGCACAGTTAGACCAACACTGGAATATGGAATAGTGGCATGAACCATGCCATTGAAAACCAATGCAGATCGCCTAGCAAAATTGCAAAGTGCGGGACTTAGACTGATATTACTGGAGGATTAAAGATGCCCCAATCCTGAAAATGGTGACTTTCCAACATCCCTTCCCTAGATGTCACATGGGATGAGAAAGTACTTACCTACAGAGAAAAAAAACTTATGCATGGCCAGACATCCCCTGCACCAAAAACAGAATCAAGAGAGGCTGCTCCCTCCACAAATCCCACAAACTCCATCCCCTTCACAAAGACCTGCTCCCCACCACCCCTGAAGACATGAACCCATTTACGGAGAGACCAACCACTACCAGCCACACATCCAGATAAACACAGGACAGTCCTTGAAAATATGCACAGAAACATGCAACCCATCAAAGAAGATTGTATGGTTCACTGACTGCAGAGCTCTGCTAGAATCAGTACAGACAGACAAAATCGACTCACAATCACAGGAAATTATATCACAACTAAACAAACAAGAAAGACAGATTAACCATCATCCACAACAAACTAAACACAAACTGGAAAACAAAAATGAAAATAGAATCAAAACAATACCCCATTCATCGACTACAAAGATACCAGCAAACCACAATCTATCGACTAAGAATGGGACACTGCCAACTTTTAAGCTATCTCTATTGCCTCAAAATATCGTGCAAGAATGAGTGTCCTTGTGGCTTTGGTATCCAGACACCAGAATATGTCCTGCAAACCTGTCCAGCCCACTCAAACCTAAGAGCGCAGATCTGGCCTGAGGGAGAGGAACTGCAAGAAAAGCCAGTGGGGCTCACACTCAAGCTCTGAGAAGACAGCGGACTTTGTCAGGGTGACAGGGCTGCAGATTTAGAATGACCAACCTTTCTTTAATGCTGAAGTTCTCTTTTGGCATATAAAATAATAAAAAATCTAAAGTTCTCTTTTGGCATATATAATAATAAAAAAGATACTACAGAATTTGAATTGAAGATGGTTCCACAACATAGGATAGAATCAAAAGCAGATTATCCTGTGCTAAAGAATGCCATGGGTGGGATAAGGTGGAGAGAGGCGATGAGCTGTGACAATAAACACAGTAATTAAAGGAAAGAATGATGAAAGCCTACAGTGCTGTGGTGAGATTGTTGTAACTATAATAAATAGAAAGAGAGAGATGTTCATTCTTTGTATAAACTAGTAACTACTCCAAATGTTACAGGAATGAAGAAAGGAGCCTAGTGTCTTGTGATAAGATCATTTTTTTTTCTTTCTGTAAACGTTGCATTGCTTTAAGTAAAAATCATTTTTGAACGGTCACATAGAAGTAGAATTATCATGTGAATGATGGCCCCGTCCAGGCTCCATATAGTGCTCAGCATGAAAGGCTGTTGGGATAATAAAACTGGACAAAAGGGTCAAGATTGCAGTGGAGTCAGCTGAAAAAAAAGAATAATCTGTTTTTTTAATTCGCTCGTGGGAACAGTGAGAACCTCTCTAGTGCAGTCCTAGTGTAATATGAGGCTTTTGTTAACAAGTTCTCAGAATTTTGGCAGAATGACATTTTCATTGTTACATTGAGATCCTGCAGGGCCATTATATTCTGATATTCGTGGTCGTATATTTGCTTCTTTTTTTTTTATGAAATAAGACAAATGTATGCAAATAATGAAGTATATATATATCATTAACTCTTTCCGTGCCACAGGAAGGAACGCGGGCATTCAGTTGATGCCGGAATAAAAGCGTGGGTCTTGATATGTATAGGGGGTATAGTAGTA
Source organism: Achatina immaculata (assembly GCA_009760885.1). Classification (NCBI taxonomy): domain Eukaryota; kingdom Metazoa; phylum Mollusca; class Gastropoda; order Stylommatophora; family Achatinidae; genus Lissachatina; species Lissachatina immaculata. The sequence goes on along the minus strand of CM019705.1, from coordinate 38,826,961 downwards.
AAGTTGAATGAAAACAGTATTTCCTTGTACTTCTGTGTACTTATGTTTCAAAATATAACTAAATGTATGAAGATTTCATAAATGCAGAGTTTTTTAGGAAAAAAAGAAGTAATGTCTTGTTTTTAGATAATGATTGTGTCCAACTTACCATCGAAAAGGCCTAGAGGTACAATACATACCATCTGAGATGCATAGGTCTGCTTGTTGACATTGTATTGTGATTCAGTGTTGCGTTTTTGGTAGAATAATGTCTGAAATAACCTTCTAACTACTTCTCCAGTCGTCTAATATGTCTAGATCTACTTGGGATACATTCAAGAACAGTGGTCTGGTCACAGGCCATGTCCATACCCCTATCTACATCATCAAAAATTGAAATTTATCAATGTTTCTCTTCGCTCAACATGGCTCATAACTAGGCACTCCTACACCATTTTGGACACGCGCACGAAATGTATACAGTCTAAACATTACACCGGTTTTTTTAATGAAACAAGCCAAACGTCAAATTTTTGATGAGTGACATCCACATAAGAAACTGGAAACGTCATATATCTGATGACAGGCATGAAAAGTGTTAAATTAATATCATTGGTTTGTCTTTTTTTTTGTCTTTTTTTTTTTTTTTTGCCATAAACAACTTGTGTTGCATTGTTTTTAACAGGTGGATTTGGAGGTGGCAGTTCAGGTGGTGGATTTGGAGGTGGCAGTTCAGGTGGTGGATTTGGAGGTGGCAGTTCAGGTGGTGGATTTGGAAGTGGCAGATCAGGTGGTGGATTTGGGAGACATAGCGGATCAAATGGAAAATCAGGAGGAGAGTGGACTTGTCCAGATCCGTAAGTGTGATACATTATCATGAGATATAGATTTTAAATATAATCCAGAATTTTAGATCTTGGAGTCTGTGGAATAAAAAAAACAGTTCTTTGTTTTGGTCCTTAAACAGCTTAGGCACTGTAAGCAGATAGGGGGAAAAAGGTGTCTCCCAGAATTTCTGTTAATAAATAGATTCTTACAATCTTATATTGATCTAATGATGGTAGTATATAGCTGCTGTTACATGGAGAAATGAAGATAACATTGTCAGCACCTATAATGGGCTCCTGGAAGTTGTGAATTGAGTAGATGTCAGTGTTTCTCAACAGTAGTGGAGCTAGCTTAGAAGTTCATCTTGGATATTGTGAAGAAAGTGGCGTTACCATGGTGTACTTGCCATTCAGTACAATACATATCTTACAATATCTTGACCGCATCATCAGTAGTTAGTAAGCTTTAGGGATGGAGATTAACAATACAACTGTGACAATGGTAGTTGTTTCTTTGTCATCTGTAATTTGATTCTTTCTGGACAGCGAGCTTGAGAAAAACAGTGTGAGATTTTTTTTTTTTTTCAGTAAATAAAACTTTTAAAGTTTTTTTTCCTTTAATATTTGTCATTTCAGTGACTGTGGTAATAAGAACTTTGCATTTAGAACAGTGTGCCAGAAGTGCAGCACTCCAAATCCCAAAGATGCAGGAAGGTAAGTGACTTTCATGGTAAAAAGACATCATTTTACCAACATTATTCTGTCACGACAGCTGCAAGAAAATGCTTTGGAAACACTTTACATGACATTGGGTAGAAGGCCAACAAAGTGACTTGAAATGGGATTTGGGGGAGTTTTTAGCAGTTTATCCAGGCAAAGAGGGACTGTCTAAGATGATAGAGGTATTATCAGTGAATGAGTTGTGCAGTGCTAGAAAGTGCTTCAGTGATAGTGAAATACTGTTGAAAAGCTATTAGTCCATCAAATGACCTGTATGTCCATGTGTCATAATAAAGTGTGACCTCCAGATTATCAGAAGTTGAAAAGATTGAAGCATTTGAGAGGATCTGTACTTGAATGAAGCACAGATAAAAGTAAATTTCATGATATATTTATCTGTTCCTAGTGTTCAGTAGATGTGAAGTACAGATATGGCTGTTGAAACCATAAGGTTTGTTTTGCAAATGATGAATGAGAAAAGACACACCAAATAGGGATGACATTCATTCTCACTTTGCTCAGGTTTATCATGCAACAATGAAGATCAATGAAAGTTGGTTGATATTTACATATCAGGGATGAAAGGCATACATTTTGTGTTGGTATAATTTCATGTACATCGTGCATGTGTGTTATAGCAAATCTTGATTGAAATATTTGACTTAAGTTTTTTTTCTTTTACTTTCTTTTTTCTTCAGTGGAGATGCAAATGGTAAGTCCATGTTTTCTTTCTTCTTAACTTGCCAGCAATTTTTGTTACTTGTGTTATAGAGATGTGGTAAATTCTGTGTTTGGTGATTAGTAGTCCAGGGCCATAGATGAATAATGTTCATTTCTTGATATTTTTTTAACACAGTTTACTTCCAAAATTAGACAGTGAATGCATTTGACTTGTGAAGATGGGCCACTCAAAATTTGGGACAGGTAATACTAAAATATAAGTTTTTCAGTGTGTGTGTCTGTACACCACTAGTTGGTGGTGTTAACTGTTATCACCCATATATGCATTTACCTATAGAATGATTTCAGTGACTTAAAAAAACAGTTATATATTCATGGAGAAATGTGCGTTGATATTGTAGGTGAGTGAAATATAATGAACAGGTGTGTTTTATTGCCATGCAACTGAAATAGTGATTATTTTTTCTCTCATTGCCAGCCACACTGTAAACATTTTCGTGGTGTTTGAGCACATACTTTATTGCTTATTCAGGCTGAAAACATTATGCAGTTACATGTACAAAGAAAACTGAAATTAAAAATCACTACAAAGCCCAAAACTTATTCTGTACACATTCACAACATTTGTACTTTTCTCTCACCCTTTCACACACATATATATGTAAAATCTTTGTTTCCATGCCATTCATTCATTCATTCATTTGCATGTCCCTTGCGGAACTTTGCCTCCCTAACAGCACTCCTGTAGACCTCTCGGTTGTGAGCAAGATGGCCAGCTGCTGCTGCGTCCATTTGCAGATCATCGACGATTTCTTGCAGCCATCTTCGTTTTGGTCTTCCTCTTTTTCTTTTTCCCGTTATGTATTCTTCCAATACGGTCTTCTCTGAATTATCATGACGTTTAATGTGTCCAAAATATTTAAGTTTTCTCTCTTTAATCCTCTTTACTAGCCAGCCTTCTCAATATTAAGCTCTTGCAGTATAGATATATTTGTTCTTTTTTGTGTCCACGATATTTGGAGAACTCGTCTGTAGCATTTACATTCAAAGGCATTTATGTGTTTTTCAGCCGTTTTGTTAAGTGTCCATGTCTCACAGGCATATGTTGCGATGGGGAAGATGCATGCCCTTAAAAATCTTATTTTTGTAGTCCTGTCTGCTCCTCTCCACAGATTCTTTATTTATTTTACTTTCTGAAGAGCAATAGATGTCCTCTTTTTAATTTCCCTCATTGTATCTCCATTATTAGTTAGCAGTGATCCAAGATATTGAAAACTCTCCACTTCTTCCAATTTTTCCTCATTGATATATATATTTCAGCTGCCTTGTTTGTTTTGTCAGTTGTCATCAATTTAGTTTTCTTTGCATTAAGATATAGGTTCTGCTCTTCGCTGTTCTTACGGACTGACATAATTAGTTTTTCCATTCCTTTTTGTGTTGTGGACAGTAACACTGTGTCATCAGCATATCTAATCTCTGGTATTTCATAACGTCCAATTGTTATGGCATCGTAATATTCGTCTACATCTTCTCTAACATTCCTCATTATATTTTCAGTATACAAGTTAAATAAGTAGGGTGACAATATGCACCCCTGACGGACCCCTTGTTTTATGTCAAACCAAGTTGTTGTTTCACCATTTATTCTTACTGCTGCTTGTTGGTCTAGATACAGCAGTGATGTTAATTGTATCATATATGTGTTTCCATGCCATTACTACATATTCCAAGGCCATCTTTGTGCGCACGCACACACACACATACATATATGATATGGTCACTATCACACCTGGCTGCTTTATAAAGTTACAGTTTCTTACAGTCACAATAATTGATTATATGTTCACAGATTGCTTCAGTCTAAGTATAAGCCATATGGCTTGTGCCGTGTACTGTTGGGAGAGTTTATTTTTTTCTATTTATGCACGCAGGTAAGCCTCGAGAGGGACCATATATTCCACCAGCTCCATCAGATAAAGAGGAAGATATCTTCAGTGGTACTGTACAGAGAGGAATAAACTTTGACAAATATGATGACATACCAGTTGAAGTCAGTGGTCGGGGTCAGTGTGGATTCATCAACTCATTTGATGAAGCTGACTTTTTCCCAACCTTTCTGCGCAATATAAAGCGAGCTAACTATGAGAAACCAACACCTGTTCAGAAATATTCCATTCCAATAATTTCAGCTGGCAGGGACCTGATGGCTTGTGCCCAAACAGGATCTGGTAAAACGGTAAGACTTGTAATGTGGTTGTGCTTACTTAATAATTTTCTGCTTTTAAAAGCAATATTTATAATCATTTACGATTAATGTATAATGCTCTTCTTAGGGAATTGTGTATAGCAGAGATGATGATTATCATGAGATTTCTAGCAGTAAACAAAATGTGCCTCTGCATGTTTGTGCCTCTTTGCCATGAACCATTAATCTAGATTTTATTGTGGTCTTGTACAAGGTCTTTTTTTTTTTTTTCTTGCTACAAGAATCAAGCCAGCGAGAATTTTGGATAAATAATATATAATGTAATTATTTCTCATTTCTCGGGTTTACTTTCTGATATTCTTGTTGCTGCAGGCTGCTTTCTTGTTACCGGTCCTGACTGCAATGATAAGGCAAGGATTAACAACAGATCAATATCAGGATGTCCAGACGCCTCAGGCAATTTGCGTGGTCCCTACTCGTGAATTGGCTTTACAGATTTATAATGACTGTCGCAAGTTTTCTTACCAGACAGACATCAGGGCTGTTGTACTTTATGGAGGAACTTCTGTAGGCTACCAGATGAAACAGATTGAGCATGGAGCTAATTTTGTCATTGGTACACCTGGCCGACTGTTGGATGTCATCAACAGAGGAAAGGTAATCTTGGTTTTACAATTTGGGAATACTGTATTGGTTGCTGAAAAAAAAAAAAAAGAATTTCAAAGTGCTTTTAATAGACAGTTCCTACAGCTTGCACTTTCATAAGGTTCTTCATGTCTTTTTCAAAAGGTTTATTTTCCATCATGGATTGTTAATACATTTAGAGTTACTGGCACTTATGTGACCTGTCAGGAGTTTGGAGTGTAGATATACATATACCAACTCTTCGTCATAAATTGGTTATTTCAAGATTTTCACTTCATCTCCTCTGAAAGTTCATAACTACAGATTCTAAATTATCTGTTTTATGAATTGTCATTATTATTAGCTTAGATCATTTCAACCATCAGAAGTGATCAAGTTTAGCACAGTCATTAATATCTGAGCATAGGGTGTGAATTTTTTGACATGTAATTTTGCCATCATCGTAACCTGTGGTTAATATGTTAACTCTTTCCGTGCATATGGTCGAATTTTCAACAATTCTGGTGGTCCCAAGCTACCATATGGTCGAAAATTCGACAATTGTTTGTTTCATTAAAACAAGCAGTGTAACATTTAGATTGTACATATTTCGTCCGCGATTCCGGTGACACTTTCAAAATTGAGAATGCGTGCCTAGTTATGAGCGATGCCGAGCGAGAACAAGGACGCAAAGCATGGAAATTTTTCAATTTTTGACGATGTAGATAGGGGTATGGACATAGCCTATGGCCACCCCGCTGCTCTTGAAAGTTTTCTAAGTAGATCTAGACATTTAGACGACTGGAGAAGTAGTTGGGAGGTTAGTTCAGACATTCATTCAGCGAGAATGCAATACGGAGTCACAATACGAGATCGACAAGTAGATCTACACATCTCAGATGGTAAGTAGGGGTAAGTAGCGCGGATCTAGACCTAGCCGATGGTGAGCTGGCCACAATCGGTGTCTAAAAACATCACATTACTTCTTTTTTCCTAAAAAAACTCTGCTTTTATGAAATTTTAATTCATTTAGCTATACTTTGAAACATATTAAGTATACGGAAGTACATGGAACTACTGTCTTCCATTCCATTTTACAACTAGACCCCCTTACAGACCCGCGTTTTTTCTCCCGCAACCAACGACACGTCCGTGTTTTTCCTCCCGCACGGGAAGAGTTAATGAGTAGTACAGTAATATTGAATTAAGTATACCTTATCATTGCCCTGTGTCATCTTTGTGCAGGTGCAAACATTTCTTATGCTTTATGAAATATTTATAAATTTGTCATTTTATAGATCAGCCTGGAGAAAGTTTCTTTCCTGATCTTGGATGAAGCTGATAGGATGCTGGACATGGGATTTGAACCAGAAATTCGTAAATTAGTCGAAGCTCTGGGGATGCCCTCAAAATTTGAGCGCCAGACTCTCATGTTTTCTGCAACGTTTCAAGAGGACATACAGACTCTGGCAGCTGATTTTCTGAATGACTACTTGTTTGTGACAGTGGGTCGAGTTGGAGGAGCAAATACTGATGTCTCACAAAACTTCTTCGAGGTGGATCGCCTTCAGAAAAGGGAATCGCTCTGTGATATTTTGAACGCTGGTGGTATGTACATTTTTCTTCATGATGTCAGTGGTTTTAGCTAGATTTTGCAGTTTACGTATTTTGAAGAAAGTTTCAGCAAGTTTTTGTGAATTGTGGCTGAAAATGATAAGCAAAGTGTGTTCAGGCTCAAGTTAGTCTTTTCTTTTCCTGTTTTTCAGCTGTTAAACTTCTTTGTTACATATTGTAAATTGTTTTCTTTTCCTGTTTTTGAGGGAAAAAAACTTTTAATAAAAGTTTTTTTTTTTTTGTTGGTTACATGTAGTGACTCTTTTCCAGTTACTGAGCAGTTAAACTTCTTTGTTACACATGGTAAATCTTTACTGGGCTTGATAAAACTAACAATATGATTTTATGTTATGCTGCACTTGTCATTTCATGTACATTTACAATTGGTGCATTGCAAAATGTTATTTCCCCAAGGCTTTTAAAACTGCTAAGGTGTATCCACCACTCTTACCAACTAAACCAATATCCATACTATCGTCATTATCAAAATCACTCATAAAACACACAAAATAACTCTACAGCTTATGCAAGAGAACAGTATACTCATAGACATAGACAGTCAGGCTTTAGACCCAATCATTCCTGCCACACAGCTCTCACTAGAAAGACAGAGAACTGGTTAGCAAACATAAATAATGACAGACTATGTGGTGTTCATGTTAAAAAAAAAATTAAAGACATTAAAACTGCACTCTGACCTAATAAAATTAATTTCATTCTTACAGACAAATGGATATTATTATTCAACAACTCTTCATCAGATTCATCTGCGGTTAATGCCACAAGGTTCTATTCTAGGTCTGTTGCTCCTTCTGTATCAGTGATCTTCCACTTCATCTTGATCACTCTTCTTGTTACTTTTCTGCCAATGATTGCACAGTCTACACCAGTAACCATGACTGTATTAACCTAGAATCAGCTCTTCAGGTATATGAATAATTTAATTAAATAATGTGATTATAAACGCTGATAAAACTAAATCAGTGCTTATAACAAGACAGAAACAGCTAAATGCAACAAAAACAACATGGACAAAAGTGAAATGTAAATGTTTTGTTTTATTTTATTTTATGTTTCTCAGCTTTTCAATGTTAATTATGTTTGTTATATGCACAGCATATTTGTAGAATGCTGGGACAGATTGAAAGTTGTATGATAAAGAGTAGAATGTCAGGCAGGTCTGCATGCCCAATTCTTAACCCTTGGGAAGTAACAATCAGTCAGTCTCTATGCCTTTCAGGTTTTGTGCAGTTTTTTTTTTTTTTTTTACTTGATGACTAGTATTTCCTGTACTTTGTTGATCATCTTTAGGTGCTGTAGCTCTTGACCTTTTACTAAATTTAATACATGAAAATTGAAATGAGGGGCAGTCATATGAAAGTAAATATACTAGAATGTACAATGAGAACATTGTTTGAATAACATGCTACAGTTATTGATAATGAATTTACCATGTGCCATGGAAAGTTGATCTTTTATAATGTTGTCTATTTCAGGGACTGAAAGGACCCTAGTGTTTGTTGAGATGAAAAGAAATGCCGATTTCTTAGCCTCTTTCTTATGTCAGTCAGGTTTCCCAACAACAAGCATCCATGGGTGAGTCTTCAGTCTATAGTTAGAAGCTTCATGGATACATGCTTTGCTGATGCTAGTCATTAGAGCTGTGTCCAGCAAAAGTTACGAAAATTTTTATGAAGTTTCTTTTGCATAAGAAGCAAAACTATTTGCTGTGAAATTACTCATATTTACATCAGGGCCAAGCTGGTCAGGTCTAGCCCACTTCCATCTGGTGCACTGATAGAGGCACCCATGAAAAGAGTATGTGGCTCCTTCAGGAACTTGGGAAAGAAAGACAGTTAATTTCCTGAAAGACTGCAACTGTAGCATAATGTTAAATTATTCTGTTGTATAAAATCAGTGAAACCATTAATACTGAACTTCATAGACATTAAAAAGGCATTTGATAGGTACAAAGAGATTCATTGTGGAGAATTTTAAGTCTATATGGAATGCCATCTAAAACTGTTGACATCATTAAAGACTTCTACAATGGATTTGTTTGTGCAGTCAAAACAGAAGAAGGGATGAGTGAGTGGTTCCAGATTGAAACAGGTGTGAAACTAGGATATATACTGTCTCCTTTGCTTTTTGGAATTATAATAGACTTCATAATGAAAAAATGCTTCACAGGTATTGACTGGGCACATGAGACCCAACTAGAAGATCTTGATTTTGTTGATGACATAACTTTTATCAGTAATAATGTGATCTCCATGCAAGAAAAAACAGAAGACATGTCTTCACTGGCTAGTAAAATAGGGCTTGAAATTAACACGGACAAAACAAAAATAGTGAAACTTTCCATTAATCAAAATGGAAAAATACATAGAAGGGACAGATATTGAAGAAGTCGATTAATTTACATACCTTGGCAGATACATAGACCAGGATGGTGACACCAGAAAGGAAGTTAGAATTAGAATTGCAAAAGCAGCATTAATCTTCAAGAATCTTTAGAACATATGGCATTTAAAAGTTACAAGCACAAAAACCAAGTTAAGACTACTCAATTCAAATGTAATATCCACCCTAATTTATGCATGCAAAAGGTCGAAAACAACTAAAGAAGTAGACAAGAAATTAGACACTTTTGAAAACAAATGCCTACGGAAAATACTCTGCATCAAGTGGAACGAATACAGGAACAATGCAGAGATAAGACAGTGATTGAACAACGACCAATCTCATGGGTGATCAGGAAAGGGAGATGGACATATGTTGGTCACATGATGAGAAGAAACAGTCAGAGAATCCCAAAACAGGCTGTAAAATGAAACACAGTAGGCCAAAGAAAAATATAGGCAGACCGCGTGAAACTCTGAAGAAGACATTGTTAAGAGAGGCCAAATTAATAGGCGTAAAATCTCTTGATGAGGTTGAAAGACTCACTGAAGACAGGAAAATTTGGCAAACTACCTTGCGAGCCCTATGTGACGTTTAATGTCGCAGGAAGGATATAAGATAAAATCAGTACAATGAATAAAGTCATATATACATGCAAATGGGATAGAAAGTACCCATGATGTTAGAGGAATGATGCATATCATAAACTAGGCAGAACAGATCAGATCGTGAGACTTCCACAATCCGCAACAAAGCGGTGTATTATATATACAGGATGGGTCCAGTAAGTAATGAAACTTATTTTATTCAGCCAATTGGTGGTGGAAGGGATGGGGGTGACAGATTCTCCTGATCTGAAGGTTAATGGGGGATGTTATGTAAAGGGCCAAAATCTCTTCATTTAGCTCTGAGCTTTTACAGAGTACGTATACCTTGCAAAGTGGACATCTGTTTAATTAATTAAGTGTCATGTAACGGTCAAAATGCAGAGGAGTGTCGAGCAGTGATGCTCGATGTTTTGTATTAAGCTTTAAAAAATCAGCGACTAAGACGCTTGCTATGCTACAGAAAGCCTAAGGGAAGGATGCTTTATCGAAAGCACAAGTATTTTGGTGACACAAGACATTAGTGAAGGAAGAGACAGTGTCGAGGATGAACAACACACAGGGCACCCATTAACGTCTTACACTTCCAACAATGCTGATAAGGTGAAAGTGGTTTTGTACTTTTCCTGACGTCTGAGTCTCAGATTGATAGAAGATCAAGTGGGACTTTCAAAATCCATTGTGCATGAAAAATCATGAAAGAATTGCATATGCGGAAAATTTTTGCCAAATTGATTCCTAAGGTTTTGAGCGACGAACAGAAGAAAAACAATGTGTTGATTTTTCTTGTGAGGAGTGAACCTGATTTTTTGGAGAAAGCATTAACCGGTGATGAATCATGGGTCTTTGATTACAATCCGGAGATGAAAAGACAGAGCTCTGAGTGGCATACTACCGAGTCTCCTCAATCAAAGAAGGCTTGAATGAGCAAATCAAAGATGAAGTTGATGCTCATTGTCTTTTTTTACTCTAAAGGTATTGTCCATAAGGAGTTCGTACCACCAGGACAAATGGTCAACGCAACATTCTATGTAGAAGTGCTTAAACAGCTGAAGAACAGAATCACAGGCGTCTGCCCAGAGATTACCAACACCTGGATTCGTCATCACGATAGTGCGTTGAGCCATGTGTCACTGGTGAAACAAACGTGGCCCCTGCTGACTTCTTTTTGTTTCTTCGGCTCAAATCAAGCTTGAAAGGCCATCATTTTGGGACTGTTAATGATGTGCAAGCTGCTGTGACGAGTGCTTTTAAGGAGATCTCTGTTCAAGACCTCAGGCTGACTTCTATACATGGCAGAACTGCTTGCAATGGTGTATTGGTGCTCAAGGGTGTTATTTCAAGGAATTTTAACTCTTTAACTCTTTTCAGTGTGGATGGGGTCTGCATGAGTTCTCTACCCCACTCTTAGTGTTTTGGGTCCCTAATTTGTTCTAATTTTAAATTTATCCTAACTACTAAAAAGTCTGACAAAGCCGGTAGTATTACTTCCTTCCGGTGTCAGAAACATGGACATGAGGCATGCTCAACATTGAATTCAGAGCCAATCTGTGTTTAAAATTTAACTTTTTTTTTTCTAAGCATATAGTCTGCCCCCCCCCCCCCCCCCCCATGTGTTTTTGTGTTTTCAGTTTATTGTAGATTGTAAATTAAAGCAGGTGCAGAAATTCAAATACCTTGGAGCAGTAATAACTTCAGATGGGAAATGCAGAACAGAAATTAGGAACAGAATAGGCCAAGCAAAGACTGCATTTCAGAGAATTAGAAACATATTAGCTAACACATCTTTATCAATGAATGTTAGAAAACGAGTCCTAAAATGCTATGTTGAACCTATCTTGTTATATGGAAGTGAATCATGGACAATAGGCAAGTCTGCACAAAAATCATTGGAAGCAGCAGAAATGTGGTTTATTAGAAGAATGTTGCGAATCCCTTGGACAGCAAAAATAACTAATGAATAATGTATGAGAAGAGCTGGAGAGACAAAAAACCTTGTCAAAAACGATAAGTGAGAGACAATGTACTTTCATAGGACATGCAATGAGAAGAGGGGGCATTGAAAATATTATAACAACAGGAAAAATAGAAGGAAGAAGATCAAGAAGAAGACTAAGAGAAATGATACTGGACAGTCTGACGGGATGGTGTGAGAGGAGATCACCAACTGAACTGAAGGCCTACATGAAGGATCGTGTACTCTGGAGAAGCATAATAGCCAACGCCAGTCGGCACGGCACATGATGATGATATAATTGTAAATAAATAATTAATTGGTGTATATTTTCCTGTGAGGAAATGGTGCTTGTGTAAAATTGTATTCATTTTGAATATATTGAACTCAGTGATTAACCTGAGGGGTAAGTGATAAATTATTTCATTATAATTTTCCATTCTTTCTTCTCAATTCTTAGCACTTTTTTTTTCTGTTCTATACTAACAACATATGATTTTATTAGAAAAACATTATACAACTTTTCTGTTTAAACTAATGTATAATATGTCATACCGCAAATCAGATCCTTTTAAATGTGACAACCGTCCCATTCCACTTTATGAAATTTGCCCCCTTGGTCATTGATATATCTTCTTCTTCTTCTTCTTCGTTCGCATTGTCTGTCTATATCTGCAGTCCTGTCTCTTGGATAAATTTCACTGTTTTTTGTAACTCATGTATGGAACTGTAGAGCTTATCTTCTTTAGTGGTTTCACTGGGCCAGTAATTATTTCTCAGTGTCTCATAGTTGGTGCAGTTCTGGAGGATATGTTCCACAGTCTGGGGCACCTGGGCACATGTACATAGATTAGTAGTACCAACCTTAAACTTTGTATACATATGACTTCGGAGATGGGTGTGTCCTGTTCGGAGACGGAAGATGATGACTTGTTCCTTTCTGTTTAGCATGTGATAGTCATCATGTGGTGGTGTTTGTGGCTTCCTGTAGGTTTTTATCATGCTTTTCTTCTGATTATAGGTGATTGGTATGTCTGGTTGCTCCATTTCAGTGCCCTCTTTGGCCAGATGGTCAGCTTTCTCATTGCCTGGTATCCCACAGTGGGAGGGAATCCATTGCAAAGTGACTCCATGTTGTAAGCCAATTTTTGACAAGGCATCCTTAAGGTCTGGTAGTTTGTTGCTCTGAAGGGCCTCCAGTACTGATCTTGCATCTGTGAGAATTACTACAGGACATGTATCAATTCTGGAGTCTGATAGTTTTTCAACTGCAGCAATAATTGCCCTAACTTCTGCATCAAAGTTGTTGCAGTATTTACCAGTGGGTATGGAAATCTTGTCAACAGTGTTGTTTGGATATTCAATATATGCTCCTGCCCCTCCATTCTTTACGGCATTATGTGCAGATCCATCTGTATACACACGTATCCAGGTGTCACATGGATATTTGTCATCTAGAAATTTGATATATATTTTAAAAAACCTGGTACACAGTGAGTTACGTATATCTTTAACAAATCGAATTTTATGGAATCAGTCTCATTACTTACCGGACACCCCTTATATAACAATTTGAAGATATGTACAACTGATGAGTGCATTTAGGGTACTGGAAATATGGCAGTTCAGCACTTGCTGCAGGACTGTCCTGTGTATGAGTATTGGGGAGGAAAAAAAAACCCTAACTTAGCCATGACCAGTACCTTCTTCTTCATTCGCTTCTGCCACCAAGACCACCCCGTGATCCTACTGAATTCTCCGGTGGTTCTCAGTAGGTCCCGTGGTTCCCAAGAGGACCACACGAGATCCCTGGGAGGACCACAATAGGTTCGGAGTATCACAGGGCTTGATTCTGTATTCTTGGTGGGTCTCAGAAGCGGGATTGCATGACACTATGGTTTTTGTTGCATCAGTTTGATCTAGAGTTGGACTCCCTCACCAGAAAACCTCAGTGTGTTTTAGGATACCCATATATCCCCACTGGGTGAGATTTGGTTGCCCATCCAGTCCAGCATTGGACTTTCTCACTGGAAAGCCTTAGCATGATTAGGATACACATATGTCCCCGCCAAGTGAGAGGTAGTTGCCTAAATAGGCTGCACTGGTCCAATGTCTCAGACTTCAGCATTTTGTGGTTGTGGTCGCTACCCTTCCTAGTTTTGACCAGGATGGAGCTTTTGTCCAGGAGGACAAACCCTCGCCACTAGCGTGTTTAAGACATGACCAACCTCTAGAGCTGAGGTACCGTGACACGAGTAGTCATCCAGTTTAACTCCTGGGTTAAGCCGCTTCAGGCAATTCGCCTGGCATGAGTGCACATAGGACATGGCCGACCTCCAAAAGCAGAGGTGCCATGATTTGAGCAATCCTGGACCTCAAGACTACTGATTACTTCACATAATCCTTTCTTTCACCTTTTTCACAATGGTGCCGCACAGCACCCCATTTGCACCCTTCTTCACTGGCTGGGAGGAGCACCACTCCATGCGCGGCAGCTGACGAATCTCGCCAGCAGCGGTAGATGAGCTACCAGATATGACTCTCATCTCATGCTGGTTTTCAGGCACCAGATATTCGCTTTCGTCCCTTCTCCTGTCAGTTTGAACAGTTCTGCCAAGAGAAGGCCAGGAGCTGGACTTGACTGTCAGAGGCTGTTTGAGATGCACGCCTTGGAGATATTTCATTGTATTGGAGAGCGTATCCCCCACCCTACCTCCGGCTGTAATAGTCCTTAGAACCATGACCAGTACCAAATTGTGAAGTTATTTGGACAAGTGAACTGCTGCTTTCTTCTGAGTTATTCAAGTGGAAATGTGAGTTTTTTTTTAAGTGAACGGTCACATCAGCATAGATCACAGCTGGTAAGCTTTGAATGAACCATGAAAATGATTATCTAATGTTTGGAAAAGTTGTTATTAAAGTAATCAGTCCAATAGGATTGTTTCTTTTTTTAAAAATTTTAAAACTTTCTCAACAGAGATCGTCTTCAGAGAGAACGAGAAGAAGCTCTTTCAGATTTTAAAAGTGGAAAGGCACATGTTCTGGTTGCAACGTCTGTTGCTGCACGTGGTCTTGATATACCAGAAGTCAAGCATGTTGTCAACTATGATCTGCCAGCTTCTATAGATGAGTATGTCCATCGAATTGGCCGAACAGGTCGATGTGGAAACCTTGGAAAAGCCACCAGTTTCTTCAGTGCTGATACTGACATGCCGATGGCAGCAAATTTGGTCAGAATTCTCTCGGAGGTAAAAACCATGCACTTTTCTGTCCGATGTCAGTCATTTGCATGTCTCTTGCGAAACTTTGCCTGTGTAACAGCTGCCCTACAGGCCTCTCAGTTGTAAGCAAGATGTTAGGTGTCTTGTATTTGAATTTTTCACATGGTTAGATTTCCACCATCCACCCTTACGTCTGCAGGATGGTGGCTGGTTAGCTTTGATAACTTGTTTTAGCCAATACATTTTTATGTAAGTTGTGTGTGATACTGAAGAGAGTATTTGAATCACAAAACTGTATGAGATGTTAGCTTTAGGGGAAACTTAAATTTTTTTTTTTTAAAATGGGATATAACACCTTGCTAGATTGTGTACAGAGTCAGCTTAACTCTTATGATAAAAGAAAAGAAAGCGTGTATATGCTTGCATTCTGTCCCACAGTTTAATGTACAGATATAAGAAGATCTGTAATGTGAATTGATATTTGAGAAATTACGAAGCACTGAGCAGCATATTGTGCTTCAGTATGTTATGTTGAGACTTGCTTTTGAATTGCAGTGTTTTCTTAGTACCACACTTTATGCATTTGTGTAAAGCATCTAATGAATGGATTAATGCACTTTATGTGAAATATAAACTTTCACCATATGACAGCAGTAAATTTCACAGATTTAAGTATTAAGTGCACATATGGTAATTGCGGACATACAAGTTTAGAAATGCTTATTTTCATATATGTCTAGGCTTGTCAACCAGTTCCTGATTGGCTTTCTGCATATTCATGTGGAATGGGCCTTGGAGATAGTGGTAGCTTTGGTGGCCAATTTGGTGGCAAGGACATCAGAAGAGGAAAGGTGTGTATTTTGTTTCATATTTGCTTAGAAGCAAGTTAACTAAGAGCAAATGAAAAAGTAATAGATTTATTTGGCAAAAACTGTTTAAAGATTTATTAAAATATCTTTTCACAAATAGAATAAGAAACAAGAAATACAAAAGAAATCGTGATATGTAACCTTGACATAAAACAACGGGAAGTGGAGATGGGTTAGACTTATTTATTGCACATGTAGAAGAATAGATGACTGGCACAAATGTAGAAGAATAGATGACTGGCACAAATAATAGAAGCCACCTCAGGGTGGAAGAGGATAAGGCAGACCCAAAGGTGTGTGTAGAGTTGAACCTTCAGGAACATATTTTAGAGTGAAAGAAAGACGTGACAGCAATAAATGCCAGCTTACTGTGTCCAGAACAAGTGGAGAAAATTGTGGTGGTATACCATGAGTTTTGAAGAGCAAGATTTCATCATTTAAAACTGAGTAAAATTGCTTTTTTTTTTTTTTAAACACCATCGTCCCAGCTCTGGCAGACTGGGCTCAGGACTGAGCTGAATGGGTTTTCATTTTTCCCTTATATGTGTAGAAGCATCATGATGATGATAATACTTTTGTGTTTTATATTTCATGTGACTGAAATTGAGCTCTGTGGCTGATTATGTGATGGGTATCATGAAATAAGGGTAATTAGATTGGATGGGATATATTTAAAAAAATTTTTCTGTACAAACTGGAGAAGAAACTGACTCCACCAAGAAGATCATGCCAGACCATACCCTGTTGAACGCTTTTTGTCTGGATTGGCATGGGGAGAAAAGACAGTGTTCGTCCTAATAACTGTAACACTACGTATATGTCTGGATAATTTTTTTCCCCAGTTTGGTGGCGGAGGCAAGTCTCGTGATGATAACTGGGCTGCTGGTACTGGCACAAGTGGTGATGCTGTTGGTGATGATGAGGACTGGGAGTAGATGTAGATAAACTGTGTAACAGCTGCTAGTCCAGTCTTTACTTGAATCCTGACGTTTTTATGTTGTTTTTTTTTTCTAACATTTTTTTAACTGTTAACGTGGACAGGACACTTGGAGATTAAAGACATCATTTACCAGCATTTTATCAAGTGCCTTCATGAAGTCAGTCATGCTGACTTTGAAATGAAACTGATTGGCAGCAACTTGTAGAAATTGTTTCTTGCTCCTGTTCGTTAATACGTCACTCATATATTAGATTCTGTTCTCGGAGAAGTGTTATTTACATCAGGCCCTTTAATGCCTGAGGATGAGGCCCCATGGGCTAAATGTCATCCTCAGCCTCGTTTTATCTGACTCACTGAAGATTTATCAACCTTTTAAAATCAGTAACACATTTTTTTATAATGCTTTTACTGATTGAGTAGAGCCAGTTCAAAGTTTTTGATATTTTGGTCATCAAATAAAAAATCTGGACTGACATTTTTGGAGTAGCTGCTTTATGGCTTAGATTATTTCATTGTTTTAAATATTTGAATTACTGTGCAGTGCATCTAGCTGCTGAAGAGCCATAGAAATGTACTTTTCAGCTCACTATCTAAAAAGCTTTTGAACTCCTTACCTTAGACTATACAAAGGACATATCAAACTTTTCTTTTTTTTTTTTTTTTACAAAGTGTTCATTAAGGCAGCAAAATGTGGATCTCTGAACAGTTTTCCTAGTGCACAAACCAAAGGACAGAAAGAGGAATACCTAAGTTTTTTCAGATTTTGGTAGTGTACTGGAAGAGAAGATCCACCAATACAGGCTACTGAAGGAATAGCATTTAAGAGTTTGATGAGTAAAATAAAAATGTACTAATTTTTTTTTTTTAAATTGTGTCCCATGGACATTCATACTTGGTTGTTCTCCTCAAGCTCTGCATATAGCAAGACTTTTTAACATGGTGTAAGACACTATCATTCCAAGATCACTTTACTTAACAAATATAAAAATGTCGACCTAATGTATATAAATCTTAACAGTCATTTTATATGAAGATTTTGACAACATTCCAGAATATACGCTTGTACATACATAGCAAAACTTCACAAAGTATATCACTTATATAGATGAAGCCCTATGTGAATTTGGTTTAAGGAAGTGCATGCCTGGTTTAACCCCAAAAAAAAAAAAATCATCAGTCAGAGATTATACAGATGACATGTGCAAAGTGGCCACGCTCACATCTGTACATATATAAGAAATTTCTCACATGAATAAAGTTTACAAAAGGTACTTGTGCAAAATATTTAAAATGTACACTGACCTCCAAGTCGTGCAAGCTAACACATCATGAAAACGCAGGATGTTGATTTTTCCAGTTTCTGTGTGTTTCCCTCAGTATTAACATCTCTGTGATATATTGAAGTTTTGTTTTTTTTGTGTGTGTTCTTATATATATTTTTGTATCTTCACTGTGGCTTGTTGTAAACTTGCACCTAAAGGGGGAAGAAAGTTTGTAAACATGTTTAACTCTTTCCCCTGCCATGGTCACTATAGTGAGTTCTTCCTGTTAGTCTAGCGCCTGCCATGGTCGTTATAGCAATTTTGTTTCGTTGCAGTGTAAAACTATTGTAAAACTTTTTATTGTATACAATTTATCTGCGCATGTCTGGTGACCTTTCATAGTTCAATCAAAAGCATGGCTAACAACCGAGCGAAGTCAATGTTTTAACTGAGAAATTTCAGTATTATTGTGATTTCGGAGGCATAAGGACATGTCCTATGACCTGATTGCTGTTCCTGAATGTACCCCAAGTACATCTAGACCTATTAAATGGACTGGAGAAGTAGGTAGAAGGTTATTTCAGACATTTTAGCGAGAATGCCACCACACGACGAGATTGGATGAAAATTTAAGTAGATCTGGAAATTGCTGATGGTAAACATTGTACATCTAGGCATTGCTGATGGTAAGCACTACACAATTATCAGCTAAAATCATCAACTACTTTTTTTCCTAAAAAACTCTTCATTTATGAAATTTTCTTACATTTACAACTATTTTCATGCACAATATATATACTTTTAAAGTGGAAATACTTCGTACATTCACTTTTACAACTATACCCCCTATACATATCAAGACCCGCGTTTTTTGTGTGGCATGGACGGTAATGTCCACGGTTTTTTTTAGGTGGCCCAGATAGAGTTAAACCAATTTGGAGGTGAAACTGAGAAAGAAGCAAAAGTATGAAAGTGAGCAAAATTTGCCTTCTTTTTCAGTCTCCTTGGAACTGTGAGCTGGTGTTCTTTGCAGCTGATGCAATGATGATGCTGGGACATATTGTGTCACTTTAGGAGCCAGTTATGGCAGCTATTTTTTTAGTCCCTGAGTAGATTTTTTTTTTAAAAGGGAGAGGTGGGACAGGGTTTTGGTCAGCTATGGTTTGCCAACCCTGACGATAGCAATTCAGCAGACCATTGTCAGACTGAAAGTGTCTGCACACAAACATACAAGGGTTATTACTCAAAGTTCCAGGACTGTAAGTTTTTATTCTCCAGGAAACTAATAGACAGCGAAATGACACCAAGACATGAGTTGTAATAACTGTTTCTGAGTATACATGCAAAATCTGAACTCAATTATCTTCAGTCATTTGGTCTTGCACGTTACATTATCTGGCACAAGGGAAAATGAGTGAAAATTTGTAAACCCAGGGATCGGAGAAGTCAAAGTCTTCAGTCATTTGCACTCCAGGTGAGTACATACCTGCAGGTTCTAGTGCATTTCAACATGGATGAGAAAATTCATCAGCGTGTGTTCATTAACTTCTGCATTTGTGCTGGGGGAAAACTGATGCCGAAACTTAAAAATGCTACAATCAGCTTTTGGTGAGTCCTGCCTAAGTAAGTTGAAGACATTTGAATGGTTTTCCTGCTTCAAAAATGGACACCAGTCATTTGAAGATGATCACCAACACTGGCAGACCACCCACCTCCCATACCAGTGAGACTGGCACGTGTGCAAGAAATCATTCATGCTAAAGGTTCATAATTGTACTCTGGCATCACAACATTCAGGACAGCCCCATATATGGGCGGCAGCATCCATATGTTTGCTAATAGTTCCCATTAAGCGTTGGTTCTATACTATGCACTTTCTGCCACACAGTTCAAATTCCACCAGCACCCTTAATTTATCCTAGCTGCAGCAGTCACTTCACAGTGGCATTATTTGTTTCATTCCCATTCTTCATTTTCCCGCAGTCTTTCCATTACAGCTTTAGCAATGTCACCCTTGCTCATTCTTAGCCTGCCATTTGGTTTAACCTGTCCAGCTTGGTATTAAGCCGGCTTAAAAGAAGCAGCTTCATTCACCAGGCCAAGCGTATGCGTAAGCTGATACCTGACCTTCCAACTGTAGTCACTCCATTATCATCTGTACCAGAGCATACACCATGGAAAGAAGCAGATTATACATAAATAACTATTCAGACTGAAGTGAAAAGTGTGCAGAATGGTGAGATGCAAAGCAGCCTTGTAAGGTCAACAGCCACACTTAGTGTGCTAGATGACAAATATCCATGTGACACCTGGATACATGTGTATACAGACGGATCTGCACACAATGCCATAAAGAATGGAGGGGCAGGAGCACATATTGAATATCCAAACAACACCTCTGACAAGATTTCCATACCCACTGGAAAATACTGCAACAACTTTGATGCAGAAGTTAGGGCAATTATTGCTGCAGTTGAAAAACTATCAGACTCCAGAATTGATACATGTCCTGTAGTAATTCTCACAGATGCAAGATCAGTACTGGAAGCTCTTCAGTGAAACAAACTACCAGACCTTAAGGATGCCTTGTCAAAAATTGGCTTACAACATGGAGTCACTTTGCAATGGATTCCCTCCCACTGTGGGATACCAGGCAATGAGAAAGATGGCACTGAAATGGAGCAACCAGACATACCAATCACCTATAATCAGAAGAAAAGCATGATAAAAACCTACAGGAAGCCACAAACACCACCACATGATGGCTATCACATGCTAAACAGAAAGGAACAAGTCACCATCTTCCGTCTCCGAACAGGACACAGCCGACTCCGAAGTCATATGTATACAAAGTTTAATGTTGGTACTACTAATCTATGTACATGTGCCCATGTGCCCCAAACTGTGGAACATATCCTCCAGAACTGCACCAACTATGAAACACTGAGAAACAATTACTGGCCCAGTGAAACCACTAAAGAAGATAAGCTCTACTGTTCCATACATGAATTACAAAAAACAGTGAAATTTATCCAAGAGACAGGACAATGCAAACGAAGAAGAAGAAGAAGAACCTGTCCAGCAAGTCTATCTGCCACTTCATTGCCATGTACTCCCACATGCCCTGAACAATAAAGCCACGTTCGGCTGCGCACAGTTGACTGGCTTAGCAGATGAACCCATCCTTTTTGAAGCAATTTTTTCTCAATCTTACAAAGCATAATCTGAATCCATCACAAAGACGCCATGAACTACATCATGGGCAGCTGACTATTCTGTTGCTGCTGACATAGCCTGAGTTCCTGTTTGCATGCCTGATGTGATGATTTCAAAGGCTCCCGAACCCTGTGCCACTCATTCATTCATTCATTTGCATGTCCCTTGCGGAACTTTGCCTCCCAAACAGCACTCCTGTAGGCCTCTCGGTTGTGAGCAAGATGGCCTGCTGCTGTTGCATCCATTTCCAGATCGTCAACGATGTCTTGCAGCCATCTTCGTCTTGGTCTTCCTCTTTTTCTTTTTCCCATTATGTATCCTTCCAATACGGTCTTCTCTAAATTATCATGACGTTTAATGTGTCCAAAATATTTAAGTTTTCTCTCTTTAATCCTCTTCACGAGCCAGCCTTCTTCAATATTAAGCTCTTGTAGTATAGATATATTTGTTCTTTTTTGTGTCCACGATATTTGGAGAACTCTTCTGTAGCATTTACAATCAAAGGCTTTTATGTGTTTCTCAGCTGTTTTGTTAAGTGTCCAGGTCTCACAGGCATATGTTGCTATGGGAAAGATGCATGCCCTTAAAAATCTTATTTTTGTGGTTCTGTCTGCTCCTCTCCACAGATTCTTTATTTGTTTTACTTTCTGAAGAGCGATAGATGTCCTCCTTTTAATTTCCCTCATTGTATCTCCATTATTAGTTAGTAGCGATCCAAGATATTCAAAACTCTCCACTTCTTCCAGTTTTTCCTCATTGATACATATTTCAGTTGCCTTGTTTGTTTTGTCAGTTGTCATCAATTTAGTTTTCTTTGCATTAAGATAGAGGTTCTGCTCTTCGCTGTTCTTGCCACTACAAACAACAAAACCCCCAACCACTTTTGCTGCTCCAAGACCCTGAGTCATCTATATATTACCATGTCAGAAGACCCACAATGATGCTGGACAAGATCTTCGATCCAGAGTTCAACTGCCTCCTGTGCCCAGTCTACATTTGCGGCCCTTTGTTAGCTGAGTTCGGTCATGTACCCATAAACAATCATCACCTTTATTCACCACATCTAGATCGCACACTGACATTGTAACCTCATCTTCGGCCATCCAGAATCTGCCTTGTTTGATGCTTCTGCCTTTTTGTCAACCCCGGCTCCTCGTACCAGTAATCCTGATGTATGTGTTTACCTGAGCATACTTGTGTTGTGACCTCATACTCAGCATATCGAGCAAAAAGCACATGGCCGCTATAAGAGTATCCCTGGTGCAGCCAAAGACCACTCTCATTGCCTCATTCTGCACACGCTCTAGTCTGTTCGGCTGTGCATTTGATAGGGTGAGTAGGCCAAGACTGTATTTCAGGGTGACATCACAAGCACCTGCATAATCAAGAATAGAGTGCGCTGTAGGAAGTGTTTTGCTGTCATTAACCTAACTGCTCCTGGTCTATTGTATTACATTGTCCACATGTTGTGCAAAGGCAAGGATCAATCAAATATGATCCTTAGATACCGCATGGAATGTATTCTCTTAATACCTTTTTTTTTATAAATAGGAAACTAGAAGGTTTTGGTACGGTAAAGTAAGATAACAAATATTGTAGGATTAAACCTCGAAAAAATCTTAGACAAAGCACTTTAGTGAGACGTGAGAGAAAGAAAAATCACAAGAGAATTACCTGGGATTCGAACACGGACTCTGGTAGGACGAGCAGCCGTCTAGCCACGAGAGAACAGCGTACTATCGACTTAATACTTTGTGCTAACCAACATCTAACAGTCAGAGAGGTAGCTAAGGATGTAGGAATAGAAGTTTCTGACTTGATGTAAACAAAGATTTGGGTACGAGACGTGCAGTGAAACTCATCCCCCGTCTCCTAGCTGGAGCAAATAGGTCATGTGTTAATTAAAACTGATCTCTGTGTTGGAAGCCAAAGCAATCCCATCTTCCTGTCACCGATAATCATTCGTGATGAAACTTGGGTGCATGAGCATGTCCCAGAAACAAAGCTAATGTCATCATCTCCTTGACCGAAGAAGGCACAGCAGGTGAAACCCAATGCCAAGACCATGTTTTGTTCTTCAGCATAGATGGACTAATTCATCATGTGCACGCTCACACACACAGTAATTCATTGGAAATTACAAGCACAGACAAATGAACAATGATAAACTTAAATGAGCAATGTCTGGTATCAGTCAGTCATTTGCATGTCCCTTGCAGAACTATGCCTCCCTAGCAGCTCTCCTGTAGGCCTCTCGGTTTTAAGCAAGATGGCCTGCTGCTGATGCATCCATTTGCAGATTATCAACAATGACTTACAGCCATCTTTGCCTTGGTCTTCCTCTCTCTCTTTTTCCAGTTATGTACCCTTCTAAAATAGTCTTCTATAAATTCTCATGATGTTTAGTGTGTCCAAAATATTTAAGTTTTCTCTCTTTAATCCTCTTTACTAACCAGCCTTCTGCAATATTAAGTTCTTGTAGTGTGGATATATTTGTTCTTTTTTTGTGTCCATGATATTTGAAGAACTTCTGTAGCATTTACATTCAAAGGCATTTATGTGTTTCTCAGCTGTTTTGTTAAGTGTCCAGGTCTCACAGGCATATGTTGCAATGGGAAAGATGCATGCCCTTAAAAATCTTATTTTTATAGTTCTGTCTGTTTCTCTTCACAGATTCTTTAGTTGTTTTACTTTTGAAGAGCAATAAATATCCTTTCAATTTCCCTCATTGTATCTCCATTATTAGTTAGTAATGATCCAAGATATTAAAAACTCTTCATCTCTTCCAATTTTTCCTCATTGAAGGATATATATCTCAGCTGCCTTATTTGTTTTGTCAGTTGTCATCAATTTAATTTTCTATGCATTAAGATTTTTGCTCTTCACAGTTCTTACGGACTGACATAATTAGTTTTTCCACTCCTTTTGTGTGTTGTGGACAGTAATACTGTGTCATCGCCATATCTAATCTCTGGTGTTCCATAACCTTCAATTGTTATGGCGTCATATTCTTTGTCTACATCTTCTCTAACAATACATTTATATTTTCAGTATACAAGTTTTTTAAGGCAACAGTATGCATCCTTGATAGACCCCTTGTTTTATGTCAAACCAAGTTGTTGTTTCACCATTTATTCTTACTGCTGCCTGTTGCTCTAGATTCAACAGTGATATTAATTGTATTGCATATGTTGGAAATCCCATTATTTCCCAAAGTTTCTGGTGGTGTACACAAATCAAATGCCTTTGAATAGTCTATAAAAGATAAATATAGATTCAAATTAAATTCTCTGCATTTCTCTATTATTAATCTAATATTGAATATATGATCTCTTGATCCTCTTTCTTGTCTAAAACCAGCTTGGGCCATATTGACTTCTATTTTTTAATGAGTCTGCCCATTATGATTTTTAATTGAATTTTACTGAAATGACTAATTAGGGCAACAGTTCTGTAGTTTGTGCATAATTTCAGATTTCCCTTTTTTGGTAGTGGTATGAATACAGTTCTTTTCCATTCTTTTGGTCAAATACCTGAATGCCATATCTTTTTACATAATGCATGATAGATTGTTGCACATTCCTCCTGCTTTAATAAGTTCAGCTGTTATCTCATCCTGGTGATTTACCACTTTTCAGATTTTTTATTGCCCATAAAACTTCTTCAATTGTCGGTTACGGGTTCTTTCTCCTGCAATAATAGTTCACACTGTTGATTTCTACTTTCACAGTCGGTTGTATCAAACATTCCTCTGCAGTTTTACTTCCATCTTTCTAGAATTTTCTCCATATGTTGGGGACAAAGTTAAAAACTCTACCTGTACACTCCTAGCTAAACACTGTGTGGACAAGGAAATGGGAAAATACATAATGTAATGGACAGGAAGTTCACCCAGTTTTCACGGCTGAAGTGACAGAGGAAAGAATCTCTATATCAAAGGGCATTATCTTTTTATATACATTATATGCATAATGGAGTGTTTGTTTTCTTTATTCACATGCCATTATTGCTCCCTGTGGAATGGTTTGTTTAATACATTTTTTTTTGTTTTTGTTTTTTGTGAACATTATCTCAGGGAATTTTAAAGTTGGTCGGTGGCACAAGAATTTGAGTGTACATCACAGCTCTGTTCAAACATTTCACTATGTGGAGGCCCCTTTGTTCATGTTGTGACAGAAAAGATTGTGATGTTTGTGTCACAATTTGTGATGTCTGTGGCATTATTTCTTTAAATACTATACAAACATGGTATTAAAAACACCAGGATTGTTAATCAACACAAGACTGGTATACTCATACTTTGTACACTGTTGGAGATACTAAAGGGGATATTTGAACACCTGTAATTGTATCCAAATTGCAATGATGATGACGATGATACTTTGTAACTATTAACTAACATAATTGCTTGACTAATGTTGATGTTTTTGTTGATTAAAAATATTGTTTATGAACCTTTGGTGTGTTTTGTTGGGTCTCAGTTAATATGAACATGTTGGCAGCTGCCACCAGACACGGCACATTTACTCTGTTTCACCCCTCTTAGCATACAAACAGGAACCAAATATTAAGGACATCCTCATCCATAGTCACTTGAAGCAGAACCTCACATATTTTAGCACTAGAAAATCTAACCTCCCTCACTGTGTTACCTGCCCTGTAGTCTGGGAAATGAAAACGATATTTCCCAAAACTATCCTTGCTCTACATGAGGGATTCACATGCGAGTCCCACAATGTGATATATGTCACTGTGTGCAAAAGATGCAGAATAACTTACATTGATGAAACTGGCTTCAGATTAGGGAACCACATGCAAAAACATATGTATGATATCACCCAGCACATACAAAACCAGTCCTGAATTATTTCAGTGGCCCCAACCACAGAGGCAGATATGACTTTCTAGTAACAGCCATCAGTGTCATGCAGATGACACAAGCTGCCTAGCATTCTCCTGTTCCACAATCATAATCCCTCCCCACAAAGTTCCACACCCTTCTCACTTGGCACACATAGTTCAGAACCTCCTCACAGCATTGCATTACAACCGCTCCCCCAACTATAATCATTTCACCTTCTCTCAGCTAGATTACCAGTGTATCTCAATCTTTACCACCCCCCCCCCCCCCTTCATGGTTTCACCATCCTCAGTTATGACCCACCTATCACATATCCCAAGTCTCTATTTAAATACTCTGTACACTCCACCGTGCACATTTCTGACACACAACTTCTTACAAGTTACAGCTAAATGCTCTATTCATTTTATTTATTTCTTTTTTTTACACAAGATTCATATGAAGTTATATTTTATCTCCTCTCTCTATTTCTTTATCCTGTATGTTCTTGTATGATTAAGGCTCATGCTGAAACATCACAACTGTGTACTTGTTAGGTAATAGAACTGTTACTACTTATTTTCCTAGTTTATATATTTTGGTATCACAGCTTTACTGCAGTGGCTCTGTGTATAGTTATATACTCATACACTAATTATTATGTGTTACTAAAGTGCTTGGATTCAACAACAGAAGTGCGTCAACCTCTCAGAGTGGATATGATGAATGAGTTTTTCAGTATGGCTGATCAATGTTGGGAATGTGCTTAATGTGTTATTCTTACAACTACAGTTAGGTCATCAGTTTGTGAGGGGAGCTTTCATTGAAGAGATTTCAGTCTGTTAGAGATGAAGTTAAAATCATGAATGTAATACAGAGTAATGTGCATTACTTCCAGCAAATAACTGGAACTTTGGGTGAGAATTTTTGTAATTTAACCATGGTAATCAGCAGTAAAGAAAGAACTTTAAATATAAACACTGGAGCAAGTATAAAATTTGAAACAAGAGTGGGAAGGATTAAACATGACTACAACAGAATGAAACTGATGCTTATATTCAAACAACCGAGAGTTGTCAAATAATGTGTATGTAGTACACCTTTTTGTATGGGTAACATCACGCACTAAACAAGGAATTGCACAAATTTTCCTTGAAATGTGGATGATATAAGATGAATGGATATACTTATAGAAGAAAGAAAAAAAATAAGAACATCACTTAAAATATCTTGGCCAAACCAAGAAGCATAATACAACTGATAATGAAAAACCAAACCAGAAAGGGATTTTTTTTTTTGGGGGGGGGGGGTTAAATATGCGTGGGCGGGCGATCGGACTCGAGAGATGGGCAGAAATTAATTTGACTCGACCTCCCTTCGTGGAGATGACACATGGTAAATATTCTCTTCATGCCGACGGCCAAACAAATACTTCGGTAGCTTGTGCGGAAAAATCTGGCTTTCATTCACTGTTGACAAAATGGCTGGCATCAGGGGTAAGTGTGGGGACACGATAATATCGACATACAGATTCATCCAGAACTCTGAACAACTACATATTCATGTCATGCGGAGTAGACCCATCTATTACAATTTTTTTTTCAAATCAGAAACTACATGCGGCAGTTTTGTCTATAATATTTTCTAAGTAAAACGCACGATATTCACGAAGGAAGAGCAGAGTACAGTATTCTGTAGACTAGGAAGCGAATCGTGGGTAGTGAACATTTCTGGGTGTTGAGTATTATGAATTAGTGGAAAAAATCTAATAAGTTTATCTTGAAATGAACGGAGTGATTGTTAAAATAAATCAAAGATGGTTTTTAAATGCTTCGCTTTAATTTGATACATTTCAAGGTGAGAACCTTCCACATAGAACTAACTGGCAGGTAAACCATATTCATAATGTGAGAGGCAACTGGTAGCAAAATGATGCACCGCAAAACTCGTAGGGGATATTTACCTGCTTCAAAACTTTCTTCTATGATGAAAAATGCTGTTATCATAAAGAATTAAAAAATTTTAATCAAATTGCTTGTTTCATTTCAAACAATTTCCTGGAATTTTTGTAAAGTATTATTCTAACACTTTCCGGTTGTTGTTTTATCAGTTTTCTGTGCAGTATAAAGCTTTATCATTGACTTTTTTTTCTGAATTATGTGATCTTGTTTCACTTATGTTCATGATATTGATTTTCTTCTTTTTTTTAACCTGTAGACAATCGGATCCAAACAGAAGGTGTAAGAACAAATTCATATAAATATTTCGGAGCATTATTCAGTAGCTCCAACATTGTGAGAGATTAAATTAGGGCTAGCATACAAGCAGAAAACAACACCTGTTTTGCCTTTAGACACTTGCTGCAGTAAAAAATCCTGTCCCACAACACCAAACTAAATATATACAAGACACAAATTAGACCATTTGTCTTGCATGGATCATAAACATAGAGCACTACAAAACAAGATGAAGTGCAACTATAGATCTTTGAAAACAGAATCTTGAGAAGAATTTTTGGGCCATTTAGAGATCCTGTATCACAAGGATGGAAAATTAGATATAACAAAGAAATATGCTATTCTAGTTTCCATTTATGACTAGCATTATGAAGAACAACAGATTGAGTTGGCTTGGACACTTGGAGAGGATGGACAAGAATAGACAGACAAAAAGGGCTTATGCAGAAGTGATAAAGGAAGGCAGACCAATAGGCAGACTGAGACAACAATGGTGTGACAACGTGGAAGAAGACCTACAAGCCCTAGAAGTGAAATTTGGCAGGAGAAGACTAAGAACAGAGAGGAAAAAAAGTCTTGTCTGCAGCATTGAACTGCAGTAACTTGCAAAGGTGAATGAATGAATGAATGAATGTGGATTTTTAAAATTACTTATTTAGTTCTGAGCTCTGTAAACATCATACACATAAACTGTGACCTTTTAAAGAGTTATGGGAAAATCATTGAGGTTTTGCGGGTATATATAGATATATATATATATATAGATATATATATATATGGATTTCACATGCTTATTTCTTATCTATTTCCTGTGTTAAAATTTTGTATATTTTCACGAATATGTCACTAAATCAGAAATTGATTTGTTTTACATTGTCATTTGTTATTTATTTTAATTTGTAACATCACTTCTTTTCCTCATGAAATCCTGAATTTGATGGATTTGCCTGAATCTCCTGGTACTGTAACAATGATATGAAATAAAAGCGTAAGTATATGTATTTCAGTTATACAAAAGTATGTACATTATAAAGCAAGCTTTATTTTCTGTTAATCTTGTTTTATGGTCATAATGGAAACAGAATGAGATGCATGAAATGGTTATTAAAGAGCTGTTGAAAATGAATAATAAAGGCAAATTATTTGTATGTTTTCCATAAACACATACAAAGTTGAGGTAGTAAGCCTGAGCCAGATATCTGACTGCTTGTATCCCCAAGTAATCAGTGACAAGCAAGTTAAGTCATTGTTCTAGCGGTGCCGTGTTTTACACTGAACATAACATGAAAAAGGAACAGTTAAAATTGTGAAATAATTAAATATTGTTTTTTTTTTTTTTAAATCATATACTTTAAAATATGTTTCAAAGAGCTCTTCTTCTTCATCTTCTTGACTATAAGGCACTTCTGTATAGAACAGTTAGTAAACATTTTATTTTTCGAAATGTTATTTCTAGGTTAATTGGTTTGGCCTTTTCTTGTGCTCTTGGAGTTACATTTCTGGTTCTGGCATGCGCACTACCACAGTACAAGTAAGTGGTTTTGATTTCATAGAAAATAATTCAGTGCAGATGTTTTAATGTTCTTTGTAGCAAGGTTTCACAAAATTCTTGGCCCAGTGATTGTGCAAATGTTTTAATGTAGTACTTTATAGCAAGGTTTCACAAAACTCTTGGCCCAGTGATTGTGCAAATGTTTTAATGTAATACTTTATAGCAAGGTTTTACATTTTTGGTCCCCATTTGAGCCTTAAAAAGCATCAGAGAAACAAAGTTAATGTAAAAAAAAAGGAGATTTATTAACTCTTCCTGGGCCC
The DNA here is from genome assembly GCA_009760885.1 of Achatina immaculata. Taxonomy (NCBI): domain Eukaryota; kingdom Metazoa; phylum Mollusca; class Gastropoda; order Stylommatophora; family Achatinidae; genus Lissachatina; species Lissachatina immaculata. The sequence goes on along the minus strand of CM019705.1, from coordinate 38,796,948 downwards.
AGAAAAAAAATGTGGACATTCCCGTCCATGCCACTCAAAAACTGCGGGTCTTGATATGTATAGGGGGTATAGTTGTAAAATGGAATGGAAGACAGTATTTCCATGTACTTCCGTGTACTTATTATGTTTCAAAGTATAACTAAATGTATGAAAATTTCATAAATGCAGAGTTTTTTAGGAAAAAAGAAGTAATGTGGTGTTTTTAGACAGTGATTGTGCCCAGCTCACCATCTACTAGGTCTAGATATACACTACTTACCATCTGAGATGTCTAGATCTACTTGTCGATCTCGTATTGTGATTGTGTGTTGCATTCTCGCTAAATTAATGTCTGAAATAACCTCCTAACTACTTCTCCAGTTGTCTAATGTGTCTAGATCTTCTTGGGATACATTCAAGAGCAGTGGGATGATCACATGCCATGTCCATACCTCTATCTACATCATCAAAAATTGAAAATTTTCGATGTTTCTCTTCTTTTTTCTCGCTCGGCATTGCTCGTAACTAAGGACTCTTTCACCATTTTGAAAAGTGTCACCTGAAAACGCGGACGAAATATGTATAATCTAAATGTTACGCCGGTTGTTTTATTGAAACAAATGAATTGTCACTATAATGACTATGACACCCAACTCAGTAACCAGAAATTATCACTATAGCGACTTTGGCACGGAAGAGTTAATGCTTACAAAAATCTTCTCTTTGAGAATTACTAGTAGGTTTATAATAAAAATAAATTGTGAGTAAACTATGGATGAAAAACTACATTTGTAAGAGTTGTCTTGTCTTGTCTCCTACCTCATATACCTTTCTGTGTTGAGGGGACAAATTGATAGGGCTCGACGATTTGCTTCATATAATGGGATATTTAATGCTTCTGTAATTTCCTCTCCCCATGTCTTGCGTGGGCGGCCTCTTCCTCTGTTACCTACAAATCTTAACATGAATGTTTTCTGTGATATACTGTCTGGTGGTAACCGTGTAATATTTGACTTCCTGTTTTTGGATATAATGTAATGCTGGTGTTATCCAACCTTTTTTCTTATTTGGTCTCTTATTGTTACATTTAGTATTCTCCTTAAACATCTCATTTGTGTCATGATGATTTTTCTTTTGTTCTTGGCTGTTAGTGTCCATGTTTGACATTGATAGCATAGAGGTGGGAGGAAAATTGTGTTGTACAATGCCTTTTTGTTTCATTTGTGATGTATTTGTTTTTTCAGTAAAGGAATCATTTGTTCAGCGACCTGATTTGCTTTATTGCATGTGTTCTCAATTTCAGCGTCAATTTTCCCGGAGGATGATATGCCACCTAGGTATTTGAAATGTTTCATTTGTTTCAAGGGCTGGTTGTCTAGGAAGGCCTTTATTTGGATTTCTTCTCTTGCTATGGTCATGACCTTTGTTTTTTTCAGCACTGATCTTCATGTTGTGCCTTTGACATGCCCTTGCTAAATTATCCACGTTCTGCTGTAGGTCTTTTTCTGATGTGGCTATAAGTGCTTGATCATCACTAAAAAGGAGTTCATTTACGGTCCTCCTATTGGGGATGTCTTCTAGAAGGTGCTGTTGGTTTATCAGCATTCTTTCTGGGGTTAGGCAGTTGGGCAGCTTTGTCGTGGAGTTTTTACTGTGTACGTTAGCTTCTTAGCATATGTTGTTAATGTATGTTATGAATAGTAAGGGAGATAGTACACAGCCTTGCCTCACTCCAGATTTTATGATGAATGAATCAGAATGTCCTGCATTTGTTCTAACTGTACACTGACTGTTTCTGGATAGGTTTTAGCATAGGTTGATCAAATGTGTACTAAATCCATAGTACTGTAAGATTTCCCCCAGTTTATATCTATCTACTCTATCAAATGCTTTATCTTGATCTAAGTAAGCTATGTGCAGTATCTGATTGAGTTCAACTGATTTTTCTGTTAGTTGTCTTAGGGAAAAGATGGCATCCGTACAGCTTCTATTTTTTCTAAATCCCATCTGTTTCATTTAACTGTGGTTCAATCGCAGTCTGTTCTCTAGGATCTTGCAGAACATTTTTCCAGTATGGCTTCGCAGTGAGATACCTCTGTATTGGTTGCAGTCCCTTTTACTGCCTTTTTTTCATCCATAATGGAATAATTACAGCATTTCTCCAGTCCTGTGGTGTTTCTTGTTTTTCCCACACCAAGTTACAGTCTGTGAAGCCAAGCTATTCCAGCCTCTTTCACACATGTGATTAACTCATTGGGTATTCCATCACATCCTGGGGATTTGCTCATTGGAGCCTTTCTGATGGCTTCTCTGATTTCAGTTAGCAGTATGACTGGTATCAATTATATGGGGCCAACTGTGTTGTTATCACGAGTTTGGCTTGTCTTGGATGGTATATTGAGTAACTTGTCAAAGTACCGTCTCCATCATTGTATTACCCTCTCTGGTTCGCATATTGGATCACCATTAACATCGTTCACAATCTCTGTTGGGCCAAAGTGCTCTGCTCGCTTTCTCATTGCACTGATCTTTTTATAAAAGATTTTCATAGCTTCTTTGTGATTGTTATTTAATACTTCACTGTATTCCTGCCATGATTTAACCTTTGCTTCTTTTATTACCTGCTTAGAGTGTCTTCTTGCAATTTGATATTCAGTGTAGTCTGTATCCTCTTTACTTCTCATCCATTCTTTATATTTAGTTTTCTTTTTATTTTACAGCCTCTTTCACCTCATCATTCCACCATGTTGTTATTTTCATTTCTCTACCTCCTTTTTTTCATTGTACCATGTTTCCTTTGCTGCTCGCAAAAATCTAGTTTTGAACAAGGCCCATTCCTCTTCCACTGATTTTGTTTCTGTTTGTAAGTTTATGAACATTTCTTCTGTTTTCTTCTCATATTCTTCTTTCACCTTGAGCTTGCTTAGTTTTATTGTTTCACTTTTCTTCTTGGGAGTTCTGTTATGGATTTTCTTGTGTGCTCTGATGACTGCTACTACATCTTTGTGGTCTGTGCTTGAAGTCAGGTTGGGTATTGCTCTTGCATCTATGACTGACCTTTTCTTGTTGTTTCTTGCTAGTATGAAATCAGTTTTGCTTCTGCATGTCAAATCATTCCATTTGTGCAAGGTATATATTTAGGTCTCTCCGTGTTTAAAGATTGTGTTTGTGATAAAAAGATCATGCTGGCTGCACAGTTCTAGAAGTCTGCTGCCATTGTCATTTCTAACACACTGCTGGTCATCAAAGCCACCCATGTGGACTGTTACATCAGCTCTGCTACTTCCCAGTCTTGCATTGAAGTACCCCATGATTATAACATTTTCCTCTTTGTTATGTTGTTATGGAAGTTGTCAAAGAACTTCTCACATTCTTCCTCCATGTCTAGTGCATTACAAGGAGCATATACTAAGGGTGATCGATACGTTCTTGGCATAAAGTACAAATACATGAAACACACAGTTGATATTAGTTGCATTTGTAGATCAGGTTAATATGAGATTAAACACCACGTTTCAAGAAATTAACTGCAACCAATTTTTTTTTTTAAAGGCTACTAAAGTGGTAAGGGGTGGCAGAAATTGAGAAAATGGATACAATTTCTCATCGACCAGTCATTAGCTACATCTACATCAAGGGCTTATCATCAAAGGAGATCCATGAGGATATGGTGAAGACTCTAAGGGAGAGTGCCCCTTCTTACAGCACAGTGAAGAAATGGGCAGCTCAGTTCAGTCTGGAAGATGATCCCCATCCAGGAAGACCAAGAACGGTAACCACTGATGAAACCACTGGCAGAATCCATGACATGATAATGGAGGATCGACGACTAACTGAGTGGTACATTGCTACTGAGTTGGGCATCTCCCAGGAACGTGTTCATGCCATTATTCACAATGATCTTCAAATGAAAGGTCTTCTGCTCGATGAGTCCCGTTACTTCTTGGAGCTGATCACAAACTACAGCGTCTCAACATGTCAAGAGACAATCTTGGCCATTTTTCTGCAGATCCTGAAAAGTTTCTTCAGCAATTTCTGACTATGGATGAGACTTGAGTTTATCATTTTCAGCCAGAAACCAAAGAACAGTCAAAGCAGTATAAACATCATGGATCCCCACCTCCAAAGAAAGCAAGGGTGATTCTGTCTGCAGGCAGAGTGATGCCTTCCATCTTGTGGGATTCAGAAGGTGTGCAATTGGTAGACTATCTTCAAAAGGGCAGAACAGTCACCGGGGTCTATTACGCTAATCTTGTGAAGTAACTGCAGGTCAAATTGAAGGAAAAGCAACGAGGGAAATTGACGAGAGGAGTCATCTGTCAGCAAGACTGCTTCAGTTGACAAGTCGTCAGTGGCAATGTCTGCCATTCATGAGTGTGGCTTCCATTTGACAAGTCGGCGGTGGCAGTGGCTGCCATTCATGAATGCGGCTTCCAGCTGCTTGAACATCCTCTTTATTCCCCAGATTTGGCCCCTTCGGACTATTACCTGTTTACCAAACTCAAAAAGGAGCTCAGTGGTCGCAAATTTGCTTCAGATGATGACGTCATTCATGCTGTAGACCACTTTCTACTAGCATAAGATGCTGACTTTCACAAAGAAGGGATCCATATGCTCCGGGATCGCTGGACTAAGTGCATAAACTTGCAAGGGGACCATGTTGAGAAATAACCAGAAAAAATTGTCCACAAATAATCCGTTGTACCTTATCCCGAGAACTTATTAATCACCCCTTGTATCTGGACATAGGTTGTGGTCTCCTCATGTTCTTTTATTTGGACAGTTATAATTCTTTGTGATATATATTTTGAGGTTTTCCCAGCAGTGTTTAGTTCTGTGATCATTCCGACAGCCTGTTTTGCTCTTTCTTGCTCACTCACTCTTGAGTATAGAAATAAATAATTCTGATGTATTTGTTTACAGCCTTTACCTCTGAGTTTGGTGTCTGCAACGCCCATTGTCTTTATTTTTCTCCTTTTCATTCCTTCCACTAATTTCTTCTTTTTATCATTTATGCCACATATGTCGATAGTACACACTTTAAAAATCACTTTTCTGTCTCTTTGACATTTCACGTTTCTGAATTGTTTTCCATTTATATCAGTTCATCTATTCTTCCTGTGTTTGCTATGAGTGGTAAAGAGACCCATGCTGGGCCAGTTGTGGTCTGAGGGCAGAATTTAACCCAGGGGAGCCCATCTTCCTGAGCAGAACATAAATGTCAGCTTGAAATTTTTATGTTGTGTCGTAATGTCACAGCACATTAATCAAGCTTGCTTGCTTTATGCTTTATTTGACACTGTGTAAGTCAGTTTGTTTGCCTTACCAGAAATGAGTTGTAAGAGTTTTTCTTGAAAATTTAGTCATTTTGTGGGGCTTATATGCTTGTGTACCTTTACTTTATTCAGTAAGACTGCAGAATTGTCATATTAAAAAATATTTGATTTTCTGCATTTCTTTTGAAAAAAGGAAAACAAAAACATGAACTTCAGTGAAAAATTTGCTTCACTTAAGTTAGAGCTGGTAAATGGGATTTAAAATTGCTGAACTTAGCAGATGGTTAATGATGGTGTTTCCTGGCAGAAATCCAAAAGCAGAGCAGTGACATACAAATGTAGGCATTCACACTACAGTCTGAGCATTTTTGTCCAGATAAGGTATCAGGCACAGCTACATTTTTTTTAAGTATTTGGGGATTTCAGAATTTCATTCCTGACAAGTATTCTGCAGTTTTGATATTTTAGTCCTCTGGAAATTAGCTTTTATTTCAAGCCTTGAAGCTTATTCATCATCATCACCGTCATCAGATGCCGCACCAACTAGTATTGGCTATTATGCTTCTCTAGAGTCAGCGATCCTTCATGCAGGCCAGTAGCTCAGTTGGTGATCTCCTCTCACATCATCTCATCAGAATTTCCAGTACCATTTCTCTTAGTCTTCCCCTGGCTCTTTTTTCCTCTATTTTTTCCTGTTGTTATAATATTTTCAGTGCCCCCTCTTCTCATTGCATGTCCTATGAAAGTACATTGTCTCTCTGTTATTTTTTTGACAAGATTTTTTTTTTTATCTCCCGCTCTTCTCAAATATCCTCCATTAGTTATTTTTGCTGTCCAAGGAATTTTCCATATTCCATTGTTCATCAATTGTTTAAATCTTCTGTAGCATTATATCTGTTTTGTACTATGGTCCTATATTGTTCTTGTATTGCTTTGTCTTTATGTGACAGCTCTCTATCTAGTTCTTTGTTTTTAGCTGGTACTTTTACCCTCTTTAGCCTGGTTCTCACTTTTCCTACGACTGGATATGGTCACTGTTGGAATCTGCACTTGGTCTTTTTTTCACAGATATTAGTGAGTTCCTGAATCATCTGTTGGTCATATGCAATGTTTCTGTTACTTATGTTATTATTTGGGCTTTTCCATGTCCATAGTCACCTTGGGTGTTGTTGAAACCAAGTATTTCCTGTTATCATTTTATTCTTTTCTGCCCACTCAGTCAACATATATCCTCTTGTATTTTTTATTCCTAGTCCATACTTGCCAGTAGCTTCATTGTCTTGTTCAGTCCCTACTTTTGCGTTTAAATCACCCAGCACAAAGTTTCCTTCCCATGGTTTGCACTGTTTCAGTGCCATGTCCAGATTGTTGTAACATTCTTTTATCTCATCATCAGAGCTTTCTGAAGTTGGTGCGTATACTTGGATGAGATTTGTGTCTGTTGGGTGGCCCTGTAATGTAACCATTAACACTCAGCCTGATATGCACCAGAAGCCTTTCACAGTTCTTGCTGTCTTCTTATCCAGTATTATACCAGCTCCATTTCTATGCTGGTTTTCCCCAGAATATATTATATTGAAGTCTTTATGATCTCTGCTTCCTCCTCCAGTCCATCTCATTTCACATAAACCAAGGAGGTTAATTTTCATTCTTTTCATTTCTTGTTTGATGTTTTCCAGTTTTCAAAGGTCTGTTAATGTTCTAATGTTCCATGTTTCCATTACTGTGATGTTGCTTTTGTTTTCTTTGCATACAGTAGTTGGATGATGATCCGGTATCACCTGTCGCACGTTGATGGTCCCTACCAGACGAGGTGGTTCCACTGGAACCCCCATTAATGTCATTATGATTCAAATTGTGGATTGTCATGATTGTTCTTAGGAATGTACAGTGTTGGTTTCCTCTTGCCTTCCACCGGTTTGTTTATGGTTTACTCCACTAGCCTTTGACTCTGGCTACAAGGCAGCAGGGAGTTTGAAATCAGAGTTTTCCTTCTCCTAGATGATCTGCCAACCAAGACTAACGAGTCTCATCTACCCGAAGCATCCAGTTTTCAGGTGCCAGATACTTGCCTTTCGCCCCTTCTCCTGTCAGTGGGAATTCCGCCACGAGAAAGCCAGGAGATGAACTTGGACTGTCAGAGGCTATTTGAGATCCACGCCTTGGAGGCATTTAATTGAAGTAGAGAGCTTATCCTCCACCCCACCTCCGGCTATTACAGTCCTTAGAATTACATTTCTTATTTAGCCACTCTTCTTTAGCTTTATTGCATTTGTGTCTTATTTCTTTATTTATTTTGTCATATTCATCTTTATCTTCCTTAAGACTTCTTCTCCAATCCATTAGTTGCAAAATTTCTTCTGTCATCCACCCCTGTTTAGCATGTCATTTATTTGGAGGTAGAATTTCGATAGATGTTTGCTGAATAGAGTCTTTGAGCATATTCCATTAGAATATTACAGACCAGTTTGTTCCTTTGAGATCCTACAATAGTGCAGACTTTTATAATCCCTTGAAACCCACATGGCATATAATCCTTTGAAGTCCTACAACACCACAAATCTATATAATCCTTACTAGAAATCACTGTTTATTATTTTGTATTTTCCAGCAACTGGTGGCCCATGTTTGTCCTGTTCTTCTATGTCTTGTCTCCCCTGCCAACGATAGTAGCTCGAAGACTGTCCAGCGGCTATGATTCAACCAGCAGTGCGTGCATTGAGCTCTGCATCTTTCTTACCACAGGCATTGTGATGTCATCTATTGGTTTGCCAGTAGTCTTGGCACATGTCAGTGTTGTAAGTAGTTACTTTATGTTGCAGTTTGTTTCTTTCTCATCCATCTGAAAGTTAGTAGCAGTATTTGACAGAATAGATTTTTTTAAATGTAGTCCTATCCAGTGATCATATTAGCAGCAATTACTGGTAAATTACCAGTTAAAAAATAGAAAAATTGAACCTTTTGGAGGTTGTTACTGTAACCGGTTTATGTTATCAAAAACCTGGTAAAAAGCAACCAGCAAAATCATTCAGAGGTTAATTGGACCAGTAGGCTGATGATGCTCAGTTTGTATGGTGGAGAATCAGTCAGTTTTGACTGGTTCAACAGGTGAGCATTTTGTAAAGTTTAAATCACTAATAAGTTCACAGACATTTGTAAAGTATGTTTAATGTTACATTACCAACTGTTGTACAGAGAAAACCAGTTTTTCGGAAAGTATTTTATGCAAGGTTAAAGACGGGTATAATTGTACCAGTTTAAAAAAATCCTAGCATGATCACTGGTCCTATTGTGTCATCGAGACTTGTATAGTATTTATGCTGATATTTTTCCTTGATCTTTTGGTATTCTAGAGGGTGATGTGGTCGGCACCATGTCTGGACACTTTTCTATCTCCAGCTCAAGGAGTTGGGTACCAATTTCCACAGCTGGCTGACAGGAGTGTCTCCAGTCAGACTTGAACCACCACCTTTGTGTGTTAGAGGCAAACACACTAGCCACTGCATCACTCAGACACTCCGAGTAAATGATTACAGTTTTGTTTGAGGTTGATGTGATCACGTGTTTTTTTTTTTTTGATATTCACCTGTTGTCACCTTGGATGTGCTCTCATAATAAGAATTTAAACTCTCAAGAATTGACCAAGTGATAATCTTCCAACTGAGACACTATCAACATCAGAAGCTGAAAATTGGCCCAGCAGACCTATGTGCCTGCAACAAAAAGCAACAGATTCCACATCACATCCTTCAGAGTTGCTAGCTACACAGTACACTCAGGCAAAGGAGCTGGCCAGACTCCAGCCACTTACAAGAACTGCTCTGTGTTGATGTTGAAAACCTGGGATGAGCTGCTGCATGTTTTTAAAGAGGTTGGAGATGATGTCTGAGCAAATGACAAAGAGGAAAAAAAAATAATAGGAACTGATTTTTTAAAAAAATGCAAATAATTAATTATTTTCTTATTATACACGAACATCCATGTGTGCCTCACCTTTCAAGCAATATTTTGTTGTCATAGACTAGCCATCTGGTTTTATTACTGTGGAGATCAGGGAAGGCTGATATACTGCTTAGGTAACCACAAATTTATGGAAGAACTTCTAGCATCTAGTAGGATTTGAACCCTTGATTATTGCTCAGAAAGTCAATGCCTTAACTACTGAGATATACAGCTAGCTTGTGACAATATTAAGGAGAAATTTTAATTATTTTTTTTTTACCATTACGTGCAGCTTATAAAAGTATGCCTGAGGAGTGGTTAGTGTGCTAGCCTCTCATAGCAAAATCATTCACTCAGATCTAGTCAAAGCCAAATACAAGAACAAATGGGAAAAAGAACATCAAAAATGGTGCCTATTACCAGCTCAACAGAGAAGAACAAGTCAAGATCTTTATACTCAGAACAGGTCACAACAGATTTAGACACCGCATGTTCAGCAGGTTCAAGATAGGCATAACCGATGAATGCACCCGTGGTACTGACAAAGAGACAGCCCAGTACCCATTTCAGGACTGCCCTTCATTTGAAGAACTAAAGCAGTGCTTTTGGCCGTCACCTGTGCCAGTCTGTGACACAAGCTGTATCTTGACAGCCCACGACAAATGGCAACATTTTCAAAGACATCCAAGTTGACATCTGAAAGTGTCTGATGATGAAGAAGAAGAAAGTCTGGCCAGAAGTGGCCCATTCAACCCCAGCCATAGAAGTATATACCCTGAACTAGGGAAGTAAAGGCAGTCCAGTGTGCTGACAGATCAAGAAAAATATGAAAACAAGAAAAATATGGAAACTTTAACATTTAGGTGCCTCTTTAACCTTTACTTACACCTCATAAAAGGTAAGCTTGTTAAGTTTTGATGGTCTTTATAAAATTGTATTTTGTATTATATATTTTAAAGTATTTTTCATGCTAGTGTTATAGAAACAATTTTTCACAAGCTACTTTCGTTATTTTTAAATTTTTTTTTTATTTATATGCAGATTCAGTGGGGAGCTTGTGCTCTTGTGATATCAGGAAATGTTGTGGTTTTCCTCACAATCTTTGGATACTTTAAAGTTTTCGGAGGTGATGATGTTGAATACAGCATGTGGTGATGTGAATGTGTAAGATGATTTATACTTTTTTGCTTACACAACAGGTCTTGAGCAAGGAAGGAATCAAAGAAAATGAAGCAAGTGTTATATAAAGAGAAAATAATTAACAGCTGTATAATATGAATCAGTTTGAATAGTTAAAACACACACACACACACACAAAGGTTAAAGTTTCACATATCTGAAATTTGCATTTGTGTAACACTTGCATGTTCTATCAAGCTTTGTTAAATATGATTGACTTTTCATTATTTTCAATATTTATCATTATATACTAACAAATTGTGGAGCTTTTGTGGCATATCTGGGTAATATGTTGGTTTCATACATCATCAGGGATAAGCAAACCACATTTTTTAAACATGTTTTTTTTAATTAATAATCTCTCTCCGCTATAGACGGTAAAAATAGAGCTGTTTATATATACATAATTTTTTCTTGAATAAGTGCCCCCCAGCGTTTATTCACAAAATTGTCATCATGATTTGGCTTTTATTAGAGGTCGGTGTTTATTCAAGGAGGCATTTATTCACAAAATGCCGGTTACAGTTCTACATCATCTGTATTAGCATATACTGTACGCCTTTCCATTGAAAGACAGAGACGATGTACTGACCCAGTGATTATTTCAGACCCAGCATTTATTTGAGGCCTGCGTTTATTCAAAACATGGCTCTGTATCCACCCAGTGTTTAATTGAGGCAAGTGACTTTTCAAGACTCAGCACTTAATCGAGGAAATGCGGTGAGATATATATATATATATAATACCTTTTTTTTTTTTTTTAGATGGGCCAGGTCTGTGTCAGCTTAAGTGCAAGTTCCATTGTGATCTTGTAAATATCTACATTTACTACATTTCTCTATATCTGTAATTATAATTATTTCATGCCCTGTCACTAAAAATGTTTACCAACCCCTGATGTAGCCTTTTCATTTGACACACACTGATATCGGATTGTACAAAAATTTCATTGATAACTTGTATTAAGTGTTATACGTCCAACTGTCAACTAAATAAAACACCTTTTTGATATTTCATTGTATCCTGCAAACTTTTCTTGCCTTCTGTATCAGTGGGAAAAAAAATTGATTTTCTTCCCTTCTAGATGTATATTTGTAACTTTTAAACATTGTTGCCTGATTTATCATGCTTAAACTGAGTGTAATATTGTGGAAGTCAGAGCTTATATTTTTTTTTGGAAACTGATTACTTTTGATTTTTTAATGAAATGAGGAGCCTGGGATTGGCGATAAAAATCTTGTGCTGCGTCGTATGTTAGAAACTGCAAATGTTTATTTTTTTTAACCTGACTTTTTTTGCTCCTGGAAATTGTTGTAGAATATGGTGACTCTTATTTTTTTATTTTTTTTATTTTTGTTGTTTTCATCTATGAAATTTAATTGTAGATGCACAGTCTTGTGCATTTTCATCAATAATATTCTTAACCAGGTGTATAAAGTAAGTGTTGTTTAATATTAATTTGTTATATGTATATTGGTTTTAAAGGTGTTTATTTTTACTCGTTTACACAGTTTAATTTTTTTTAAACTTTAGATCAGAAGTGTTAGGACAGATCTTGATTAGAGAGCAGAAATATGGAAAAATGATATAAATAGGAAGCATGTTATAAAGTTTTCAAGACAAAATGTTGACAGGAATATATGGAATGACTTGGGCAGGCAGTTCCTGGAAATCCATAGGACATTCTAAAAATAATGTCAATCTTGAGATAAAGAATATGGAGATGGATTAGTTACGTGTTGCTTGTGGAGAGTTTTTGTCCATCTTATGTACGTATGGACAAGGACATTTGGTGGCGATAATGGTAGGTTCAGCTAGAGGGCAGATCATGCTTATATGTTTGCTGTTTCTGTTTCGTTTCCATCGATAATTCTATTTAATTCACAAACTGAAGTTAAGCAGCAGTGATGTTTTTATCTCGGCATTAGTTTCAGTTATAACTAGCATACTCTCATGCGTGTGTTCTTGATCAAGTTGTGATTACATTTTTAGTTACAAAATCAGATTCACATTTGAAGTCTCACTTCATTTTCTTTTCCCTGAAGCGTTGGCTGTCAATATTAAGTTAGAACTTGTAAGGGTTTTAAGTGGATTATGGATAGGATTTGAATTTGTGTCTTATAAATGTTCACAACACCAAAATCTTCATATTCTGTGTTGTTAGCATAATTCTACCTCATTTATCATTGTACTTGCTGAAGTGTTTCCACCTTCATGTTTTCAATTTTTTTTTTTTTTGCTAAATCTTTTCCACACCTGGCCGTATCCGTGTCTCCTCCTTCCCAAACCCGCAACACCCCCACCCCCCCTCCTTTCCCCCATTATCTTCAAGATTCTGTCATTGTTTTCGCACATATTGTGATCTTCTGTTTTAGGTTTCCTTCGATTTGTTTTAGCCATGGAAGTTTATATTATTTCAGAGTATTAAGGAAATGTGAATATTCTAAAACTCATCATTTATAAAAAAAAAAGAATTTAAAAAATATTCGCTGTTAATTTTGGACATTGTGTAAGTGCCCTAACTTTCAAAATATTATACTGGTGTAAGGTTCATGATTGAGTGTTTCACATTTATTTTATCTGTATAGAGCATAAGATTTTTTTGCTGGTAAAAGACTCTTTTTGTTGAATATATTGAAGGCATGATTGCCATTATAGCAAGTTAACTGTTTAGTCTGCATATTTTTTCACTCTTTCATTTTGTGCTGAAAGTGACCGCTATGCCTGTGAGTCTTTTTATGTATTTATTTATCATCAAGTTCACACATGTGTAAGTTTTTTATTCTGTGCTTAGTTTCATTCTCTCTCTCTCTCTATCTCTCTGTTCTCTGTGTCTCTCTCTATCTCCCTCTATCTCTCTATCTCTCTGTTCTCTGTGTCTCTCTCTATCTCCCTCTATCTCTCTCTCTCTCTCTCTCTGTGTCTCTCTCTATCTCCCTCTCTCTCTCTCTCTCTCTCTCTATCTATCTATCTATCTATCTATCTCTGTATATCTCTCCCTCTATCTCTCCATCTCCTGCTATCTCTCTCTCTCTCTACATTATTCTTTTACTTTTCCCATCAATGCTGGATGCATGAAATGTCTGGGAGATCATAGATTTACCTGGCAGGAAGGATGTAACATTAAGTGCGGTACAGATTGTTTAAGTGAGCAAGTCAAGCAGATACATTTTTTTTTTTTGTACACGGTGCTGAAAATAATGGAAGAAACTATGATCTAGAACTCACATGGTACCGGTCAGGCCTGGTAAAAAGAGATCTGCACCCACCATCTCTGAACATTTAGTTCCTTTATGTATATATTGCTTACATTGTTTCTGTATTATCGTCCAGCTGATTTCCTGCTCCTTTGTTTTACTTATGCTCTTAGTTTCTCTCTCAGCCCTCCCATTGTTTTGTATCACAGACAGTTGAAAAGACGAAATAAGTTACGGTGCTTGCCTCTGATTGGTTGACACATGTAAATAATTGCTTTATTTATTTCAGCTTTGTATTGGGTCATTTATGCTCATTATATTCCTGAACAAAGATAGTTTATGTCTGCTTTTGGATTGGTCATGGATAATTACACAGATCTGACCCACCGTTTTGTATGCTTTTTATGAGCTTTATTGTGCACGCTTGAAACTTTCTTTTGCATGAGATTGTGTGTTATAAATAAAACAAAACGTAAAAAAAAAACTCATGCAAATGACTGTGTTGTGTTGCGTTGCTTATATTATGAGGACAAGAGAGGGAGATGTTGCTGTTTCAACTCCATATTTTTGTGAAGATAGGGAGATGTTATTTCAGCCCCATATATCAATGAAGACAGAGAGGGAGATGTTATTTTAGCTCAATATATCTATAAGGACAGAGAGGAAGATGTTATTTCAACTTCATATGTCAGTGATGACAGAGAGAGAGAGAGAGATGTTATTTTAGCTCCATTTCTCTTCTCCACTGTACTGGATGTACAGATAAGTGCTTTTATCTGCTAAGCTAGAAATACAGTAACAGATCAAGGCTTTTCAAACCTGGCATACCTGTTGCTGTTGGCACCTTGATGGTTTTTAAAGCTTTTTCAAATTAAAGAGTTTTTAATGGGTTCTTTATTTTTTTAAAGCATATTCCCAGGATGGGAGATGAAAGATCCAGGAGGGCAGTGATGGGAAAAGGGAGCAGCACGGGCAATAGAATCAATTTAAAAAGAAAAATTTTGAGGGCATCAGGTCTATGGGCTAGGAGACAAGAATCAGTTTGGGGATCACTGATTTATAAACAATTTATATACAGTTTATGCATTATTTGAAAAAAAAAATTGTTCATTGAGAAGTATTACAAGTTTGCATTCAAATTATGTTGTTTATGGATTGTTATTTTATAGGTTGTTCACATCAGAAGTAGAATCTGCTTCTCCTTGAAATTTCTAGGATGCAGTAGTAAATGCAGAAGCTCTTTTGAGAAGGTCTCAGACAGTTAAAAGAAATCTTGATATTAGTGATATTTGAGAAAGTCCTGACATTAGTGACATGAGAGAAGATGTATTGACATTAATGATAAGAAGAAAGTGTCTAGACATCAGTGATAAGAAGTAGTTTTGACATCAGTGGTGATAAGTCTTGACATCATTGATAAGATGAAGGAGTCTTTGACATAAGTGATAAGAGAAAGTATTGACATTAATCATAGATAAGAGAAAAAAACTTCAACATCATTGATGAGAAAATATATTTTTAGATGTTTTTTTTGGCATAGTAAAACAAGGATTTGTTTAAAATCTTGAAGTATTTTAAATGTTTTTTTGACCCAGTAAAACAAGGATCTGTTTAAAATTCTTGAAATCTACACATACAATATGTGACAGAAAAAGTGACAAGTGTGTTGCTGTTGACAGTTATGTTTTGTGGAATGTATAGCATCTGTTTTTAATTTGGAGTGCTGCCATGTTATATTCTTGTGGTATTTTTTTTTTTCAATAAATAGATTCTACTCAAGAAATAGCTACAAAAATTTTCATTTTGTTATCCAAAAATATACATACCAGTGATCTGTAGTTATGTTTCTTTTCTTTCCTGATGTTTTTTTCTCCTTATCAGTAAGTATATACAGTATGCACTTACATGTATTAAACAGTGGTATATTGTTGCACATCTTCATCTCCAGTGTGTGAAAATCAGTGTGAACGAAGTAGTTTGTGTGTGTGTGTGTGTGTGTTTTCAAAACACAGGTGTTTTGTTTTTTGGTTTTCTTTTTTTTTTATCAATTTTTTTTTTAAGACAAAAGCCAGTATTGATTTTTTTTAAAAATTGCAGTCACCAACACATAGCTGAAGTCATAGTTTCAGATAAATGGGACAGATTCTTGTTGCTCACACCATGTCCTTGGGGTTA
This sequence comes from Achatina immaculata, assembly GCA_009760885.1. Taxonomy (NCBI): domain Eukaryota; kingdom Metazoa; phylum Mollusca; class Gastropoda; order Stylommatophora; family Achatinidae; genus Lissachatina; species Lissachatina immaculata. The sequence continues at coordinate 38,781,200 of CM019705.1, read as the reverse complement.
GGTTCACCATCCCATTATTCTTCTTATTCATAGACTGCGATCTGTTTCTAAGGGCATCGCTGAGAGGTAGAAAAGGATCTTAGTTGACTGTTGTTCATCAGCCTTGGGCCAAGCGGTCAGCTGTGGGTCACTCACCTCTGTCTCAGTCTGCATGAGTACCACATCTTCATTCCTCTTAGATATGTAGTAAGCACATAAAGAAGTGATGTTGTAAATAACCAAGATATACAGCTAGCACATAAAAGGAGTGGTGGTGTTGTAAATAACCAAGATATACAGCTAGCACATAAAGAAGTGTTGTTGTAAATAACCAAGATGTAAGCACATAAAGAAGTGTTGTTGTAAATAACCAAGATAAACACATGTTTGATAAATCAACTTCCAGCCATTTTCTTGATATGGAACTTGCTCAGGAAAAAGGACCACATGGGGAACTTTAAAGAAGTTCTCTGGCAACAACAAAGCGGAAGTGAGGTGCTTAAGACAGTTTTTTGGAATAAGAGGCTCGCCTGAGCCTTACTCTCCACTAGAAACTGAGGTTTGAGGAGAATATATACTTCACTACAACCTATTGCACCCCCTCATCTCCTTTCATAATTGTTCTCTTTTTTGTTCTGTCTCCCTGAAATTATGAGTAGGGTGTTCTTAGAGCCAAGGGTGTTAGACAGTCAGTACAGTTTTTGATTCTAAGAACACAGCTTATGTGAACTAGGAGTAGGTGATGGTGACTAGGTTAAGACTGGAAATGGCCCTATAAAAAATGCTTGTCAACTGCCTCCACCATCACAGTGAACCTGTTACTAGGAGCATCAGCTGAATTGTGAAATGCCTATATTTAGCATTTAAGGCAGTTGTAGATTATGAGCACCCATTTTGGAACAAAACTATAAGACCGCAGTTATTTTTTAATTTAAAAAAATCCGTTTATGGAGCCAGTTGTAGGATACCGGCTAGAAGTCCACAAATGCAAAGGGGCACTTTGGCTTAAAGTACGTAATATAAATGCTGAAATGCTTTCTAGGTTAGCTTTTATCACCCTTTGGCTATTTTTAAGATAAAAAAAATTTTTTGTTAGAAAGACAATAGTTTAAATTTGATTCTCTTTAATGGCACAGTGCACACTTAATAATAGTTAAGTTTTTTTTTTCCACATGTTCTTGAAATGCATTTGTTTTAATTGTTTGTACTTAATGAACACTCATGTATGCTGAAGGAGGAGTGTTATTTATTTTGAATATGAGTGCTCCGTTAGGCACTTGAGGGAATAGCTGATTATGAGGGTGAATCAAATGAAAGTTATAAAATGCAAATTACACAAAACTTTACTTCAGGAAAAATAACACCTGTGTTTTTCAACGTAGTGTTAAAGCTATTTAAGAAAAAAAGGTAGAATGGCTTTATTAATCAATGAGCACACAGTTGTTATGTTTTGGTTTGCATCTTAATCATGCAAGAACGTACAGGACAAAGAAATAGGGGAAGAATATAAGCTATAAATTCACGTTCGTATTCCCTCAGTACTAAACTCTACTCCTGTTTAGTGATGGTAGTGCTGTCTGCTTACAGACATCACTAACCTTAGTGCTAATAGTTGGTACTACTAAGGGGTTTCTGTTGGTATTTTTAGAAATTTTATTCACACTTTCAAACTTTCATCTCATTCACCCTCATATTCTTATTTTGGCATTTTTAACCAAAGTGGACTTTCTTTCTGTTGTTATATGCTTGAGGTAATGCAAAATATCAACATTTCATGAATCAAAGAAGCACAGGAAAGAGTCTGCCAAGATATTGTAAGCAAAATAATAAAAATGTGTAAATGATTTAAGTAGACAGAGATTAAAGTAAAAAAATTATTTCAAAAGAAAAAATGCATCAAGCAAAGTGGAAGAGAAGCCAACAGCATGCAGAAACATGACAGAAAACATAATCATCTATGATTAGCAAAGCAAAGTGGCTCCCCCAAACTTATTCAACACAGCAATTTAAGATTAGAAATTGATACAATTTTAGGCATGTTTTAGGCCTCATTGATACAATTTTAGGCCTCTTTAAAAAAAATTTTTTTTTTTTTTTTTTGAGAAAAAGTTTTTTGACCACGTTGCTAAACAAGATGGAATGAATGAGTGAACAAACTTTATTTTCAAAGAGTGAAGAATTTGCCATACCAGCCCAGTAAGAGCTGCAGTCCTAAAGTCATAATCTGAAAGGTGAAAAAAATTAGAAAACAGTTTGTTTCTATTAACAAATTTTATTTACACATTTTTTTTTATCTGTTGACTGGCAAGTTTACAAGTGATCAAATCTCTTGTTTCACTAAAAATATTGCCAGGTTGTCCCACAAACATATCTCAGTAGTAAATATGTCAAAACTGCAACTTTAAGGAGTCTGGCTGAAATTTTAGCTTGAAGATGATTGCTTATTTCATCAGACATGTCACTTAGATTTTATTTTTGTCTTGCAGAATCAGCCTGAAGATCTGGTTATCGAACTGAAAAGTTTTCTCACCAAAACTTTTCTTTCATTATTTGCATGTTTGAATTATCTGTTTTGGTTGTTTAATTAGTTTTAACATTTTTGTTTCTATGGTTCACATGAACATGGCATGATCTTTTCAAATGTTTTACAGAAAATTATGGAAACATCTGCTTGTAAAAATATTGGACAGAGAATTTGGTGTAATAAAAATATTTCCTTCGTTGACATTAAACTCAAAATTGAAAAAAAAAAAAAAAAAGATTCCAGGTGAATTTAAAATGCATTTGAAAGTATCAATTTGTTTTACAGCTTTATTTCGATTTTGTGAAAGCCTGCAATTCATTTGTAAATAGTGAGTGCATGATACGAGACAACACTGTCACAAGACTTTCTTTTCTGACATCAGAAAGAACAAATTTCATAGCAGTTTTTCTCCCAGAATAATTAGTCAGGGGTGTCTACACAGACTATAAAATGTAATTTTCATTGCATAGTTATTTTGGTAAGTTTTTTATGTTTTGTATTCTACTCTCTTGACCTAAAAATTCTGAAAGAAGTATCATTTTGTTGCACTGAGTCTTGTGTTGCTTGTACAGAGAACAAATGTCTGAAGTTTTAAAATTGTTAATGTTCTACAAAAGTATATCATTAGCACATTTTAGAGCCAAGCTTTATTTAGTTCAGCTGGCTATTAAATTTATCTGTATTTTCAGTGTTTCATGAAAATAAAGATAGATAATATCTAATAAGTATCCAGTTTTGGCTTTCATTATTGGTTGAAATAAAAAGAATTATATCTAATAATTATTCAATATTGGCTTTTGTTATTGCTTTAAATGAGAAGAATTATATCTAATAGTTAACCAGTATTGGCTTTTGTTATTGCTTATATTAAGAGGGATTATTTCTATTAATTATCCAATACTGGCTTTCATTATTGCTTGCATTAAGAGGGATTATATATACCAATTATCTGTTATTGGCTTTCATTATTGCTTGCAGTGATCGGTGCAAAATGAAAAATGGATTGCTGTTCCATCTGCTGAGTTATCATTAGAAGACAAAGTCAAGCCAGAAATTGTTTTTATTAGTTTGCTTTTACTTAGCCCTAGCATTTTGGTTTATTGTTTTATCTTCTGTATTACTGGTATCATTATGTTTTCAGTCTTATGTTTAGAGTAGAAGTCATTAGTTCCTAGGCTGCTCTGACCTGAGTGGTCTATTCTAAAGCTTACCACATTTCTCAGACTCCACATAGCTTGAAGGTAATGGCTTTATTAAAGCTTACTATGTTTCTCAGACTCCACATATCTTGAAGGTTGTGACTTTACTCAAGACTTGATATTAATACTTCAATGCAACAACTGCTGCCTGATGAAAATACATCTAACAATTTTACTCAAAGAAAAATAGGAAGATTTATTGCCTCGCAAAAATTAAAAACGGTTTCAGTATTAATGTTACAAAATTTGAACACTAGTCAACTTTACCTTGGGCTGTGTAACCAGAGAAGACATTAAAAAAGAGAAAAAAGCAACTGAAATTCAAGCAAACTCCAAATTGGTAATTTACATCACAGGTGTCTACTGCTTTTATTTACCGACAGGATTAATTTTCTGTAAGACTGAATCTCTGGCTAAAATTACTCTCCCCCCCCCCCCCTTTTTTTTAAGTAACAAAATAGGAATGCAGAGGTTTTGAGCCACATTATAATCTTTTTATGTTAAGATGGTTTATGTTTGGTACAAGAACTCATAACAGATTCTGTGTCTTTATGTTAGAAACATATTTGTTCATAAGATTATTCAGGACATTCCAGGCAGTTCTATATCTGCATCTTTAAAATTATATATAGAACTATTAGGCTCCCTGTTTTTTGGTTTTTTTTTTTTTTTTAAAGCAAGCATTTCCACAGTTTCCTACTGCAACTGACAAAACAAACAGATGACAGTGAAATATAATCATCAGTATCAGGGATGGCCATACATTGTGGGTTTATGAAAACAAAAATTCCCAGTTCAACACTGTTTAGGCATATGTCTCCTATCTTTTCCAGTCCTCTTTGAATGGTTCATCTCTGCCCACTCCAAGCTCTGCCCTCTGTCTTTTCTCCTGTGGTCCATGGCTACTTCACTTAAAGTTCCTTTTATGTTCAATTTGTGACTAACAAATGTATCTTTTTTTTTCTTCATGTGATCACAATTTCAGCACCATTTATGAGGGGAAGTCACTAAGTAACTCGCCAATTGAAATATTTTATCAGTGGCATTTATCAGGTAGTATTTAAATATATCCTTAGATAGTAGCATCATCCAACTTTATAATAGTTGTATGTAGGGGGCGCTGGGAGTTACATGTTGTTAACCAAGTTCCAGAAGTATGGTGACAGTGTGAATTCTGTATCGTACTGTGAAGTTCTGTCAATGCTATGGGATGCAATTCGATGAAAACATCCTGGTCTGCAGACTAGAGGTGTGCTTCTCCTTCATGACAATGCCAGACCACATACGGCTCAGTTAACCCAAAAGAAAATTAACCATTTGGGTTGGGAAGTTCTTGAACATCCACCCTAGCTTAGCTCCAAGTGATTTTCACCTGTTTGGTCCATTGAAAAACCACCTTGGCGGGAGAAGATTCTTGAGTGACGAAGAGGTGGAAACAGAAGTAAAAATATGGTTCCGAAATCGGACTCCCGATTTTTACGCCATGGGTATTGCATCACTGATTACACGATGGGACAAATGTATCAGTGTTGGTGGTGATTACGTTGATCTTTATTATTATTATTATTGATCTTTATTTCAAAAGGGTTAAGAATTGGGCACGCAGGCCCATCTGACATTCTACCCTTTATCATACATCTTTCACTCTATTCCAGACATTCTACAAATATGCTGTTCATGTAACAAACATAATTAACATTGAAGCTGAGAGACATAAAATAAAATATAACATTTACGTTTCGCTCTTAAACATTCACGCAGTACATAAGTAATTACATACATTATAAATGACTATCTACTAAACAAAATTTTTGGGACTATTCAGAAAACAATTATTTGTATTCGGTGTCTGTAAGAGCAGTTTAAGATAACTTTTAAGTTTTATAATTCATGGAGGCATGTAGTCGACATGAAATAGTTATTGGGAAAGCTTGTAGTTATAGGAAGGAGTATAATTTATATTTTTTATACAGGATGGGAGGGTATTCCAAAGATGAGCAGCAGAATAACTAAAGCTTTTCTTGTAAAGATCAAGTCTAGATTTTGGAAGACATATGTTGTTCAAGCATTGGCTGCACTTTGGGTTAAATTTAAACAGGTTCCATAGATAAAGTGGGGCATGCCGTGAAAGAATTTGATGTACTAACTTGGCTTTGTTGAAGAGGAACCTGTTCTTAAGAGGCAGTATTTTGATACATTTGTGCTGGTTAGTTGTTTGTGCTTGATCTTTGTCACTAATAAGCTTTACTGCTCGCTTTTGGAGTGAGCAAAGCCTCTTTGTATTTGACACTGAGCAACCATCCCAAACTGTTGAGCAATAGTCTAAATGTGTTTGTATATGAGATATGTAGTATGTCTTCCTAGTGTCTTGATCGATGAAGTGCTTAATTTTAGCTAACTGGTATACTTTTTGTGCAATGAGTTTTGTTAGACATTGCACATGAGAGTTCCAGGTCAGATGTTGGTCAATAATAAGACCTAGTATTTTGTGCTCACTAACGTTTTCTATCTGTGATGTTTCTGTACAGAGCCAAAGTGTTGTTTTTGTTGTGTTTTGTAGTTTCTGTCTTGTTGTTATGAGCACTGATTTTGTTTTATCGGTGTTTATAATCATGCCATTATTTTTGCTCCATCTAATTAAATTGTATAACTCGACCTGAAGAGTTGATTCTAGATTAACACAATCGCAGTCACTGGTGTAGACTGCAATCATCGGCAAAAAGGTCACAAGAAAAGTGTTTAAGATGACGTGGAAGATCATTGATATAGATAGCAAAGAGCAACAGGCCTAGAATAGAACCTTGCGGAGCACCAGTGTCAGCTGTAGCAGAATTTGAAATAGAATTGTTGAGGAATACTACCTGTTGTCTGTCTGAAAGAAACGATGCAATTAATTTTATTAGGATAGGGTGCAATTTATAAGTCTTTATTTTTCTTACAAGAATATCGTGATCAGTCATATAAAATGCCTTTTTAAAGTCAACAAAGATGGCACCACATAGTCTGTCGTCATTTATGTTTACTAACCAGTTTTCTGTCATTTTGGTAAGAGCTGTGTGGCAGGAATGATTGGGTCTAAAGCCTAACTGACTGTCTATGAGTAAATTGTTCTCTTGCATGTGTCGTAAAGTTATTTTGTGTATGTGTTTTTTGAGTGGTTTTGATAATGATGATAATATAGATATTGGTCTGTAGTTGGTAAGATTGTTGGATGAGCCAGATTTAAAGTGAGGATACACCTTAGCAGTTTTAAAAGCCTCAGGGAAATAACATTTTGCAATGCACTGTTTGTAAATAAATGTTAGTGTATGTGAAATGACAGATGCAGCATAACGTAAGATCTTATTACTAATATCATCAAGCCCAGCTGTGTTGTTGTTTTTTAAGGTTAAGAGATAACTGTGAACTTCACTGACTGTTAAGAATGGAATGTGTAACTGTTTAAAATCAGTACATCTGCTGTCCAGGAATGTTTGTAGTTCATGTAAGTCACATACGGGAGCTGATATTGATGATTTAAGAATGTTGATTTCTTCTCTGAAATCTATACTTATATGTGCGCTAGTGTATGCATGATTGATGGCTTGAGAATCAAATTCTTTTCTTTTATTTGATAGGGTATTTATGGCTTTCCAAATTGATTTACTGTCTGATTTATTCTGTATTAGATTCCTGAAGTAATTTTTTTTCTCTTGTCTTGTTAAGTATTGAACTTTGTTTCTGAGTGAATGGTAGGTCATAAAGTCCTTAATTTTGTGCGCCCAGTCATGTTCTCTCATTCATTCATTCATTCATTTGTATGTCCCTTGCGGAACTTTGCCTCCCAAACAGCACTCCTGTAGGCCTCTCGGTTGTGAGCAAGATGGCCTGCTGCTGTTGCATCCATTTCCAGATCGTCAACGATGTCTTGCAGCCATCTTCGACTTGGTCTTCCTCTTTTTCTTTTTCCCATTATGTATCCTTCCAATACGGTCTTCTCTAAATTATCATGACGTTTAATGTGTCCAAAATATTTAAGTTTTCTCTCTTTAATCCTCTTCACTAGCCAGCCTTCTTCAATATTAAGCTCTTGTAGTATAGATATATTTGTTCTTTTTTGTGTCCATGATATTTGAAGAACTTTCCTGTAGCATTTACATTCAAAGGCATTTATGTGTTTCTCAGCTGTTTTGTTAAGTGTCCAGGTCTCACAGGCATATGTTGCGATGGGAAAGATGCATGCCCTTAAAAATCTAATTTTTGTGGTTCTGTCTGCTCCTCTCCACAGATTCTTTATTTGTTTTACTTTCTGAAGAGCGATAGATGTCCTTCTTTTAATTTCCCTCATTGTATCTCCATTATTAGTTAGTAGTGATCCAAGATATTAAAAACTCTCCACTTCTTCCAGTTTTTCCTCATTGATACATATTTCAGTTGCCTTGTTTGTTTTGTCAGTTGTCATCAATTTAGTTTTCTTTGCATTAAGATAGTGGTTCTGCTCTTCGCTGTTCTTGCGGACTGACATAATTAGTTTTTCCATTCCTTTTTGTGTTGTGGACAGCAATACTGTGTCATCAGCATATCTAATCTCTGGTATTTCATAACCTCCAACTGTTATGGCATCGTAATATTCTTTGTCTACATCTTCTCTAACATTCCTCATTATATTTTCAGTATACAAGTTAAATAAGTAGGGTGACAATATGCACCCCTGACGGACCCCTTGTTTTATGTCAAACCAACTTGTTGTTTCACCATTTATTCTTACTGCTGCTTGTTGGTCCAGATACAGCAGTGATGTTAATTGTATCAAATGTGCTGGAAATCCCATTTTTTCCATTATTTCCCAAAGTTTCTGGTGTTGTACACAATCAAATGCCTTTGAGTAGTCTATAAAGGATAAATATAGATTCACATTAAACTCTCTGCATTTCTCTATTATTAATCTTAGATTGAATATATGATCTCTTGATCCTCTTCCTTGCCTGAAACCAGCTTGGACCATATTGACTTCTTCTTCTATTTTCTTTCGAAGTCTGCCCATTATGATTTTTAACAGAATTTTACTGGCATGACTAATCAGGGCAACAGTTCTGTAGTTGGTGCATAATTTCAGGTTACCCTTTTTTTGGCAATGGTATGAATACAGTTCTTTTCCATTCTTTTGGCCAAACACCTGAATGCCATATCTTTTTTACATAGTGCATGATAGATTGTTGCACACTCCTTTCCTCCTGCTTTAATAAATTCAGCTGTTATCTCATCACATCCTGGTGATTTACCATTTTTCAGATTCCTTATTGCCCATAAAACTTCTTCCATTGTTGGTTCGGGTTCTTTCTCCTGCAATAATAATTCACACTGTTGATTTCTGCTTCCACAGTCGGTTGTTTCATACATTCTTTTGCAATATTCCTTCCATCTTTCTAGAATTTCCTCTGTCTCTGTCAGGGTATTCCCCATCTCATCACAAATTACATTTAGCTTAGGTGTGACATTTCTAGTCAATGTCTTCATTTCTTTAAACATTTCACTATCTCTTCCACACTTCTGATGTTCTTCTATTCTTTCACAACAATCTTGTATGTATTGTTTTTTGTCTTTTCTTATGTTTCTTCGTACTTCTTTTGTTAAAGTTTTATATTTATCTTTGTTGTTGTTTGTCACTTTCCATTGCGTCTTCATTTCTCTACATTGTTTTATCAGTTCTAGTGTACCTGCTGTGATCCATCTATTCTTTTGTGTTTTCTTTACTGGAACCATGTCTTTAGCTGTTGTTACTAAGATATCTTTGGCCTGCGTAGCCAATTCATCTGGTGTCATCTCCTCCTGTAAAGCCATCAGGATTTCGAAACGGTTCTTCACTTCTATACTGTATTGTTCTGGTATATTTGTAAGGTCAAAGCGGAGTGGTCTTGATCCCGTAACTATCTTTTTCATCTTTATCTTCATGTCTGCTATTAATAACTCATGGTCCATGTCACAATCGGCACCTGGTAAAGTTTTTGCTGATGTTATGCTTGACCTCCACTTTCTCTGCACTAAAATGTAATCTATTTGATTCCTGGTTTTCCCATCAGGTGATGTCCATGTGTAAAGTCTTCTTGCATGTTGTTTAAAAAGTGTGTTAGCGATCATTAGCTCATTTTCCATGCAAAGCGCCATTAGATTGTCACCTGCCTCATTTCTATGTTCTCTCATGGATTGTAGTATTTCAGGTGTTATCCAAGGTGACTTCGTCTGGTGTTTTACTCTCACCTCTTTCATGGGGACATGTTTGTCTAATATATCTCTGAAGATCTTTAGCCAATATTCTATTGCCTCATCAGGGTCAGTTAGTTGGTACATGTGTGTAAGTGAAGATTCTTGCAAATCATTAAGGAATAATTCTAGGTTAAATTTTCTGAAGCTCCTAAACTTCATACTGATATGATTGTGTTTAGGAAGTTTATACCCCTTTCTTGTCCACATACAGCAGACTGGGTAATGATCACTTAACGAAGTATGAGGGATGTTACATTCAATGATATTTTCTGGTTGGGCTACATATATATGATCTAATAATGTGGATGATACTTCTGTTACTCTAGTTGAGAAATAGGGGAATAACGTAGGTTCAAAAATTAAAAGTTTTCAAATTACTGTCGCATTTAGTTTTTTTGTAACAGGCATTTACGAGTTACTTAGTGACTTCCCCTCGTATTTAAGAGTTATTTGTTTAAGCTTGATTATTAGCCTGTCATTCAACCTACTTAGCTTGGGACTGCACAATGCTAAAACTGACACACTGCTTGAGGCCCAAGGGGCCCTTCATCTCTATCCCTTGCATCAAAGTGGAAAGAATGGGACAGAAATAAAATACAGCAGAATTATAAAAACTAGTAATACTTTTCTCTTACTCTTCTCTTCATAATACAAGTGATACAATAGTAAAAAAAAAGAAATCTTTATTAAGACAGCATCTACAATTGTATAAATAAGTATACCAAATATAATACATAAAGCTGAATTAATGTAGAAAAGCTGGAGTTAATTTCACTGACTGAAATAAAGCATGAAAAAAAAAAGGTAAAGTATACTTGTATGTGCTTTTGTATGTGCTTAATTAGATGAATCTCATACATGGAAAAAAAAAAAAGGTAAAGTACACTTGTATGTGCTCAGTTAGATGAATCTCGTACATGACAAAAAAAAAAAAACGCTACGTGCTTTGGAAACTGAGTATAATGTGATGTAAACACAATAAAATAACACAAAGTAGTAAGTACTTGCCTCAATACATTTGAGTATGTGAACTATGGGTGATTGCAGTCTCCATTTTAAAACTATTTTTCCAATGTACAAATATATTTATGTCTCATCTGAGCGGAGTATGCCATGCTGCAGTGGAAAATAACCATAACCTATCTGCTAACCAAAGAACCACAATGAACAGATTAAAATTTCATTTAATGAGAAGTTTGAAAGGTGAAAGGAATAAAGCAAGGAGGATGAAATGATCACGAAGCATTACTCGTATATAAAAACAAAAACTGCAAAATAAATGCAGAAAGGCATGTGGTAATTAAAATTGCCATTTTTAAAAAAATATTTTTATGAAAACTAAAATTGCCACATCAGTACATTTTTAAAAAAAATTAGGATTCTTGTGTTGACATAGAAAGACGGGAACTGGTGGGGGGTGGGGAGGAGGAAATTGAGTGGTAGAGTCAAAGTGAACTGCCTTCTCCCAAGAAAAAAAATTTGTGTGTTGGTGATCAGCTACTGGTGCCCTCCAGTAGACTCAGCTATAAAAATGAGTACCTAGTCCATTGTGTTAGGGAAGACAGTGAAATTAAAAAATGTCTGCCAACAAGGTGAGATGCACCATAGTACATTGTACACATAGATATTGGTCTACAAAGGATTTTAACATTTTGATGTGAGAATCAGGAACTATGCAAAAGTTGAATGCAGAAAGAAACCAAAAACAAATTCTTATACTCAGAGCAAAAGAGCCAGTAGGCTTCCAAGATAATCAGAGAATTTATTATTTTCTCTCTCTTTTAGTCAGTTTTCAGAAGAATGTTTCAGCCCTTATTAACTTTTCTATCATTCTGAAAGAGATAGACCTCCCTTATATCTTCACATTCGCAACAGTCAGGAGGTCACTGCTTGCATTTTCACTGCACTTCCCATACTCTTAGTATTTGAGAAAAGCAGCTCTTCTTAATGTCTTCCCACTTACCAAGTTTTCTTTACTTTTTTTTTTTTAATGAAGTCTAGTTTGAAAAACATTTATAACTGCTCATCTTTTCTTTGAATATTCTTGGCATTAGTATCTCTGGAGAATGCAGCAATTCATCTAAAGTTGTCAACAAAGTAATGTTCCCACACTTCCAGTAAATCTTTTCATTTACAAATCTCACAAAAATATTTTAACAAAAGTTGTTTGTACATGTGTATCCATTCACAAACTTGTGTTCTGCCTATGCTTTTATATGGTTTTACAGAGCAAAATCATTGCACAGCTTTAGAAAGTTTTCTCAAATTTTGGACATGAACAAATTTGGAGCAGGGAAGATAAATTTCTATAGCTCTGCAGAGCCAGCCACTGAAGAGCTACAGATATGAAAATGCTAACAGTTGTGTGTCAGCGATGTAGGGTAGCGGTGTTGGCAGGGGTGAGCATGCTGACGTTTTAATTTTTAAAAACCCTTAAAAAATCAATATATTCAAAAACATCCATACGTCACAATACCTCAAATCTCAAGTACAATTCTCTTGTAGACATAATAAATTGAAGATACCTAATATGAGAAAAACACTGCTCATAAAAATTTACTGTGCATAATGTGATTATTTTTCTTAATTTTTGTCATATATTTGTGAATAATTCTCCTAATTATGTGCATTTTAGTTTTATGTATAAAAATAACAAGCAAAAAGGTAAAGCAATTAAATGTGCCACAAATATTTTTTTCAACTTTGCATTAACAAACCCAACACATACTACAAGTACAAGAAAAAATGTACAAAAGCAGACTTTCTTGGACCTGCTATGTTGTTTTTCAGAAGTTAATTCTAAATTAAAGAATGTAGTTTGTCCAGACAGTAGCCAGGTATGTGGATTCAGTAAAAATCTGAAAGGAATGAGACTAAATACTTAAATTCTATTTTATCCACAGTCTACTGTTGTGATTTCTGCTCTCTAGATATGTGCAGTGCATTTGAAAAATGATTGTGCAGAAAAACATGAAAAATTGCATGTTGTTTGTTTTGTTTCCTTTTTTAAAAAATGCCTTATGTGTATCAATCTCTCTTTTTTTCTTACAATTTTTTTTAATGGTGCAGGCACAGAGACTTCTTTGTTTTTGTTACTTTTTGATAATACTTCTCTCCAGTATTCTATTCAAGTCCTTCATGGCAAGTCTCACCTTCAGAACTCGACCTTGAAAGCAGCTTCAAGACATTTGTCAAGTCAAGTCTCAAGCCAGTGAGTCAAAATGTTAAATGAGTGACAACTGGTTTCAGTTACTAGACTGATAGTATAAAAAAGTGATTGTTTTTTTTTATTGGCATCATATGCAAGGGGTTGTAAGTTGTGAAAATTAATAAAGGACAGTAAAAATAAATAATTTTAAAATTACATACAATATATACTGTATCCACCACCTCATCAAGTATCTCAGGTGTCATTTACTTATTTTGATTTTAAACAGCAGTAAAACCTTTTAAGAATACAGTATTAATCTTCTGTGTACTGTCAGAATCAGTTAAATACACTTTTCTAATTTTTTAGTTTTCTATTTCTTAGCACTTTCTCCTTTTTTTGAAACACATAAACATTGACTCCTCCTGTTTTCAGTTACTGATTTTTCATAACTTAAATTATTTCTAAAAAAATCTTACACAGAATAAAAAGAAAATATGTTTTTTAAAAGACAGAATAAAACACATTCTACACTGCTATTATAATATGCACTGTTTGAGTCATTTTATAAATCTAAGATACGTTATGGGATCTTTGATATCTTATTTTACTAACTCCATTCTGAAGCATATGGTACCTCTAATATGTTTTGAAAGTTGTTACACAAGTCCAATCTTAAATAATCTTTCTAAAACCTTAATTTATCTCTCTTTACAAGACACATGTTATAATACTCGTACATATGTGGTCATGACATGTCAGAAGTTTGTTATATAAATCTTAATTTTTTGTGCAGGCCATCTACTCTGCATTTTGTGCTATACATGCCTTTCTTACCGTTGCTTCTTTTCTCAGTCTAAAGTAAAACAGTCTGTTATATAATGTCTGATCTACCACTAGGAAAAACTATACAGACTATCAAATAATTAGTGTATAAGTATATGAAACTAGGTATATAAATGAAGTCACTGCAGTGATAGCAAAATGTATAAACATAGCAACAACTTTATTACTTAATGAGCACACAGTTGTGACGTTTCGATGTGAGCCTTAATCATATAAAAACACACAGGATAAAGAAACAGAGAAGAACAACTATAAATTCACATGAATGCTATGTAAAAAATAGGAATGGAAAAAAATAGAATACAATAAAATGAATGCGACACTTAGCTGTGACTTGTAAGAGGCTGTGTTTAGAAGTGCGCATGGTGGAGTGTAGAGAATGTTTAAATGGAGACCTGTGATAGGTGAGTCATAAAGGGGGAAGGAGGAACCATGGAAATGGGAGAGAGTGATACAATGGTAATCTAGCTGGGAGAAGGTGAAATAGGTGATTATAACTGGGGTGAATTTATCTTCTCTCTTTATTTCTTTGTCCTGTGTGTTTTTGTATGATTAGGGTTCACATTGAAACATCACAACTGTGTGCTCATTAAGTAATAAAGATGTTCCTACTTTTTTCCTAGTTTATACATTTTGTAAACAGACTATCGATTCAAATTAAATATGTTTCATAGTCTATTTGGAAAGGACCTTATTGAAACATGCATATTATTTATATTTTACCAATACCCTGCTGTTGTAAAGTGGTTGAGTTAGTTTTGGGAAAAAATATCAAGACATAAATTGAGTACAAGTCACTGGTGTTCATCTTCAAGTTGAATCCAGGTCAAGTTGTTAAAGCAACTCGAGTCTGAGTCAAATGACTCAAGTCTACATCTTTGCTTCTCTCTAAAACTGCATGAGTTGGCTCTTGTCCTAGACATAAAGCATCCAGTGTGGACAAAGTCTTATCTTTCTGGATTTCTTTACATAAATAAATCAAGAGTAATAGGAAATCAAAGACATTTTTTTAAACTGCTGGTTATATTTCAATTCATATTAATTATAACATAATAATCTTTAATATTTTCATTAATTAGATTTTTTTTTTTAAGTTAACCAACTCCTTGTAAACAATAATTAGCATCTATTATAAAGGAATGACCAGTGGAGGTTAAACAGTATAACTTGTATCAATACAGTTTTTCACATAAACAGTATGAACAATAGATTTGTAAGATCAACCAAAATTGCAAAAAAAGGAATGATCAATAAAACAAATTTCTAAAAAATCTTTCATATCTGTACAATTTTTCAAGTAAACAATAAAGCTGTGGTGTTGACAGCATTGTTGTTTGACCAAAAATCCTAAATTTAATAATAAATTCTACAAACTCTTTCCTTTTATTTGCAAATAAATTTAAGCAGTGCTTTAAAATACAACAATTATTGAGGAAAGACGCTGGCGATGGTTGGGACATGTGCTCCGAATGACTGACAACTCACTACCAAAAATAGCACTAAGATGGACACCACAGGGGAGCAGAAGTAAGGGTAGACCAAAAGAGACATGGAGAAGAACAACAGAAAGGATGTTGAGCAATAGAGGGCTCACCTGGGCAAGAGCAGAAAAAAAGGCGAAAGACAGGCATTTGTGGAAAACCCTTGCGGAAGCCCCATGTGCCCTGGGCACTTAAGGTTCAGAGAGAGAGAGAGAGCGCTTTAAAATATTGAAAACTTTTTTGTTTATTTTTCCGAGAAAATGAAAAACTTTCTTCAGAGTTTATGGTACATGCAAAATTTTGCAACATCCAATAATTTCATTATTTAATCCCCTTCCAGTTTATCATTTCCAGCAGCTAACAGACCGATAAGAACTGCAGCAAATGCAGCCACAATGAAACAGTGAACCACAAGTATGATGCGCTTTACTATAATGGTCTGAAACATAAAAAAAAAATACGTAAATTTTCCATACTGTTACGATGTAATTCTACGTGTATGAAAATCACAAATATGAAATTTAAGACAAAGTTACACATCTGTGTTGCAGAAACAATATAGTTTGATACATAGTAAAGGCTTTAACATAAAGATGCCAGAAATAACCTATTGGTATCTGTAAGCTGCATCATTTCAGAAAAAAAAAGACAAGAATTTTGACCAAAAAGAATTAATTTTTAAAATGAAATGAAATGAAATTATTTAATCCTGCAAACTGATTGATCATTGATCTTTCTAGTCAGTTCAGTTGATCTCTTTTTCTTCTGCTACTAGGCCAGCCCATTCAGATATATTTCACTTGATTCTTCTCCTTCCTTTTCCACTTGAGCTTCACAGTTACTGTCAGGTTCTCTTCTGTTTTCTCCTGGCACACCCAGATAATTTTGATTATCTTTTGTTTATGATTCTTATCTCTTAGAACTTCTTTTGTTCTTCTGGCTGTCTATTTTATATGCTGCATCTTTCCTTAAAACAATCTCTGTTGCTTTCAGTTTCTATTTTTTAAATTTGTTTTCCAAGTCTCACAAGCATAAAGTATTATTGGCTGCAGAAAGGGAGGAGAATTAAGTGAGATATTTTTTAACACATGGAAAATATCAGTCTTCCTGTTGTAATTAGGTCCATTTGCTTTGGACATTTATACTGTAATGGTTTCCAAAGCTTCCTTACAGATTTAGAAAGTTTAATATGTCCGTTCTGGATTGCTTAAGTCTTGATAAACAATGTAAGATGGCTCATCGTGCTGATTTTTCCAAGTTTTCCTAATGTCAAGAGGTACTTTTTAAAAAAAAAAAATGTAATTGTCCAGACTGATGCACTTAATCTCTCACATCGTACATCCTTCCTGTGCCATTAAACGTCACATAGGGCTCACATATTTGTTTGCCAAGTTTTCCTGTTCTCAGCCAGCCTTTCAACTTCATCAAGGAATGTTATGCCCACTAAACTGGCTTCTCTTAACAATGTCCTCTTTAGAGTTTCATGTGGTCAACTTCTTTTTCTTTGGTCTGTTGTGCTCCACATGCTAGCTTGTTTTGATATTCTCTGATTGTTTCTTCTCATCACATGGCCTACATACGTCCATCTTCTTTTTCTGATCACCCATGAGACAGGTTGTTGTTTGCTCATCTGTCTTATCTCTGCGGTGTTCTTGAATTTGTTCCACTTTATACCAAGTATTTTCCTGAGGCATTTGTTTGCAAAAGAGTCTAATTTCTTGTCTATTTCTATAGTTGATTTCCAGCTTTCACATGCATAAATGAGGGTGGATATCACATTTGAATTGAATAATCTTAACTTGGTTTTTGTGCTTATAACTTTTGAATTCCATATGTTTTCAAGATTTTTGAAGGTCATTGCTGCTTTTGCAATTCTAATTCTAACTTCCTTCCTGGTGTCACCATCCTGGTCTACGTAGCTGTCAAAGTATGCAAATTGGTTTACTTCATCAACAACAGTTCCTTCTAAGTATATTTTTCTATATAATCTCTAAGGTTTGAATATTTCATCTTTATCCTAAGCAGGCATTCATTTGATTTCATTTTTCCTTTCATTTTTCTTTATCAGTAGTTTGTATTCATTCCTGATAATTCAGTGATGAATTTGTGTTTAATGTAATCTGTTTACTTTAATATTTTTGAAATTCTTATTTCCTAACCATTAATGAGACCTTGATAGGACTCCATTTTGAAGAACTCCTTTTAACGCATTCATATACATTCCAAGATTAGTTATTACCTCTCATAGGAAACTTTCATACTTAATTTTTTTAAATATTATTTTTCTCCCTCCATGGTCCTGCTATTTATGTTTCTTGTAGTTTTGATGCGCTGACAAAAATATTCAGGGACTAAAGAATACATTGTTCCCTAACTGATTCTCATAAATGTTATATTTTAACTTGGTAAGTAAATAGTTAACACATTCTGTAATACTTTGATTTGAAAAATACCACTTTTTTCTAATGAAAACATGATTGTTCCACAGCAGAAACACAAAAACGGAAGAAAAGTTGTGTATACTTACTGCTGAAGATTCTTCTAAAATTAACCGCTTTGGAGTATCACCACTAGACAGTTCATATGCTTCACTCTTGTCTGTAAAACAAAAATTTAGTTTTTTAGTGTTTTCACTTGCTGCATCAGTCACATATTTTCTATAAGGATCCAGCGCACATAACACAAAGGAGAGTAATCTGCAAGCAAAACTTTAATGAAGAAAAAAATAATGCAGTTAACTATACATAATGAGGAGGCAGAAGTCGTGCAGCATAGGGATTATGTAACCAGTGGCCATGATAAAGTGTATATATATATATATATATATATATATACGAAGGCTGTCTGTGCATAGCTCCTCAGCAGGGACATCCAGGACCAAATGAAGAAACCGTGAATCATGTTAGTGAAGCTCACCAGCGAAGCCCCTGCCTTCATCTCAGAATTTCGCATAGCACTTCTTGATACTGTTGAAAACAGGTGCTGCCTTCTGGAATTCCACTCAAAATCATCACTGCATAGTCACAATGGATGAGGTTCTTGCGTATTCCAAAACACAAAATGACTGCTCATGTTTACTGAATGCCATATTTGCTACTTCTGCCTCCTAGCAGTAAACCACGGGAGCTCTGCATGCAAGCTTTATTTTTTAAAAACTTGAAGAGTTTCTCTCTTTTGGCATAAGAACAATCACAGTTTATTTGTTGCAAATTTTTTTAATGTTTCACAGACGTATGAGTAACCTTGTATTTATAATCTAGATAGTTTACTTCTTACCCATTCTTTTTCCACAGCATGAAATAACTTCCAAGAGCAACTCGATGAAGATTTGCCATGCCACATAGGCACCAAGGATGTAGACCAAGTAATATGGGACATCTGCCCTCCTCAGCAACACTCCAAAGAAGATGTTGACCACTAGCCAAAAAAGCAAACATTTATTGCACTTACACCAGATGAAAAATAAATATTTTATATAAATAAGAAATTATATTCAATTTTGGTTAGGTCAAATTAGCAGATAAATTAATTCTGAATTTTCAGTGTATAAATCACTGGAAAGTGCTCAGCAAATATAATGCAGCTGAGACAAGATTACATTTTGATGGAAGAGTATTGAGCTAAATACTGACACAGTCAACAAGCTTATATATACAAAATTAGATTAAATGCACATTAAAAAAAAATATGTTTATGTAAAGAATCTGCATATTTTCTTTATGAATTCTAACACATAAGATAAACACATAAGATATCAGTAGTTATTTTTCGCTACTGCCTTGTTCCAATGAATTTTTATCATAATAATGATAATAAGATAATGAGCTGAAAGGATCTCCAAATTTTTCTTTATTATCCAAGAATTCTAGGACATGACTTTCTAGTTCACTTCTTTCTAACAATTAATTTTCTCTTGTTGTTTTTGAGATATCAATCATGTGAATATTTCTTTGTATAATGTATTATATTATATTTGATTCTTGATTTCTGGTTTAATCACTTTCTGTTATTTAACACGTTTTTAAGTTTTTTTATTTCAAAATTATATACAATATTTTTTATAAAATTATGAACGTACGGACATGGTTTCTTACATTGAAATCTTGACTATGGATAAGTTCCCTGTTTTTTTTTTTTTGCCTGTCTAGCATCCAGTTTCCATGTTTAAAATAAATTAAACTTGAATTTCCTTCTCAGAACACTTTGAAACTTCAGCATCACCCATTTGAAATGCTGACACAATATAATGAGTATCAACAGAAGGTGAAAAGAGCAGAATTCAACAGAAAACAAGCAGCTTGTTGACCAAAATCACTGTCCTGTTTTTTTCAAATCAGAAAGACTTCCACCTAGTGGACTTCCCCCACCCCCTCCTGGACAAGTGTTTGGGGGGGGGTACTTTCTCGGATGATTTGAAGGAGTTATGTTGTTGTTCCACTCCGTATAGTAGAGAGTTTCCAGCATAGAAGACTCGTATGCAATGCTGTCAAATTTTTGGATCTTAACTCTTTCTGTGCCAGAGGAAGAAACGCGGACGTTCAGTTGGGTGCCGGGATAAAAGCGCAGGTCCTAATCTGTACTGGGGGTATAGTTATAAAATGGAATGGAAAACAGTATTTCCATGTACTTCCGTCTACTTATTATGTTTGAAAGTATAACTAAATGTGAAAATTTCATAAATGCAGAGTTTTTTTTAGGAAAAAAGAAGTAATGTGATGTTTTTAGACAATGATTGTGCCCAGCTCACCATCGGCTAGGTCTAGATATGCACTACTTACCATCTGAGATGTCTAGATCTACTTGTCGATCTCGTATTGTGATTCTGTGTTGCATTCTCGCTAAATTAATGTCTGAAATAACATCCTAACTACTTCTCCCGTCGTCTAATATGTCTAGATCTACTTGGGATACATTCAAGAGCAGCGGGGTGGTCACATGCCATGTCCATACCCCTATCTACATCATCAAAAATTGAAAAATTTCTGTCTTTCTCTTCCTTTTTCTCGCTCGGCATCGCTCGTAACTAGGCACTCTTTCGCCATTTTGAAAGTGTCATGGGAATCGCGGACGAAATATGTACAATCTAAATGTTACACCGGTTGTTTTACTGAAACAAACCAATGTCGCTGTAGTGACAATTGGTAAGCATCGGGAATCCGGAAATGTCGATGCAGTGACCAAAGACGCCGAAAGAGTTAAGGACCACATTATATCAAGCCACTGGAATATTTGAGTTCCCTCAAGTCTGATAGCACACAAAGAAATACTCACAGAAAAATTATATTTATGTTCATGTTTGTTCTTGATACCGCTCTCTCTCTCTCTCTCTCTTTTTTTTTTTTATTTACTAAATCAAGTGTGTGGGAAGAATGAAAGATGGAGTGATGAAGGGCAGATTGTAAGACGGGCCTGCGTGCCCAATTCTTTACCCTTGAAAAATAAAGATTATTCATTCATTCATTCATTCTCTCTCTCTCAACCTTAAGTGCCCAGGGCACATGGGGCTTCCACAAGGGTTTTCCACAAATGCCTGTCCTTTGCCTTTTTTTTCTGCTCTTGCCCAGGTGAGCCCTCTATTGCTCAACATCTTCTCTGTTGTTCTTCTCTATGTCTCTTTTCATCTACCCTTACTTCTGTTATGGGCCGGCTAGCGTAGTGGTTAGAGCACTCATCTAGCAACCAAATGGTCGAGGGTTCGAATCCCCAGCTGAGCGGGATTTTTTTCCGACCAATACGGCCCTGAGGTCGACCCAGCCTCGTAAAATGGGTACCAGAGAAAATCTGGGAAGTAAAGGCAGCGAGGAAAGGAACTGGTCACCCTACCTCACACGCTGATGACCCAGCATAATGAGGTCTCTAACGCTTCACCCCCTACGGCATTTGAAATGCTATGGGACTATCTTTACTTTTTTTTACTTTACTTCTGTTCCCCCTGTTGTGTCCATCTTAGGGCTAGGTTCTTGATACCTACCTCCCAGTATATGAGCTGAAGTGCCCACAAACAAATGTGCCCAGTTAAAGATAGGTCGGTTTGGTGTTCCTGGATGACATCGGAACAGTGCCATAACTGGCTGTAGAGAGGAGAATGAAATTATGGGTTACATCCTTTATGTAGCAATTTTTGAACAATTAAAACAAAATTCTGCACATGCTGAAAACATTATGTAACTTATAAGCATTTTGTGATAACTGCATTTCATGAAGTCAGTATCTTCTCTGAGAAGAGAATCTTGGATTTCACTAGGAAAAGCAAACATGTATGTTACTTTCAGAAAAGAGATTTTTCATGACCAAAGGGTTAGCATTGTTCTCAAGAGATTTTTTGACATGCCTGCTCACCATTTTAGGGTCTAGGGTTCTCATTTCAGTCATTCTATTACTAATCTTCTTTCTTTCATGTCTGTGTGTTCTTTGTCTAACATTTTTTTAGGTTAATCCTGTTTATATTGTTCAGTTTCCAGCTATGTATTGTAATGTTCTGCTTAAAGTTGTGTAAAAAATCTTTTTGAAACATGCTCAAGACTTGTCTTCATCAACTGTTTACACCTTGTCTTTATGTTACTTTCTTTTCTAAAATGTTGATTTTGGCCTAGATATAAATTCTGTTACTGCTTTGAGGGGTATTTAGTCTTTTTAGAAACTTGAACTGAGACTGATGAAGGCCTGATATAAATTTTTAATGTGCTTTATTTTATGACTCACTGCACTGACAGACATGGATGGATTGGTATGTTTAATTATAACAAAGAGAAGCTGCTACTTCATGTCAGTATTTGTGGCACTGGTGTTGACAACTAATACCAGTTAATATTAGTCACAGGATTCTAGAGTTGCTATGTCTCATTTGTTTTTATTTAAAAACTTAAGTTTCTCCTGAAGTTTCCTTTCAGCGGTGTGTGTTGATATAGCCCATCTAGTGAAAAAAAGTAAAGTATGAATAAAATAAAAGCATGGAGAAGAGAATTCAAAAATAAATTATCAAAGCAGAAAAAAATGAGAAGATGCTCACATTTAGAACAGCCAGAATCATCACAATTATACCAATGATGGGATGACGCACTAAAAATTCCTTGTCCTCTTCACTCTGAAATGAAAACCAAAGCTGTTTAACTGCACTTCTTCTGTATACTTCTCAACTATGTCACTGCAATGAATCAAGTGCTGCCATCTGCTTACTTCTGTTCTTCATATCATACTTACAGGACTCATTTATGATATAAAACTTTGCTACAAAATGAACAAAGATGCAGTAAAAAACGTTTTTTATAGAATAACTGTCATTTATTTATCACTGAGTGAGAATACTAAGGTGCCAATAACAATCTGTTTTAGATTTTTTAAAAATACAGTTGCACAGAAATTTTAATTTGCAGTTTGACTGACAAAACTAAAAATTGCTTAGTGTAACTATGTACTGCTCTCTTCATCTTCTACAAAGTTTACAAGAACCATTTCTATGTAGATAAAAACTACACAGACTTCACAGTTTTTGTAACCAGATCATATGTAGAAAAACTTGTGAAAAAAAACTTAAGAAAATAAGATTGTTTTCTTCCTGCTATTGTATTCTGAGAATTACTTTGATTACTTAATCCTGTTCTAGAGTAGGTATGGACATATTATAAGCTACGCAAGTTAACGACAAAAATGCACCATTCTTAACTAAGAAGTCACCCAACAAGTTTTTTGAATGAAGTGATTATGTTTAATTTTTTTTTTTTAAAAGGTATATCACTCATAATATGAATCAAAAGTGTGACTGATGAAAAACAATTACTAATTTTAGTTTAAAATTTAAAAAAAACACACAGATTTTTACTTTACTTATATACTAAGTAAAGGTAAAGGTAATCCTGTCATGCCTTAGAGGCATATAGGGATATGTTGTTAGTGCCCATATTCTCCTTGACCTGTCAGCACACTAGAGGGTGATATGGTCAGTGTCACACCTGGCCACCTTTCCTTCCCCAACTCCAGAAGAAGTCAGGTACCAATTTCTACAGCTGGGTGACTGGGGTGCCTCCAGCTAGATTTGAACCCCCGACCTTTGCCATGAGAGACCAGTGCACTAACCACTTCACCACTCAGACACCCCTATACTATGTAGCATAGTGAGATGATGTCCAAGCATTACTGACAAATAAATGGTTTTTAAATTTCTAATGCTCTCTTCCCAACATGAGAAAGCTAAAGTTAGACAACAGTGCATCTATATAAAGTGTTCATAAAAACGAATTAAATTCAGTAGTATAGAAAAAAAATGAAATCTAGAGGCAGGAACAAATAATAAATGAAAAATAAATTACATGAATAACTTCTGACGTACATACACTTGCTACCTGACAAACTGATATTTCAAAGTATTTAATAAAGAACATCACATACAATCTTAACAGAGTCTGAGTTTGGACAAATAGTATTTTCATCAGGAAAGATGAATCAATAGCAATGCCCAATCTATTTACCATGCTTTGTAACAGAAGCATACCCCCCAAGTGTGGGGGAGACTAATGATAGCATTAAAATTTGAAATAATCAAGAGCTGCCAGCAATTAAACTGACTGAAGAATAAAGCAAATGAATAATGGACCTCTAATTGAAAACAGTGTCTCGTAACTTACATCGCTATATCCATCCACGTCAATGAAGATGATGATGAACCCAGCAGCGGTGCAACAAAACACAAGCACCATGCACAATCTGTGAAGCTGTTACAAATATTTGATCATGAAAGTTAATTGTTATGATAATGTAACATAAAAAAATAATAATAATAATGATGAAAAAATATATATGTGACAAGTTTTTAAAGACTTATTTAAATGTAAATAGAAAGATTAGTTCAAACCTCCCACCGCACACATTATTACACAAACCATATATTTCAACTCAGCCAGTAAAATGTTTGTTTTTATATTGTTACAAACTCAATCCAGCACCAATATCTTATTTATTAAAAAGTTTCCAGTATACTGATTATGTGTTGAAGTACACTCAGCTCATTTGAAGGAAAGAAACTTTAATAAAAAAAAGAACATGATAAAAACCTACAGCAAGCCACAAACATAATGACTATCACAAGCTGAACGGAAATGAACAACCCTCATTTTCCGTCTCAGAACAGGACACAGCTGGCTCCTAAGTCACAGGTATGAAAAGTTGAAGGTTGGCAGATCTCCTCTTTTCTCCTCTTTGCACATGTGCTCAGGTGCCCCATACTGTGCCCAGGTGCCCCATAATGTGGAACACATCCTCCAAAACTGCACCAACTATGAGACTCTGAGAGCAATTACTGGTCCAGTGAACACACCAAAGAAGTTTAGCTCTATGATTTCATACATGAGAACTTCACAAAACAGTCAAATTTATCCAAGAGACAGAACTGCAGACAGATAGAAAATGCATATAAAAAAGAGGAAGAAGAAGAAGAAGCAGAAAGGAGGAAGAAGAAGAAAAAAGAAGAAGAAAACATTTAAATACCACATATGGTATAACTGCCTGAGAAATGACCTCTGTGATGAGCCAGGAGTTATTGACCAGTGCTGTTGTGGTGCAGGCAGAATGACACTGAAAGCTTTGCTTTAGAAAAGACCTACTTAAGAAGATTAGAGGAATAATTTATATGAGCTAATTTCAATGACTAGCTTTCTTCTTCTTCTTTGAGCAGCTGGTAAACTCGGCAGCTTTCCAAGTCACCAAGGCTTAGTGCTGAAGACAAGACACACGTCCATTCCTCTCTTTTCTTGCTAATTGTTGACTCTAAGAGTGCGTATATCTTCTTCTAGGTTGTTTCACCACCATTGTCTAGGTCTTCCTCTTTTTAGAGTAGCTTTATGGGGACACAGAATATCTCAGTTTGAAAATATCCATATTGATGTACACAATACAAAAGAAAAGAATAACTAGTTAAAGTATATATTTAACATATGCACCACTTACTTGAAACCAAACTTTTTCTGAACATAGCAGACCTTTCCACACTGGCTTGTAATACCTGGCCAAAACAATACCAATACTGGCCAGGAATATCCAGGCTGCAATCATAAGACTGCCTGTTGACAAAAATCAGAAACATTTCAAGTCCCAAGGCAAAAAAATAAATATTTAACATCCTAAACTGTGATGGAGAAATCTTACATCCTTCCCATGCCGTTAAACATCACATAGGGCTCATATAGTTGTTTATCAAGTTTTCCTGTTTTCAGTGAGTTTTTCAACTTCATCAAGGGATGTTATGTTAAACTAGCTTCTCTTAACAATGTCCTCTTTAGAGTTTCACGTGGTCAACTTCTTTTTCTTTGACCTGTTGTGCTCCACTTGATAGTTTGTTTTGGTATTCTCTGATTGTTTCTTCTCATCACATGGCCTACATATGTCCATCTTCTTTTTCTGATCACTCATGAAACAGGTTGTTGTTTGCTCATCTGTCTTATCTCTGTGTTGTTCTTAAATTCATTCCACTTTATACCATTTGTTTTCAAAAGAGTCTAATTTCTTGTCTATTTCTTTAGTTGATTTCCAGCTTTTGCATGCATAAATGAGGGTGGATATTACATTTGAATTGAACAATCTTAACTTGGTTTTTGTGCTTATAACTTTTGAATTCCATATGTTCTCAAGATTTTTGAAAGACAATGCTGCTTTTGCAATTCTAATTCTAACTTCCTTTCTGGTGTCACCATCCTGGTCTATGTAGCTGCCAAGGTATGCAAATTGGTTTACTTCTTCAACAGCTGTTCCCTCTACGTATACTTTTCTTTTTTGATTAATGAGAAGTTTCATAATTTTTGTTTTGTCTTTGTTAATTTCAAGACCTATTTTGCTAGCCAAGGAAGACAGGGAATCTGTTTTTTCTTGCATCAATTTCACATTGCCACTGATAAGAGTTTTGTTATCTGAAAAATCAAGGTCTTCTAGTTGGGTCGGATGTACCCAATCAATGCCAGTTTTACCTGTGCAGCATTTTTTCATTACAAAGTCTATGGCAATTCCATAGAGAAATGCCTTCCATTTATTATCCTCTTTGCTGAATAGTTTTGGTCATCATGCTTCTCCATCTTGTGATCCTTGGTGTTTCCAATCAGTTCAACTATTTTTTTTTCTGGATGTAGAAGTCAGCTGTGAATGTATAATTAACAGCAGCAAACTAAAAAATGGTACCCTTGCGGTTTAGTCTCTTTAAACAAAGGCTGGTGGAGAAAATCATATACTAATCAAATGGAAAGTAAAAAGAAACCACTACCATATTTTTCATTTACCTGTTAAATCATAATTCACCAAAAGTGTCTGTAGATGTAAAATATTTAGCAATGCCCCTGGTTTTGTCCTGTGTTTGCCTTCTTAAATATGAATATTCATTAGGTGATATGATTATAGGGTCAACACAAATTTTGGTGCCTCAAATATTGGACCTGTTTCTGAGTATATTTGACCTGATGATTCTAAAAATGGCACAAGTTTTCCTCTATCAGCTCTAGTTTTTGAGATGCAGAATACATGCCAAATACCACTCTTCACTCTGGTCACCCATAACAAATCAGGATATTTTAATATAGTGTTTAAAATAATATCATTTAAGCATGAAGGAAATATATTAAAAGAAAAGTGTACTACATGAAAATCTACTTATTTCATACCAAAAACACAAGTTTACGATACAAACTTTCCACTCAGTCTTCACACAAGAAGCTCCTTTTGTAAGACTTTCAAAAGTGGGATCTGCCAGGACAATCTTGCATAAAATTCCAACAATAGTGTGCCATCATGCATGCATCCCATCTTTCTTGGTATCTGGCTTCCAATGTTTTTATGACTTGGTGAAATTTTGCACCTTGCTCTTCACTTAAGTCACCAAAGTTCTCTGGAAAGAGATCTAAGTGACTGCGCAGATAATGGATTTTAACACTTATGTTACAGCCAAGCTTGTTGAAATGAAAGAGCATATCCTCTACTAACTGTGTGTAGTTGTCTGCCTTCTTGTTGCCAAGAAAGCTTTTCACAAGAACAAATGAAGACCAGGTACATGACTCGAATTCATTCACTGATGCTATGAAATGTGGGTCATTTATAAGTTGTCTGATCTGTGGACCATCGAAAATTCATGCCTTCAGTTTTTCCATGGTAAGTCCAGGTAACTTATGCACTATGTATTCAATGCACAAACTGTCTTTATTCAAAGCCTTTACAAATTGTTTCATCAGACCTAGCTTTATATGTAGTGGTGGCAGTATGATTCTATCTCGTGCTACCAAAGGTTCATTGATTAAATTTTGTCCTCCAACCACCGTATATTCCCTCGGAGGCCAGTCTTTTCTTGCCCAATGTTCATGTTTGGCTCTACTATCCCAAAGGCATAAAAAACAAGGATACTTTGTGTAGCCACTTTTGTTGACCAAGAAGAAAATTAACCATCTTCAACTCTACACAAATCACTGATTGATGGTCTTGATAATTTATCTTTTCCAAGACTAAAGAGATGGCCTTGTTTTGAACTGTCAGTGAAAAGATGTCACTGACTTGGGTTATAATCTGAATGATCAATTTTCTTCCCAAGGTTTCCGATGTCATTGCAGAATACTAAGTTGTTGTCTTCGGTAAAGAATGGCAGCAAATCCTTTTCTCTCCTTTGATAAAATGTAATCTTTGTTCCAGGCTGAAATACATTCCTTTCCTTTAGTCTGGAGCCAAGCAATTCAGAAGACTCCTTGGAAAGATTTAAATCCCTGATCAGATCACTCCGTTCATTCTGATCAAAACAATCACTATGTGAAGTTGTTTGGAATTCACTGTCATGGCCCCACTTTCTTTACCTTGTATAATATCAGACATGCAAGACTCATCCTCTGAGAGCTGTGGTAGTTCAAGGAAAGGTGTAACGAGTACAAGATCCGAGTGCAGAACAGGTCTCAAACTGAAGGTAGATCACTTGTCAGGATTATTTTGATTGATGCCTATGATATTAACAATACAAAAATAACAGTCATCAAAGTGGTTTTTCAGCTCCATCCACACAGTTGGTATCCCAAATGTCAGGCACCTTCTCTTTCCATTTACCCAATGGTGCAAATGCTCTATACAAGTTGTGCATACAATATGAGGAACCCATGGGTTATGATCTCCAAGCTTGACACCAGAATAACCTACACATGCTCTTTTTACAAACTCAGAAATAGGTTTCCTACTTGCTTTCAGTGTGTTCTGCCCATAAATATAGCAAAACACATAGGGATGATTCAAGCAGTTCCATCTTGAAGTAGCCATAACCTCTACAGTGTTCAATTTACAAAAATGAAATGATATGGGTGGGAATATACACACACCTCCTATATGATCATAACTGTTATGCAGCGCAAATGATTTAAACAGGTGGGGTTGAGAAACCTTTGAAATACAAATTTATGTAGTCTATAAAAACCGTGATTTACCATTTTAATTTTTTGCACATAATTATGTAATAAAACAGAACAAAAGCAATTTTGTTATTTGAGCTAAAAACTTTTATGCCAGTTTGCATTATAGGAAAGTTAGTAGACAAATAGTTGTGGAACAACATGAAACTGTGAGTAAATTAAATACATAAATTTCCCACTCAAATAAGACAGCTTGTTATGGCATCCCAATTCTGCAGAAGAGATTTTTTAAAGAGTGGATTAAAATTGTATAAATTCAACCATTTCTAAGAAACTAGAGCTGATGCGGTCTATCCAATGCAATTTTCTGAATCAGCGCCCCAAATAACACCAGGAACAAGCCTAAAAACTAAGATACGAAGAAAAAATTTTTTTTGTTGGGCTGTGATCACAAATAATTAAAGAGTCAGATTAAAATTTCATCATGGGAGTGTTCTCACAAAGAAAACTGCCAAGCTTTAAACAAAATAGATAAATGAATGCTAAAAATAAACAAAAATTATAATAAGCTGGTTCATTACTACAGAAACAGTCAAAATCATACCTTAAACAGATAGGATCAGAAAGTTATTGTGAACTTTGTAGAAACAGCCAAAACTAAATAATTAGTCAGAAACTCTTTGTGAGCTTTGTAGAAACAGTCAAAATTAAGAAATAAGATAGAATCAGAAAGTCATCATGAGCTTTATAGAAACAGTCAAATCCAAAATTTTAGAAAACAGAACATAAACTCACCATGAGTGGATCCCACATCCTCATAATTTGTGACCATCAGTGCAGAAGGTGATATATACTTGTCATTACCATGGTATTGAAGGTTGACTTGCTGTGTGGCTGTGTTAAATAGAAAACATTTTCTTTACTCTTTCTGGTGTTTTGTGCCTGATTTTCACACTAGCAGAAACTCTGGCAGCTAAGGTCCTTACACTTCTTGAATGTATTTATCTGTATTTTGTTTGCCCTTGACAAAAGAATATAGCCAAAATATTGGACTGTTGCTGTTCATTTTTCATTTATGTGTTCTCATTTTATTATCTACTACCTCTCCTTCTGCCTCCTTCCTTCCTCTTCATATCCTGTGGTAAAACTAAACTATATACTTCTGACCGCTTTAATTTCCTTCAGCTTTATCTTCCAGCAAGCAGATTGTTTTTTTATTTCAGAAAATTGTGGTCTAATTTATTTCATTACTAACAAAACACAAAACTCCTATAGGAACTTTAGAACATGCACAGCTCAAAAGAGTTATTTATATTTTTTAAAGTTGTTCATTTCCTTTTCTCTCTCTCTCTCTCCCACACGCACGTGTGCATGCACACACACACACACTCACACACTGATGTAACATTTTTTAATAGAATGAATTAAATTTAGTAATGAACATCACATTAAGGATGTAAGAACTATACATTAGCATAGAAATGATTGTCAGTCTCTCTCTGTAGTCTGAAGGTTACAATAAAGAGGAGATATGGAGTGCAATGATGATGATGTCAACTAACTAGGTTAGTGGTCTGCCAACCTTTTTTTGCCCTTGTACCCTTGTCATCACGTACCAGCATGTCACTCTCAAACCTCCAACCCCACCCCATCACCACACCATTCTACAATTGTCTGCCTCCAAAAAAGTGCATTCCAAATAATATGCATATAACATTCCAACAACTGGGTCTGTCATTCTGTAGTCTTAATTCCCCTAAAACCTTAAAATGCCCCCCCCCCCCCCCCCCCCCGGCTGAGAACCACTGAACAAAGTCATGTAGACTGCAGAACCCTGTTGTGAATTCTAATGTGATGGTACTGATATGTGAAATGTGATGGAGGATATAATGACTTAGAATGACAGGCAAGTGGTTTATCACATATTGTAAGTGTTCATACCATATTCACAAAGAAGGATTGCTATTGAGGCTATTACTGTTTATGCTTTTACCACAAGAAGCCTTTCTCTGAGTGATGTGAAAAGACAAGTTTAGTGAAACTTACTCAAAGTGGCTGTTCCTCTTGCAAACAGCAATATCCATGAACCATTCACACTCACGCGTCCATTAGTTGATCCACCAATTGGTCGTTGTAATTTACAAGAAAGCACACCATCATTCAATGACCCCTCCGTAAGTTTTACTTCCTACGTGATATAATCAAAGCATATTTACTTCTGTAACTGCCATTTTATGTAAGAGAGACTTGCAGAAACAAGTTTCTCAAGAAAGAAATGAAATCAATTAATTAGCCATATTTTTAATTCCTGATTTGTGCAGTTACAAAAAAAAAAAAAAGAAGATGGATACAGTCTTACAACACAGTGGGAAATTGCGAGACCTGTGGACAATGAAGTAGGAAATAAAAGGAGCAGTAATGTAGCCAGGTGAGTGATGCATTGTTTCCTCATGGCTAGTCAGCTACTTGTCCTCCTGGAGTCATTCTCTTATTACTTTTCTTTCTCTCATGTCTAAAGTGCTTGCCATTTTTCAAGGCTAATCATATCTGATTTGTTCTTTTAC
This sequence comes from Achatina immaculata, assembly GCA_009760885.1. Lineage (NCBI taxonomy): Eukaryota > Metazoa > Mollusca > Gastropoda > Stylommatophora > Achatinidae > Lissachatina > Lissachatina immaculata. The sequence goes on along the minus strand of CM019705.1, from coordinate 38,749,867 downwards.
ATTGTTAAAAATGTCTAGTAGCTGCAACAGTCAGTGGGCAACAATCAACAACTGAACTTCAACAACCAACAATGAAGTACAACAACAAATACCTTCTCCACCATGGGCAACAATTATAACAATATCATCATCATAATATGCCATATTAATAAGATACAGTGTTTATGCATCTGCACACATCTCATTTTCAGATCTTTTCCATCAGCTCATTTGATGGTTTTATATAATGCCAATGCCTTTTATCTTCTTTCTTTGCCTTCCTAAGCTTCACTTCCAATTTTTTTTTCCTGTAGCTGTGTTGTTTTCACATTCTCATCTTCTTGTTACATGCTGATTGACAACATCCCATAGTTTCAATTAAATTCTTTCTTTTTTTTCATTGGGCCATCTTGTTAGTTGAAATATAAAAGGTATTATTAAATTCTCATGGGAAACCACATCTATGATGTCCCCCTACAAGAGTTGAACTCAGCAAAGAGCAAGTGTATCAAGCAAGGGAGATCATGGATAGCAGGGCATAAGAGACACTGTCAGCAGTCTGCAACCCAGAGCAGATTCCCCTAGAACTAGAATGGACTAAAGTGTCAAATATGCAGAATCTAATGAAGGTCGTTGGGTTAAATGACAATAATCACATCAGGAGGATGATTGAATTGGAGGAGAAGAGGGGAAGTGAACGTTTTTCCAAAAGAAGTGGTTTAGCACATATCATCTGCAATAAGCGTGTGACTTGCTCCATCACCAGGTGCACACTTCGGTTGGTGTTGGAACGGAAGGTGGAGCACATATGGGAATGCCCAGAGTGTG